>CM060947.1:194052630-194415130 GCA_030765055.1 Mantis religiosa
CAGCAGTGACCGTTGTAGTCATTAGCCGTGGTAGCAAATTCTCTGTTCCCACCCGTAACCTTTTTTTCTACGTTCGATGCTTATCGGTTTCTTTCAAATGCTCACTATCTTATCTAGTTAAGTCGTAAAACATTCTTTAATTGCGTAATAAACGTATTCTGTTGCTTTCTTATTTTTCTCTCTATGTGCCTTTTTTTCTATATTATGAACTCTCTGTACTAAGCAGGTAAATTGAGTTACATTTTGGGTCGCACATTTAACTTTATCCAAAATTACTTGTGAGAGAATTCACAAAACTATACCCAACACATTTGGAAAATAATGAGGTAAGGGTAGTAGGTAGATGGGTACAAACCAACCTAGTTCTGAAGATACCACCATAACAGTTAAATTGTGCATTAGTAAGTGAAAATGTCACATAATATTTAAGGAACCCCACATGTTATGACTATAAAATTAAGATAGAAGGAGGTTCTTAGGATGCTTGCGAAATTTTCAAAGAATTCCTCAAGCCAAGATTACCATTTGTACGTAAAACGGTCTTTTTCTTTGTTTGTTTCTTTCTTTTTCTTTCTTTCGTTCTTTTCCTCTCTCGTTCTCTTTCTTACTCTTTTTCTTTCCTTCCCCCTCTCCCTCAGGATTATGAATCAGATTTAAGCGCGAAGCGCGGCGTATTGTACATCCACGCATAGGGACTTCTAAGCAGTTTGCCTCGTTGTATGCATCCGACGCATTATAAATACAAATTTAAACAGGCCAAGGGTCGCTGACGGACGGTAAACACGGTCTGCTAATTGCCATAACTAAACGCCAAAAGACTATATTATGAGGGGTGGGGTTGTATGCAATCTGCGACGCCACTACATTAACTCCACTGACAATTCCACTGCATTTCGTTCTGGCGTTAAGACGAAAGCTGTATGCCTATCATAAATAAAATGTATAGCTTCAATTTTGTGGAAGAACCTGTGATTAACTTTCATCCTTTTCTGATTTGTGTGTAACTTAGAAACGCTAGGGATAAATTCAATCCTTCCACAGAAAAAGAATCAGAGGTCATTAAATATTCCTGGAGTGACAGTTGTCTTCCTGCAGTACTTCATATCTTTATTTTCAGTTTTTCACGTTTGGAAGCAATCACTTTAAACAATTAAGTGACTGCATCTTTGTATGTGAAATGTGCAGAATCAGTGTAAATATAAGCTAATAAATTTTTATCGACCTGTTATTTAGAGTATAAGATATAAAGCATTTTTAGCTCATTAAATGAAATGCACCTATAGATTGTAACATATTGAAAATGTATATTTCTGTGACTCATTGTCTATAGTTATTTTGTATATATTACATTTTGACTATCCACCAATAGGTTCAAAGCATGTTGGCAGTTCTAAGGATTTTGGATATATAAAGTAAAGGAAGTCATACACAGTCAGAAATCAAAGCAGGAAGGACTTAGCTTCATAATAAAGTAAAGCACTATATTTCACAGTGTTTTAAAATCCGTTTTATTCGGCAAAACCCAAAATCTTCCTCTGTGGGCCACCTTCGAACGCCAGTCTTAGCCAGGACACTTGTCTAAAACGTAATTTTATATGTAAGTGGCCTGCCCAGAAACCGTAGAACAGGAAGTTTAGTTACAGTAAAGTAGGTAGGATGATCCTAAGAATTTTTTATTCAGACTCTACGGTTTCGGGCTGCCTTAGAAACAAATGTTGGCGCTTTATTTCTTAATTCTGTTGTGTTTTATTTTTGTTCGCTTGTGTTTACACAATAATTGGGGCTTCTCAATCAACACATTCGAAATTCCCTTCCTGTGTCCAGCGAGAACTGCTGAATTTTGTTGTGGTTAATTTTGAGTAGTTGAGGGTACGTTTTTTATTCTTTTTTTTTAATATGAATAAATGATATGTACAATTCCTATAAACATTACACACACGCGCGCGCGCGCGTAGATTACACCAACCACCTGCACTTCCACGATGCATTTGTGTATAGCATGCAAAGGCTCGCCGGTGCGCTCGCTGAGAAGTTGCCACCTCCAGAGTTATCAAGTTATGTTGAGGTGGGGCGTGATAGTGGTACTAGCAGAATTTTGGAGGTTAGGTTAAACAAATTGGGTTATTCTATAATTCGAGATATGTCCTAAAGGTGACCAAATTATTTGATAGTGTCATTAAGTTCATGGCCCGTTGTAAAGTTGCAGACATGTGTAAGCACTTGTTTGTGACAAAATATTTTAATTGTCAATCGCCAGGATCGCATAAAGGTTGCCGGAATTTGTTGCTGCTACACTCCTGTTGTAAATAAGGTGCTGTCTCCGCTGGCCACGTGCTAGACGCTACATGGGTGCACATAAGTTCTGCAACACCAGCACTTGATGACAGCGGTAACTTAATGACAATCGAGAGCACTGCGAAACAGTGCGCGATCATTCACCTCTCACCATGTTTTGAGTTTGTCGTGGTTGTGTTTTTTTATGGCTGAAGCACCGATCTGTGCAATGATGTAAAGCTTAGTGCTCATTGCTTTTAAATTGCTTATAACTGATTTGAGCTTATGAGGTGTGAAGGAGATATCTACTGTCTGTCCATCATAAGAAGGCAAGGCAGAGGAATGTGTAACGTAATCACTTTTGCTCTGTTTGTGCTCGCCTTTCGGATATGTTAAGGATGTAAAATACACATAGATGTTGCACCATGGGTGACTTATGCACTCTCGTCCACTCATTTCGTAGTAACTGGATCCTCTATCGGAACACAAACAGTTCAAATGCCTCTTACACCGCGCCATGACTGAGTGGTTAGACCGCCCGACTCTCACCAAGGCTACCCGGTTCAATCCTAGGCGACCGCAAAGTGAGATTTCTGGTGGACAGCACGGCGCTGGGGCAGGTTTCCTTCGGGATCTCCGGTTTCCCCCGCAATCTCATTCCACCGGTGCTCCATCTTCATCTATGTATCATCAGTGCCGCATGTAGTAAAAGCAGGCGTTAAACACTACACATTTCATTTTTTTCAAGTCCCTTCCCCTCTTCATGCCGATATTGCCTTCTTGTGGTGGGCAGACAGTGCAGGAAATACAGTCGTATATAGCAGGTTTTATAAGAAGCAACTGGCTGGCCCCGTAGCTCAGTCGGTAGAGTACCTTGCTGCCGTGCTAGGGTTCGATTCCCGGCGGGGGGATTTTTCTCCGACCAAGATAATTCCTCATCTTCCCCAGAGCCTAGAAGTATGAATGCGAGTATGAATGAGTGATCTAATGATTGGAACCCAACGAATACGAGATAACACCTTCGATATGTTCCAAAGGAGAACGGCGGCCGATATGACCATTGGAGTTAAATGGAACAAATAAATAAATAAATAAAAAGAAAATAAAAAAGAGGCAACTGCTCAGTATAAACAAATAACATCTTAACCAGCATTCACCTCGAGACCTGCCTTTCGTTCCGAGAGAAATGTAGTATCTGCAGGTTTACAAGTTGCATTCAGTAACATAGGTTAGCCTGCATTTTATTGAACAGTAATAATTTCACAGTGTCAATTATGTAATTTCAAGTGTCTTCTGTCTAATCTATATCTATTTTTACTTTCTATTTTTACTATCTGTACTTACATAAAAACGGGAAAGTATTGCATTCCATCCAAAAATTCAATACTGAGATTTCAGTATAAATACACATTTTGAGGTCCCCTGATTACAAATAAGTGCGCGCGAGTCTGGTTCTATCTATCCATCTGTGATCAACAT
Organism: Mantis religiosa; assembly: GCA_030765055.1. Classification (NCBI taxonomy): domain Eukaryota; kingdom Metazoa; phylum Arthropoda; class Insecta; order Mantodea; family Mantidae; genus Mantis; species Mantis religiosa. The sequence goes on from CM060947.1 coordinate 194,056,384, forward strand.
AAATGAAACACGAAAAGTCAGTTAAATTCCAAACTTGTTACTTAAATTCAGCATCTTCCAACGATGCGACAGGAAGATTTTCTGGGTAATCCCCCCACCCAAGCTATTATTTACATGCAAAATGCTTTGAAGTATTTCCAAAGGTAGGTCTGTGACTTTTATTAAAATACCTACTGTAGGTTTAGGACAAATGAAATGTGTATGTTGAATTTTCTGGGCATGTACTCAGAAGTCGCCTTCATTCTGGATAACTTATATCGTAAGGGATAGATAAAGTCTTACTACACAAAAAATTGAGATTTCGTTAAAACGCAGAATTCATGTCATAAACTTTTTCCCAATACTTTACTTCCCCCCCCCCCCAAATGGGAAGTGGCTATTTTTTCTCTTGGCCAAGTAAAGAGAACGGACATAGCAACCATCTTTAAAACTTTTGACTATCACTTAAAGTCTAGTGTATTCCCATATTTCATTGGACCTACAAGAAAATTAATAAATAGTATTTGTCTTGATCAACATGAAGTAGGTAGACAACACATCAGATTTTTATAGTAGATATATGCCTATGTATCTGTTGCAAATATTCCATTCAAGGCGTATGAGCACAAAACATATCAGCGTTGTATGTTTGGATTTAGATAAACTTTCCTTTATAAGAATCGGAGCTTTTGAATACTTTTCTCACTCTGAAAATAAGTAATTGGTGCAGAGCAGTAATCAGGAAAATACACAGGTTGTGTACTTTTAAGAGGCAATAGCGATATCTATGCAAATATAAGATAACATCCATTACCTTCCTTGAACCAATTGGGAAGTCTGTCTCACTGTCGTCTCTTGTCTCCCTATCCCCCCCCCCCGCCTAGACGACGTTGACTTCAGGATTGAGGTAGCCTGAGATACTGTATGTATATATATGCATGTATATATGTATATATTATATATAACATACACGAGCACAGTCAATGTACTAAAATGGGGTCGTTTTTGAGCACACTTCAAAAATCATCGCTCTGGGCCCGGATTTGAACCCGCGTCTTTATGATCAGTAGGTCAGCGGTTCACCGATTCACCCAGACCAACACTTGTTTGTGACGATCGTGTAAACAAAACTAGTGTTAGCATTCTCTACAAGTTGGGTAGCATTAAACACAGGTTGGGATAATATACTTCGGTTTGAATTGTTTATCGTTAACAGAAATACAAAAGAAGTAAGATTTGACATTAAAGGATTCCTTCCCTCCGTTTTTGATGTTTTAAATGTGGGCTGTAGAATTTAAGAGTGGTATACATCTGTTCAAGATAATGAGTGCTCATGTCGTTCCAGAAGTTGGACTGACGAGATTGTAGTACAACTCACAATGTTATACTCAAAGATCAGGGATAAATCCAAGTTGAATTGAAGCACAGATAGCTACTTTCAGGTAGACAAGAACCTAAGCATGCAACAAAAATTGTATGTGGTGTTTGTACCACACTTCTTTTTCTCACGTTTCTACCACAGTGCAAGCCTTAATCCAATTGAACATCTTTGGAGTACGCTTGAAAGAATGTCAGGAAATACGAAATGAGGAAATACGGCAGCTCTGAAACAATGTCTCCAACAAGAATGGCAAAATAATCACCTCAGATTACAATAAAACTTATTCATTTCATGCCAAAGAAGTTAATAGACGTAATACATTGCAGAGGAATGCCTATAAAGTATTAATAAGCTGTCATTTTTTTGGGTGTATAAATATTTTTCTCCCACTGTGAGAAGCCAGCTGTTACAAAATGTTTCTTTACTTTTTAAGGAGTAATTTTGCCTTTTACATGTGTTGATTCAGGAAGAAACCCCATACTGTTACTACATGGCAAAGCGAGAAGGCGTATCTGAAAAAAAAAAAATAGCAATATAGAGATGTTTACCTGAGCTTATCGTACATACACGGTGAATCCAGTGTATGTATACTCTGTTCAGATATAAATAATCATGCCTTCTGGACAGTAACGTGTCATACATCGGCAGGCGCGAGAAATCATATATTAAGAACACGCAGCTTTCGATCGCTCTATTTGTATTTCGTAACTTATACTGTACATCAACTTACTAATATTTCACTCTTCTAATCGCCCATATAAGGCCCGATAAGAGACGATCGCAGCGCTGGTCACCTGAAGGTCAATACGTCTCGACTTCTCTGTCGAGTAATAGTTTAACATATAACATCCCGCATGTTAACTTTAATTCTAATAAACATGCTCTACATAAAACAACGTGTATGAATGCTTTCTTCCATGACTATATGAAAATGGTGGTAATACTTGTCTACAGACCCAAATAAAAATATTTATTTATCTAAATCTCCAGTTAACTGCGGAAACGTAGTCATAAATTTTGCGGAAAGCAATCACAATAAGCACCCTAAAACAGTTGATATCGACATTGCATTGAAACACGAGGCCATCGGCTGTGGTATTTTGTGATTTACCTGTCAGTCGTGAACAACAGTGCTCGGAAGTTAATGGAATAGCAGATTTCTAAGTTCGAAATAAAGTTTTTCGAAGTACACTGCTTATTGCGAAATCAGGGTTGATGGCCAGAATTGCAATATTCTTGAATGAGGTGGTAATAATTTGGAGCAGAGCCAGTCATACCATATAGGTATATAGTCAGACGTATAAAGTAGTCTGTACACAATTCAGAGATTCTAGGTTTACATTAGATATAAGCAATATCCATAAAGCTAAACAGATTCCTTAATTCTGATGTATAATCGGGTTCATTAGAGTCGTCCTCCGTGGTCTAGAGGTAACGGGAGCCTCTAGTGCCTGAGGACGGAGGGCGATGGATCGTAAAATCCTTGGCATGGCTTACTTCGGAAGGTGAGTAAAGTCGGTGGTGCTGTGTCTTAGATTTAAGGCATGTTAAAGAACCTCAAGCCTGATAAATAGGTTTTTGAGCAAAAGCAAGATGTATTTGATGCCCAATGTAGAATGGGACTCTTTGAACCACATAAAAAGCGTCCATAAATAATACTCAATTTCAATTGTTTGTGCTGATTTTACACTCGGGAAAGAAAGGGACACACACACACACACACACGCGCGCGCGCGCGCGCGTACGTACGTAAGTCCTTCCAGCTCTTAGAAACTGGTTGAATTTGACGTAAGGCATTAGTCTAGGGATAGGATGCCACTTCAGCCCTCACACTTCTCATCGCACTAGAACCGGTTGTTTCGTCTGGGCATAACATCTCTTATACGCGTTGGCTCATATTTACAGCCGAAAACTATATAATTGTGCAGAAATCATGTTTAAGTGTTTGCTGTTTTTTTATTTTTTTTATTTTTATAAATTTTACGTCCTCCATAGTTAAGTCATATTGGACCACCATGATGCTCAAATGTGTCCAGGGTCCATGGAGCTTAGAGCTAGAAGGATCGCTGGCACTTCCTTCATGGTACTACGTTATCTATATCAGGTTGGATAGCATTCGTAGTGAGACATAGAGACAAGTTGTGTCAACGTTTAGCGTGGAGTGCATATGAGACGTAGAATAGTTGGCCTTCGAAAGCAGTTGTTCCGCACATATATGTCAAACTAAGCATAGCCGCAATGCGGCCTGCAAATTTTTATCAATTTGGGATACAAGTCTGTAGTCCACATCCAGTAAAATTGCAAGCCCGTTTTCCTCTTGATTTTATATAGGTATATTTTGTAATGCAATTTTTTCCAGGTGTAAATAAAAAGAAGCTTCTACTGCATTGAAATTCATAGAATTAGAGATTAATCGTATGTCTTATTCCGGTACAGTAAGGTCTCTAAACTTTTCTTCAAATTCAGTCTAAGTTCCAGAATTAAAATGTAATTTGTTTCAGATAGGTGGTTTAGTTTCTAAATAATCTAAACACGCAAAGTGGTATGCGATATTTTCTGCAAGTTGATATTGCCATGGACATAATTTGGACGTAAATGCCTTTATTGCATTCATCATTGTCATTATTTTCTTTTGCATCCATCATTATCATTATTTTCCTTACATTGGTATTAAGTTCATTAGGTATGAAATCAGTTAAAAGAACAGGATCACTAATCCATTGATCAGATTATTCTGAGACAGTTGTAAACATAATAATGCATGCATCACAATGAAATGAACAATTTTAAGGAAACATACACTAGATAGCATAGTTTATCATAGTCGTGTACCGACAGTCGCGGCAGACAGACGTGTTTTGTGCGCGCTGCTTCCGTGAGTGTTTACAGTGTAACTGTGTTTAACTGTGGAATACGATATCTTCTAGTGAATTGTATTTTCACAACCAGTGCAAACAGTGTTCTTTTACTAACGTGTACTAGTGCCCTTTGGGTACAGGTGTGTTTCTTTCTCTCTCTCTATTTTTTTTCTTTTCTTTCCTCACCTATTATGTCTCTCACGCCGGAAACTACCGGCCATCTAGTACGCTCAGCTATCGATATGGTTTATAATACCACTAGTGAATTCCCACAGTTACCAGTGCCTCTACAGCAAGCTCAACCAGTGTCTACGCAGCCAACCCAGGTTTCTCGCACCAATACTTTTAATCCTAATTCACCAGTGCGTCAATCACCCTTACGCCCGTCACAATTACATCTTACCACGTCAACTGCTGCTATAGTTACCGCTAAAACTACGAGTGACGTTATCATGCATGAGACTGCCCCATCTAACAGTTCACCTGCAACCAGCTCTAGTCGCGCTGCTACACACGCTGCTGCTGCCACAGCTGGCCCGAGTAAGCGTCGCTGTACAGCTCCCCCATCAGAACAAACAAGTGCCTCGCGCTATGCTTACTCTGTTTCCACGCACAACCGCTTCGCACTACTAGAAGACAACACAGCCATGGACGAGACAAGCATCTCCGAGACACCTAAGGAAAAAGTTCCACCAATTTGCTTGCGCAACATTGGTAACTATCAACTTCTATTACAAGATCTAAAAAATAATGTTACCTCTGAATTTCACACAGAGCTTCGCGGGTCTATCCTTAAGGTTCATCTCTCTACTTCTGACGATTTCCGTAAACTTACTACATACTTCAGCTCCATACAACAGGAATACTACACTTACAGAAATCCGACAGATAAGCTTTTCTCGGTAATTATCCGAGACATCCCTCCTTCGCTCTCTGATAAGGAAATCTATGTCGAACTGTGCTTACAGAACTACCCAGTGCGGAAGGTCACTCGACTTATGAATCGGTCGAAACAACCCATTCCTCTCTGTGCGGTGGAATTGTTAAATAGCGATGATGGTAAAGCTATACTCAACCTAACTCGCCTGTTCTACAGTGTTGTTAAGGTGGAACATCGCCGTCGTAACACTGACATACCGCAATGCACCCGCTGTCAGAATTACGGTCACACAAAGAACTATTGTCAGCTGACCCCGAGGTGTGTTCGCTGTCTAGAGAATCATCACTTCTCACAGTGCACTAAACCGAGAGACACTCCAGCTCAGTGTGTTCATTGTCATGAAAACCATCCAGCTAACTACCGAGGTTGTCGGCATTATTTAGAACTGAAATTCAGAACACAAAATAGCAACACAAGGCAACAGCCTGGGAATTCTCATCGCTCCCGTCCCCTACAACAATCAGACAATCCTGCACAGCAACCATTACAACCCCCAGCTGCATCACCAGTACCTCCAACTTCTTCACCAGCAACTTATGCCATTATAACTTCTGCTTCCTCGACGAGGCGTACTACTGCACAACAAGATCCCTCTGACTCTTCATCTCTCTCGGCTCTGCTAATTAGCCTGTTCACTTAACTTCTAAATTCTTTATCCACGTTCCTCACTCCTCTCTTACCGCAATTTACACAATGTTTCCAAAACGCTCTTCTAACTACTTTCCGAAATGGTGGCGTGTAATAGGCCATCTCTTTCATCACTCACTCTCCTGAACTGGAACGCTAATGGCATACGCACTAAACGTGCCTCCTTCGCTGCCTTTCTCAGCTTGCATAGTATAGATGCTGCCTGTATCACCGAGACTCATCTTCTCCCGAATGAACGTTTCTCCGTTCCAGGCTACAGGATTTATAGATTTGATCGGAATGCATCTTCCGCCTCTGGGGGAGTAGCTGTGCTAGTTAAACGTTCTCTGACTCATCATGAAATATTCCTACCTGTGATTCCCGGTTTTGAGGTAGTGGGCGTTAAACTCTCTCTTTGCGATAGCAACGATCTCGTTCTAATGAGTGCTTACAAGCCCCTAAATAGTAAGCTTAATACTCACTATTTCTCTTTCCTTTTCCCAGCAGAAAGCTGCACTCTCTTGCTAGGGGATTTGAACTCGAAGCACACTTCTTGGGGCTGTAGAGTCACAAACCCGAATGGACGGCGTCTGTTTGACACTATTAATGCCACTGGTCTTCACATACTGGCTCCCACAGAACCGACTTACTATTCTGGCAACCCACAGGTAGCTCCTGACATTTTGGACATTGGGGTACATCGCAATATACGATTACCTGCATCGATTTCTGCACTGCCAGCGCTCGATTCCGATCACTGTCCAGTGTTGGTCACATTTAACCTCACTCCTGATATTTTGCCACAAATCCCGCGACTCATCGATGGTTTTGTCAACTGGGACATCTTTCGCACACACCTGGATGCTGCACTCCACACATCTTATCAACTGGGTACTGCGGATGCCATAGACACTGCCGTTCACCATTTTACCTCTGCGCTCTCTTCCAGTGTACGATCCTCTACTATCCGCAGTCCTCAACCTCGCCATTTCCCCTCCTTGCCTATCCATATTACTCAACTCATCCAAGAGAAACATCGCATCCGTCGATTGTGGCAACGTCAGCGTCTACCCTGGCTGCGCCAAAGATTAAATAGTCTCATTCGACAAGTACGGACCGCACTAGAGCAACACCGATTTCAGGAGTACCAGCGACAATTAGCCACTATCCGTCCCGGAGATCATACCTTATGGAACATCACTAAGAGGATTCTCCGAGAGCCGACAGTGATTCCACCTCTTCAGGTTGATGGGACCCTTTTGAGTGACTCTGCTGCCAAGTGTGACGCTCTAGCTACTCACTACGAGCGTACATTCACGCCTAACACCTGTCTTGACTCTAATACTCCCTCTTCCGTGGACAGGGAACTCCTTGAGTACCAACTTCGTCCTACAGCGCACAACAGAATTTCGTTCACTACTCCACGTGAATTGTCCCGCTTTATCCATCGTCTTCCCGTTAAAAAGTCTCCCGGTCATGACCTTATCCCTAACGTTGTGCTGAAGAATTTGACAAACAAAGCCCTAGCTTATTTATCATCAATCTTCAATGCTGCTCTGCGCATTGGTCATTTTCCATCTACATGGAAACATGCGGAAATTATAGTCTTCCACAAGCCCAACAAGCCAAAAAATCTTCCCTCAAGTTACAGACCAATCAGCTTATTACCTACACTTTCTAAGCTTTTTGAAAAGATTATTCATCAACGTATTTCTCATTTTTTGATCCATAATCAGATAATTCCGTCTTTTCAGTTTGGCTTTCGCCCGAAGCATGCTACCACTCACCAATTGCTCAGAATCACGCAGTCTATTATTCAAGGTTTCGAAAACAGGCAATACACCGTAGCAGCATTCCTAGATATCGCCCAGGCATTCGACAAGGCGTGGCACAGTGGACTACTACTTAAAGCATATCGCATTGGTCTCCCTTATTATCTGATACAAATCATAGCAAGTTTTCTCACCAATAGAACCTTTGTGGTGCGCATTGCTGGTTTCACATCCACCCGACGGCCTATTTTAGCAGGTGTACCTCAAGGTTCAGTACTTGCACCACTCCTCTTTAATATATTCACTTATGATCTTCCTGATATAGCTCCAGTTTGTACGGCGTTATACGCAGATGATACTGCTCTCTATTATTCTCACGCCAATATTCTTCATGCCATTCAGAAACTGCAAATTGCCCTAGATCAATTAGCTCATTGGTTCTCTCACTGGCGCATTTCCCTCAATACTAACAAGACAGAGGTTAAGATCTTCTCTTTACGACCTTATAGGGATCCTCCTTCACTACGGCTGCTGGGGGAACCGCTCTCATGGTTACCAAGCAATGTGCCAGTGAAATACCTTGGGGTGTTACTGGACACTCGACTTACTTGGAACGCCCACATCTGTCGGTCTGTTACGCTTGCATTTGCCCGGCTATCAAAACTGTACCCTCTACTCAACAGGCGCACTTCACTTGGTTATGAATCCACCCTGCTTCTTTACACATCTCTAGTCCGTCCCATTTTTACCTATGCAGCTCCAGTCTGGGGTGGCACCAGTAAGACTAATCTCCGCCGACTGCAGGTACTACAAAACAGGGTGCTTCGTACAGTTACAAACGCTCCATGGTTCATCCGAAACCAGCAGCTTCATCATGAGTTTGGTCTTCTACCCGTTCACCAATACATCCGACGCCTGGCACGTCCATTCTTTTACCATCTCCAGGAGGTCCCTGGAGCTGTTACCTACCGTCTCGGCTGTCGCACTCGCCAGCCAACTCGCCTGAAGCGCAGACTGCCCCAAGATCTTCTCCTGAGTGACGTCTCCAGCACAGACGACTCAGACAGGTGATTACTACCATCAGACTTTAAGTTCTCAATTTGTGTTACAGTTATCCTCCATATTTAGTTAGAGGAGTCGTTCATGGCTACCTCCATTGTTATGTGTCCTGTTCCTATGTATCTTATAACAAACATCTGTAAAGCATAATTGCTGATCGATGGATAAAATAAAATAAAATAAAAATAGTTTATCATACTGATTACTAGACGCGATGCTGTCACCGTGTATGGTTTAGGACAAGTGCGTGGAAGGGGTATTGGAGGTGCTCAGACTTCCTGGGTCGGGCTAAGATAACAGCGTATTTCGCGCACTTCCATTTGACGTAAATTTGTCGGGAGTCCTCGGCTCCAATGTTGATTCAAATTGGCATCTGCGCGTGGGCCTTTGACTTAATATCGCGACTCTTGCGGAGTTTCTGGAGTCGGTCCTCGCTAAAACATTTGATTTTGATGTTACGGAACATAGAGGACAGCGGGTTCGAATCCGTACTCGAACGTCGATCTCTGTTGAACATAAAAACTAGCAGAGATGTGAATGAAAGATTGGTAACTAATGCGTGTTATATGGGAGCCTCTTTAAGCAGGTGTCAAGAAGTGAGAACTACTGAAGCTTGAACCCTCATTTAAGAATGTGATTTATTCTTTTGTTTATTTTAAAGTTAATGATAAAATTAATACGTGCTTTCAAATTAAAAAAAAATCGAGCCGTTATCAGTCGTGTAATCTTACCGATTTGATTACTTCTCACTTTTGGCCGCATTTATTTTGATATCAAAAATGAATTTATATTTTCGAGTTGAATATTGAACAATTTATAATTCAAATATATATTTTTCATTAAAAGAGTACAACACTTACGTATTAAACATTGTGCTTGGAAAGATATAATCGGGCTGAAAATACCATAACCGGAATTTAATTCTTGGGTCTTCTGGTTTCTCAGCGGTTGCTCTAATCACTGAGCTAACGTGGCTATATGTTAGCTCAACACGTATTTAATTTTCCAACTGCCGCGCATTGTTCCCGATAAACTACAAGGTGGTTCAACTTCATTTTTAGACAACATGTACCCCAATGATGACTTACATTGTTGTATTGGATCCCAGGCTTCATGGTGGTTCAAATTCCACCTATGGTTTTGAATATTTCAGTCCCATTTTGTTTTACAACCTTGTTCTACGTACGGATTATGTGAAAGAATTAATTACCATTAATTACACTAACCTATGAATTTAAACTTTTTGTATGTGGCCTAAAGTAACTAATGTGATTTTGTTTAATGCTGATGTGCTGAACCCGAATTTTCAATCCGTTAACTTGTCACGTAAGGTTTTCTTGCAAAATCATTATATACCTACATATACATATTGAATTAACCAATTTGACTACACACTTTCTCATTATGCTTTTCTGTTTTAGATGAAAACAAAGTATAATTACAGAATTTATTGCAATTATGTGTATGGTTATTTATACACACTAATAAAGCGTTTTTGTTTTGTTTTATTTACTTCGCTTTGTTTTGCCTTATTTACTTTACTATAGAAATGTATCACAGGTATTTTATACCCATTGTTACTTAGAAAGTCGTCCAGTTTTCCTTTGATGTTTGTCTTCAGGCATTTCACGCTTAAACATCCAACAATAGTTAGCAAGCACATTTATGCTCCAGCGCCCCTGATAACCGCCTTTCGAACTCCTGCACATCCTTGTGAAATCGTTCGCCTTGCTCTTAATTCAAAAGTTCAAGATTTTTGGAGAACTAATAAAATGAAAAAAAAAAAAAAAAAAAAAAACAGGAAATGAATTTTCACACTTTGTTACAATCAGGTTCCTTATATGATTCAAGCATGTTAGCCACAATGATTTGGTAATTGGAATCCTGGACGTTACCAAAATTTTTCGAAATAACTTTACAGAACGATATCCATGCAACTCTCTCCATCCATAGTGTTTTTGAATGCTGCATCAGACACCAATTTTCTTATATCAGGACCATTAAATATACCTTCTTTTAATTTTGCTTCAGAGAGAAATGGGAATTTCTCACATACCTATGTGCTTAAAGCAGTCTCTTTCCTTATTTAAAGCCTTCATAAACTGTTTCATTAAGCAAAGCTTAATGTGGAGAGATGGCAGCACAACAATTGAAGGACTCAAGGTTTTGGCGCATACCGTTCTTAGAGCCGACTTCTAAAGTTTCTCAAGGTGGCCTGTCTTCCTTCGCCCAGTGATTAACTCGTGCCGTGCTATCCCATAGGCAAAGAAAGCATATAAATTTGGTAACTCCAGATTGCTGACCCACCAGCATAGTAATAATTTTAAAATCGCCACATACTTGCCAGTTGTGTTCACTGTAATTCACTCCCAATAACATTAGTTGCAAATTTGCATATGATCCCTGAACAGGAAATATGCACTGAACAAAAAGCGTTTTCTTTATGGAGAAAGACACCCGTTAAACTTAGCTTTTAAGCATCAATTTCAACATCCCTCACCAAGTCATTTAATTCACTCTGGCTAAAATATCACGTTCTGCAGCAGACGATTCTAGTATCTACCTACTGTCACCCGTCATAATTTCCCCCATTAGTCTGTGATGAAAACTGTTCAAGAATTTCTGATCGCACAGGGATTGGGGCACATCAGGCCCATGGGGCACAGGCAAAATGGCTGAACATACGACTGAATAACAATTTACTTTTTATTTTTAGAATTGTACCGCTTCACTCGAGCAGAAGTAGCAGTCACTGCTATGGTTTGTCTGCTCTCTCCAAATCATAGGTATTCCAAAACATAGCAACGGTCTTGTGCTGTTGATCCAATGATAAAGTCCTTCAATACATGCTCTACGTACTTTGTGCGGTGCCCAAGCTTTACTTTGGTTTCCAAATTTGATTCCAAAGTAGGCAAGATATGATTTTTTTCACAGTCTGCAATATTACGCCTCTGCTTAGGTAATGTGCATTTTACGCATATATTTTTACCAAAAGTGGTCTAGATCATTTGTACATTAGTACTGGATGTGTATGTGCTCACAAATATAAGATTAAGAATGCATCTACCATCAAAGGCTTGTCAATATTTATCTCCCACAAATAAACTTACACTAATGGCAAGGTAGCACGTTAGCTTCCTCTAAATTCCTTACGCGCTCGCACCCCGTATCAGATAAAAAAGCATCCGGTGCCTTCAGTTTTTACTATGAACAACCTTAAAACGTATTTTAAATACATTTTGTTTTCAAATCCTGACATAGTAAAACCACACATGTTAAAGCATTGCGGTATATACAGTGATGCTATGAGTTCCTACAACCATAAGAAACTTACGCTATAAGGGGGCGGGGGAGAAAGAACAAAAGGTACGTAATACGAACTTCCTAGCTTTGAATTTGATTTCAGCATGCTATAAATACCCCAGGAACTTTTAAAATTTTTAGGCAGTAATTTCACCGCAGGTTATGTTTGCGGAAGTTGCGAAGGAGGTAGCTCGAATTACCAGCCTTGGTATTTACCCGCTCAGAACCCTGGAGAATAGTTTCTATACATGTATTTTTTTGGCGTTACTAAATAGTGTATTGTCAATACATCTGCGAATACGTCGAATGTTCTAATTGGATGTTTTCTGTTTCACGGTTCACCTTGCTGCTGGCGCGTCATTTGGAGACGTAGCACTGTCGCTCGAAGTGAAGTTAGGTCAGGGTTAGATGGTTGGTCAAGCATGCGATGCACATTTTGTGCTTTATATAACTCATCAGCCAACAGAAAGTGAAGAAGCTTTAGTTTCACCTACACCTGAACTATTGAACTCCCCAAGCCGAAATAGGTCACTGCAAGAAGGACGAATATTTGTATGCTCGTTGTTCACTATGCAGGAAATAGCTGTGTTCTTTCACGAAATACGAACATAGGATCGTTCCCCTTCTAGGAACAGTTTAGAAGTAGCGGAATGAACTATTCTCTAAGAACTGAAAGTAGAAGAAAGACCTCTGCTGCGGTTATATTGATATCGTTGGTGTTGATATTCGTCCATAGTTATTTATCAATTAACTGGATGTAATCAGCACCAAGGTCAATTAAAACTCTGAAAGTGTGACTGATAATATTCCTCTTGTGAATAGCCGACCTTGACGTTACGCGCTGATAACCGCGAAGCGGACCAGTCCCTTCCTGCTCTGACACCTGGGTTAACCAAGAGACAGAGGCTGCAACTTCCAGAAATAGTGGAATATACCTTGTAGTTCTAGTCTGGTACTAATTAAATTGTGTATAATTTTGACTATCCACTGGGTTGTTTTTTATCTCGGAAAAAAAAAAAGGCACGCTTTCTCACATTTTGTGAATGGTTCGCTGTTATCTGTTCTAAATGAGCTTCGAACGTGCTAAACAATGGTAAGAAAGAGTAAAGTTCACAAATAGGCAACATTTGTGGCGACAAACTGGCGGTTTCGGTTAGATTTGAGCTACGACCAATTTATGAAGCAGTAATAATAACCTATGTAATTTCATGATATACATATCCGCTATGCTGCAGATGCAAAGAAAAGCTGTTTGATTTCTGGACACTTTAACTGCTATGATGTTTAGCGTTCCACTCTATACCTCTTTGGCATGAAAGACCGCTTAAGTTTGCTTAGAAACCTTGCTTATTATGCTTGAGTTTCTCTTACGTGCTGTAAATCTACGACGGGACCACTGGCTTTACTCCCCTTCATGCTGAAGGATTTCTACGCTCAAATAAGTTACATCATTCTGTTGTGCAGATTAATATAGAAGTGTTACATATACTTCATACTGATATATAAGTCCCTCACTTATCTTGAGAAGAGAACTTGGGGTGAAATTGAACTCTAAAATAACCTGTTTATAAACAAAGGTATCGTACATGTATGATGCAAAAGAATTTTAAAGCTTTTCTCGAATTCAAACTAAAGAGATTTGGGGGAAAAAATGAAAAATACAAAGGAAAAAGAGAAATTTGTTGTATTTGCTCTACTATTCAATTAATTTGATTGTATTATGTCATCTAACTTGGATTTTTGTCACTCGAAATTGTCGCTGCCCATAAAATATTTTGGATTCTGTTCTGCATATTAAATCATTGAAGCATCCAATTTCTTTGTTACTGTAATTTAATGCCTATTTGCCGATAATAATCAGAATTGGTAGTCCTAAGCAGCTGTCTTGCAGCGGATTTCATTTCATAACGGAAGTGGCCAACTATTTACTTAAGTTTAAGTAATTTGCTATATAATTGCAAATGTTCAGCGTTTTAAAACGAAGTTGACTTCCTGGCTTCCTCTTTGTTATATTTGATAAGGAATGGCCTTTCATTATCACAGTATGATAGCTGTTAATATGAAATATCGAGAAGAAAATTCAGTTGAAGTAAATGTCTTTACAACTGCACTTCAGTTCCCAATTTGACAGTATACCGAAGACAAAACTAAATAAATGCTTAAAGAGTTTGGGGATTTTCAACAGATAGAATATCTTACTCTATAAAGTTTAATACTTTTGAGTTTTATTTCTAAATAATGTTGCAGTTCAGAAATATAAATGCATTTTTGCTGCCTATATTTTAATTACCTTTTCTGCCTGTCTTTTTTCTCCATTTTAGTGCCGGTCTGTCCTTATAAGCGGGCAGAGGAATTTCTAAGCGTAAAAACCGGGCAGAAAGAAAACAAAGTTGAACTCACTGGCGTAGATTGCATAGACGTCGCATGTAACTAACCACCGCATTCTTCGTACAGTTTGTTTAAAACGTGCAACACTCCATATGCACAAGAGAAGTGGTGAAGCGTATCGTGTTTAACGCCGCTTTTACGGAATGCGGCACCGGCTGGTGGCACTGATGATACATGAGATGAAGAAGCACTGGTGTAATGAGATGGCGGGGAAACCGGACATCCCGGAGAAATCCCAGTGCCGTGTTGTCCGCCATAAATCTCTTTGTGGTCGCCTGGGATCGAAACCGGTCCGCCATGGTGAGAGCCTAACCACTCAACCGCTGCGCGGCCTTTCCACGAGAGATGAGAAGTGAAAAATGGAGTACTGAGAAGCAAGGGACTGGTGTGTAATGAGAACTAGGATGCAGTTGCATATACAACCATTGTAATACTTATCACAGCAGGTGGAACAGTGACCCCCACTTCTCTTATTGTGTAAGCGAGCTGCCAGTGTTATTGACAATCGTTGCTTCAGATGGGGGGGGGGGGGGCGGCCAGTTATGACGTTTTACACCAGCTATGCAGCGTGTTCATATATATTTTGATAGAAATGCTGCGCGGTAGGAATGATACTTCACTCGCGTAAGAATATAAGAGGATTACGATTAATACCTACTAAAACACTTTACTTATTAGCGAATGTTGAAGTTCTATGTAACCAATACTGCAGCACTTCCAACTAAGGCAGCGACTCCGGTGATACCCATATCGATGCATCGTCTTCATCCTCTATCTGCTGGTCTTGCTCTATTTGATCTTCATCCTCTGCATGTTGATCTTGTCCTGTTTCATCACTGTTTTCGCTATCATTATCCCCACTACCGCTATTCTTCCACTGTGATTGATTTCGATTTTTCATCTGCAAGATGTATTAATTTAAAATTTACGTTATGTTCGGAATACCAGAATTTTAGGTGGTCTGTATGAGTTCTATGGGATTCAATTTCGGATGATAGGAAGGAAGCCTGAGGACGGTATGGTTGTTGTGAGCTATTTTGTCTATTTTATAGTAAGGTGCTGGTTTTAAGGCAGGAAAAGCTGTTAAATTTCAGCGTTCCTTTGTTTTGAAAAATGTGTGTTTTTGACTCGTCTTCAGCCACGCGTCTTTCTGTAATCAGTATATGATCTGATTTCTTCCAGAGCTCGAATTTGGATGTTTCTCAATTACCATTATGATAAGGGGTGTTAAGTACAACAAACCCAGATATAGGAGGCGGGTTAGGAATAAGCTTTTCTAGGATTCATTTTTCAGGGTGGTAGAAGGGTCACTCCGAAGGTGGTTTTTTTTTTCCTCTTTTTTCTTTCTTTCTCCAGTGGTTAAACCATTAAGGTGACTGATATTTTTAAAGCTATAAACATGCTTTACCGTGCAACGTTGTGGCAGGCGAGTTTGCAAGGGGGCCAAGGCGAAGCAATGTTACCAATCTTTGGTGGACTCTTTTCAGACTGTATATCCATTGGAAAATTATTTTGGGATTTCCGAACATGCCAAGAATTCTGGAAGGCGAGCCTCGCGCAGGTCGTCTTCCTCAGCAGTTTTGATTTTATCAAACCCAATGTCAACTGCGCGAAACTTTATTAAAGCAGAATCAACACATCTATGTTGACATTGAGTACCCTTAACATTGTATCGACAGCAGTGAATGCCGTCTTATATCCACAGCATCACTTCTCGCTGGGTACTGCATTCGTTAGCGGTGGATCAGAAAGCAAGTCGCATGGAATTGTGAAACTTCGTCCTGAGAAAAATCTACAACCAGAGAAGTAAAAGCACTTTCAACATTGTCACAAGAGATAATCTTGAGTGTACCACTATGATGCTGAAAGAAAGAGGCAATCAGCAGAGTGCTGCTTTCCAGGTGATGACCCACCAACAAAAATAGAAGGTGCTAAATTAAAAAAAGAAAATGTCCGCTCCCTTCTCAAATATTGGTAATTTATCATCACTCACCCTAAATATAATGTATGTAAACGTATGTCTTCCGTCAGTCTGCAGCCTGAAAAACAAGCATCCAAAGTAGAAAACTGCTAATCTGCTGCTTCACCATGACAATGCTTCATACACCGCGGCCAGAGCACTCCATATCTTGGGCGATATAAACGTCAGTGTTTTCGGAGCCCCGTTATTCTACAGATTTTGGTTCCATGTAACTTTTATTTTCCTCAAAAGGAAACAAAACCTCCATGGTTACAATTGTCATATGAAGATGCTACTGTGGCTTACATAATGTGTGTAGTGGTTTGAACGGTTGCAGAAATGTATTCGTCATAATACGTGAGAAGTTGTAGAAGTTTCAACTCAGTTTAAACATATTTTTGTCGGCTGCTAAGATCTTTCGGAATGATCCTGGCGTGATTCACTTTATGGGCAATCTCAGCGTTTTTGTTTAGTCTTAAAACTAACAAAGGAATTTGGTATAAAATCCTCTTCTGCAGATGCTGTATTACCATCAGCCTTTCGACTACGGCAGAGTCCTTGCAGCAAGCTATCGCTCCAAGCATATTCCAATTCCAGGAATATATGTGAAATTTTCTGTATACTGATTGAATTTTATAGTTCTGTATGACTGATTTCCTAGTCATAAGGAATAGTAACTTATTACAGGAAAAATGGAAGTGAATAACACACACATTTTTCATTGTTTCACTAAGGACTTATTTCATTTTACACTATCCTTCCCAAAAACCGATTCGAGTTAGCAGTTATCGAAATATACCATGCTGTACTTAGTAATTTATTTTGAAATTTAACTAACATTGTAACTAAGGTATTATTAGCAGTAAAGCGGAACCAACTGTTATCCGCGATTTATTCTGATGTCTCTGATTGACTAAAGTTAAATGTGTAAGCATGAAGGGGGAACTCCATTTGTGTAGTGTTTAACACCTGCTTATACTACATATGGCACCGCAGGCGCGTGAAGACGAGATGAAAGATGGAGCACCGATGACGGGAGAAACTAGAGATCCCGTAGAAAACTGCCTGCGCCATGTTCACAAATCTCATTTTGTGGTCGCTTGGGATCGAACCCGGGCCGTCTTGGTGAGAACCATGCTGTCTAACCACTCAGCCAGGCGTGGCTGGTGGAGGGGTGGCAATACAGCGAGTATTGCGGTGTTCTTGGTTTACGATGTCACCGATCGGACAAGCTTATACGTTGAAGGTACATTTTTTCCTGTTCATCACAAGAACTGGTTACCGTGATTAAGATTTTGAATGATGTTTCCGTGGTTTTATTTAAGCAGTTGTTTAACTTATTTGAAATCTCTCCCGTTTAGGAAGCCTGATGTAGGTACACAGCGGAAAGAAAAGTAGCTCCATTCTCCCATTTCAGCTGAGTTGGTCACATACTATTTACAATACATATGGTTATATTGAAATGCTGTTTATTACTGCTCACTTCTTCTCCTTCTTCCAGCAGTGAGTCATCTCGTCTATTTTAGTAGGAATCTTTATTAAAGAAACACATATTATAATATCTCAGACATAGATGGTTGTATCGAACAAATTCAGAAGCCAATTAAATATGATTGACTGAAAGATTTCTGCAGTGGTTATCATTACCAATGGACATCAAGACACCGGCCTTTTTGTTAAAAGTGTATCCATGTGGTGTAACGTGAATGACAGCTGTATACGGAAAATGCCTGAATTTACTAAAGGTGGAGAAATCCGAGCATCAGAATTTTCTGACATGAATTTGCTAATTAAAAAGAGCTAAAACATTAAGTTAAATAAATCAAATCCATAAGCATAAGCTTAATCACTGTAGAATAGTATTGTCATTTCGAACGATTAAAAGTAAATAATTTGGTTAATTGTAATCCTTTGAAAAGTGTCTGCTTATATGTCACTGGGTGTGAACTTCCTTTCCTATTTTCGTTAATGAACCTACTGCTGTATTGACTGAAATGTCTTTTAATATACGCAAGAAGTAAATGCGACATTCGAAACTTTGCAAATTTCTGGGCATCTATGGACCTGAGGCTTTTATTTCTATGCGGTAACCTAATATGAGCACCACATTCAACATTTCAGTCGGGCATGTGCGTTTCTTTCAGAGATGTGTATCTTCTGGAGTTAATCATCTTGTGTTGATTAAAAATGCTCCACTTTTAAACGGTGGCTCACATTCTAATCAGGATTTTATTTTGCGTTTAACGATATTTAAATGTAATATGAAGACGGGTACAAAATTTGTTAGGTATGTGCATTTCTTTCACTTGCATTAATGCTTTAATTACTTAATTCTATATGTTAAAAATGCCCCTCATATCAAACTGTTCATCACGTTCTGTTTAGAATTTGTTTCGCGTTTCACAGACCACCATAAAGAACTACAATTAGAGCTTAATTTATTATTAGTGTTATTATTATTATTATTATTATTATTATTATTATTATTATTATTATTATTATTATTATTATTATTATTATTATTATTATTATTATTATTATTATTATTATTATTATTATTATTATTATTATTATTATTAATTAAAGTAATGTAAAATGATGTAAAAAGGCTTCGAGGAAAAAAAAACTTAAAATTAGAATTCGCATCCCACTACACATTGTTCAGCAATACTCTAAAGAGCACATCTTTAAATGTTACCGATATTAGTAAGTCAAAGAAGCCAGATAAAAATATGTGGTGCAAATATAGGTAACAAATGCATGAAAGGCAATCAGAGCTCGAGGCCTTAGTTTTCATTTCTGGATGCTCTTTAATTATTATGGTTATCAACTTTTCGTGCAGTATTTGTACATGAAAAACATCCCTTAATTTTTCCTCAGTAGAGCCCTAATATTGATTACCTAAGAATATTAAAATAACCCTAAAAAGATTCCCTTTATGACCTTAAAATGCATTAAAATGGCTTAAAAGAGCAAAGAATAGCATAATTACCTTCCTTTGTGGATCTTGCACATTTCACTTCATCACTGAATACTGAATGGCAATTCGTTATAGTGTTGTAAGCATTCAGAATTGAAGTACTATCTATTGGCAACTATTATCGACTTAAACGTTGAGAAACGGTTTTCAACATCAGCAGAAGATAGAGGAGGGTATGCGTGTTTTCTTCATCGACGTAATACCTCTTGTCAGTACAACAGCAATGTTGCTCTTAGTTCCTATATCATTCACTGTTCTTATTTAACACATTTTCCATTTTAGACAAATTTACTCACTTCACCTTTCACACGACTTAGATTACTGCAACCGATATCATCCATTCTGTTTGATTTTCGGTTTCGCGGAAATGCTCTTCTTCCCCTCTTCCCCCCCCCCCCCTCCGGAGTGACGAGCTACAATGCCATCTCAAACACTAGTTTCTGCTCTATGAAGACTTGTAGCAGTAGACGTGATGCCCCCCTCAAAAGTAGTAGGTATTCCTTTAGAGTATAATAAACGTGAAACGTGTAGTTGGACTAGCCTAAATGTTTGTTGGACTAGCCTAAATGTTTAACAAATAGTCAGATCCCAAAGGATTTCCAAAATTTTTTGGATATGTGCTTTTTAATTTTTGAGTTTCTGAAACTTGATACAGTGTAAGAATAATGTATCCAAACACGTAAAAAAGTTACAAAATGCTGGATTTGTTCTTAGAATAGCTTATGTCTTCTAGGAAATGTCCTATTAGATAAATATGTTTCAGATGCAGAAAAATGACCCTTGAAAGTGGTGTAATTTGTCAATATGTCATGACTATGAACATTTCCAACATAGCATCGCACCAGCATTATCAAAAATGAAGAAGCAGTATCAATTAGGGCTTTAGTTAATAGTTAAGTCCTTAGGGATGTGCGCTTGCATGCGATACAAGTTAGCTGTACACAGAGTATGAATGACGTCAGATGTACAGCATGGCCATCAAATGTGCATACGTCGAAAACAATCTAACGTAGTACTCTGCAAGCTAGTGAAGCATTTGCCTTGCAAGCGTATGCAGACGCAAGGCCAAGCTGTAGTATAACACGACTGTTTTGTTTCCTCTAGCATTGAGGCGATTGTCATGGTCACGCTTTACCTACCTGTAGTTGTTTATATGAGTGACAAATAACAGTATAATCCATATACAGTATGCATGCGGAAAAACGCACACGCCTCCGGCCTTTAGTTGTTAGGCATGATCTTTTACGCCGTCAATATATGACATGGGACCACCGGCTTTCGAAGAAAGGCTTGCTAAGGACTTCTATGCCCGTCACCGAGTTTGAATCCGTTGCTTGAGAACCAGAGCCAAACATGTTTTACCACGATCAAAGAGGACGATGCATATATATGCGAGAGTGTGTGTAAAATCAAGGGTTGAAATTTCCATAACCATGGACTGTTCCTGGCTAAAGTACATGAAGTAATATGACTGTAGTCGTAAATAGTGAGTCATTTGCAAAACATCATTTGTGAGTGATTGAATAATTGTGTATTTATCTCAATATAACCCTAGCCCCGACAAAAAAAAAAAAAAAAAAAAAAAAAAAAAAAAAAAAATTGCGTAAACTAGATCCAATTTATCATTCATTCAAACTATTGAAATAAGTTATGATGGGAATGAGAAAACAGAAATGAGATAACGCATGAGTGATTTCTAATGTTGCTTATATATTCAAATAATGTTCCCTCAAAATCAGGGACAAGGTAATTCTTCGGATAGTTCTCGTTCATCTGTTCAGTGAAGACTGCGTAAACTTGCAACATTGATCTGTATATACCTATTCCTAAGTTATTCCAATCCAAAATTCAATTAAAAATACTTTGAACGGTCCGTTGAGCATTAGCATGTAAAACCGCGAGTTCGTGGTTCGATTCCTTGTAGTGCACTTATAATTTTCCAAGTTCTGATTCAATTTACCAAACTCACATTTGTTATTAAATTTTGTCTTTTACAATAGAACTAGTGACTTCCAGTTGTCATCTAACTAAACAAGTATTTTTCATGGAAAATAGCCTAATGTATGTATATATAATTAGCATTTCATTACAATTGATAATGAAGCTTTGTATAGTGTGTACCAGTATTTTTGAAGCAGGTAATGTATTTAGTTGCATTTTTTCGGAAATCCTTGTTTTTTCATAGCAGGTTAATTGCTTGTAAGCATAGGTTTACTGAAATCTAGTTGGTATTAATATACTAACCATTTCCTTCGTTAAACGTCGTGTCGAATTTTTGTGAGGGGTGGGGGGTGCCGGAAGATTCTGGAGTGTGGTGCGCGCATGTCTGTGCGAGAGAAACACGTGTTCCACTTACAGGGAGCAAGGCGGCACCTGGGAATGGCTACTGTAGTACTAACCGTCACACTTTTGGAAAATAACAGTTTCTGACCTAGCAGAGGAGATTAATTAGTTCGGAATACCAGTGAACTTTATTGTAGCTAAGTCGGGACTAAATTCAAGAGTAACTTAAAGGTTGGCTTTGGTAAGGGTTTAAAGATATGCGTGTTTCTTCAGCACTGCATGCGTTATTTTTTGTAAGATCGTAAACTAGGCTTTAGAAGGGACACCTGAAAAGGCAGGTCCCACTATTCTCAGATTTCTTTAAGTAATTTAATTATTTTAAATCTAACGTGAAAGAAGTGTTACTGTGTGCGATTTCGAAAGAAATCTTAAACACCTATCACACAGTGGCCGGCAATCACAACTAAATGGTTTGGTTGAAGCCTGTTGATTCTGGGCGCTAGTGTGCCATATCTGAGAGAGGACAGGGTGGGCACGGAAGATCGATAACAGGAATACAGAGTTGCCAACATACTCTATCATCAAAATGTCCTGAGTGGCCGCATTTTTTCTCTTTTTTTTTTTGTCTTCTCCCCCCTCTTGCCGCTATGGGCTCTTGACTTTTCGAATCGATAAAATCTCAGTTGTGTATTACTATTTATGCACGTTGGAAAAAAGTGACGATCGGTATGGTGATGGTCGTGTACCACAGTTTGTAACAATAATTTGGGGGAGAGGGTAGTGTTGCGGATATTGCGGGGTGACTTAGTAGCCTCGTCAGATGGAAAGATTGACACAGTTGGTGGGCCTGGCCCGGCGCGAGATTCGGATCAATACATACATAACCTAAACCTGACCACCCCGAGCATTCTTCGGCTTTCTGCAGCGCTCCTGCCCTGCGTTCTCGGCAAGAAGTATTCGCATACCGCTTCAAATCCATCCACTTTGGAATACACTTCAATGCTAACACATATGTAGATACCTGTCATTGGCACCATTTTACTGGTAATTTTACGATTACAGTTATAAAATAAATGGTAAATTAAACGCTAAAGTAAATTAAAAGATGTTGGATAAAATTGGAGGTCCTGGTTTCTTCAGGAATACCTGGGCTGCCACGAATAATTGGCGTACGTTGGCAAATAACTATATGATGTATTTGTGAGGTCGAGAAACAATTTGACAAAGTAGGTGGAAAGAAACCGAGGAACTCCTGAAGGGATTGAGTGTGGACAAAACAGAAGGGGTAGGAATAGGGAGTCCGGATAGGAGATGTATAAGGAAGAGGAATAGGAAGAAGCGTGTCATAATGTCCATTATCAACTACGCTGTTCAAGGTCTCAAATTGATGAGTTGGTGAATAATTGTTCCGCGAACGAGGAAATAATAGTAGAAAGAAAAACTATCGAATTTACGGGTGGATCTCTAAAGACACAAACAGGAGATTAACGAAGTAATTTGAATGGATTGCGACAAGTGTAGTGCGAAAGCATAGCGACGATGCGAGAAAAACAATTGAAAGACTGCGTTGATTGTGGCCTAGTGTAATGCGAAAACGTAGACATAACGACGTAGTAAGGAAAACAATTTTATTGGAAACATTTGAAATCCGAGTGTATGAAATGGAAATAGAATATAAATACTAGCGTTTTAGAAATAGTGCTGAAGGAAGAACAATGCTAATGAAATGCGCTGTCTCGATCTGGTGATCAGCATGCTTATACAACACAGGGGTTCCAGGTCCGATACCTGGTTGGGGATGATCATTTTTCTTTGAGGAGGAGAATTTCCCCGTTTAGAATGTGGACGAATGCGTGTGTGAGAAAGTTTGAATGTAATAGAAATATGATATTTTAATGGCCAATGGGCCCTTTACACACAAAAGCATCTCAGTATTATTATTATTATTATTATTATTATTATTATTATTATTATTATTATTATTATTATTATTATTATTATTATTATTATTATTATTATTATTATTATTATTATTTTAAAGGGGCACTTTTTAGCAGAAAGGTATGATTGATAATTTATATTTATTTCTTCCGTATATAAGATCGTAATATATATGACATTCCTGTATGCCAGAAGATTATTGATAAATAGTATTTTGTATTAAATTTAGACCAGTTTAATAGCACCGAAGTTCAGGTCGCCAGGTTTTAAACACTTTGTGATAATGTCTTTGAAAAATTTTATTTATACAACTATTTTAAAACGTTAATTATTCAGGAATCGTGTGTAGTACAAATTAAACACTTCTTAACCTAGCGAATAATGTGCACCACCATGATAAATGTCTAAATAGACTATAAATAGATGCTAGTATAATTTGGATGAGTTATGAATAATTATGTAACTGTGCGTGAATACATGTATGTATATATTCCTGTGTAAACATCTATTATGTAACTGTGTGTGAGAACACATGTATGTATATTCTTATGTAAGACTCTAAAATTGACATGTCTAAAATCAATGTGTTGATATAAATAAAATAAATCATGGCGTGACGGTCCATAGAGGGCCAGGACCTGCCAACCCGACTGTCCGCCTCACGCCCACATACACAAGGTAGAGATGGGCGATCATCCAACCGATATGGGGCGGAGTTGTGGTCAGCATCTCGGCACCCCCAGCCGGAAAGTTGGCTTTCTTGGCCAGGGTCGCTTAACCTATCGCAAGCTCCTCAATTTCCTCACGATGCTGAGTGGGCACCGATCCTATACCCGGAACTAAAATCCGCACCCCCAGGGGTAGGATCGATCTCGGGTCGTATTCCGTGGCAGGGAACCAAAGCATGCTGTCTTAGCCCACTACGCCACGGCGCAGGATGTGTTGATATACTGGATGAAAATATAATAAATTATTATTATTTATTATTATAAATTATTGATAATCATTATTAATTTTATTAACGTCGTCTAACGTTAAGTCGTATCAGACGATGAATGAAATGGTGATCCCCGGGTCCATAGAGTTTAAAGTTACCTAACATTATCTTCCAGAATAAGGGAAAACTCCAGAAAAACCTTATCCAGATAATTTACCCTTATGGAGATTCGGACTTCGGACCTTGATCAGATGAATCAGAATGTAATTACATGGAGAAAAGAAATATCATTATTATCACGCCTGTAAAATACATTCTCGTCATTAGTTCCCGAGAAAACGTGGCTTCGTGTCGTAAAAGCACATGTCTAAATGATAGCTATTATATTGAAATGTTAAATATAATAAATATGTAAAATATACATCAAAATAATTTAGGATTACATGCATGCAGTTTGTGATATTAAGTTTTTTATGTCGCTATTTAATCTCCCCTTAATGTCAACTGATATTTCTGGTAAGCAGATACAATTTGCATGAACTATACGCATTTAGAAGAATGCGATTCGTGAACTATAGTCTACGTTTAATGTACTCATTCGGCTATGTGAGGAAAAGTGGTAGGGGAACTTAGCTCTTAACCTAAAAGGAGGAGGTGTAAGCATGCATTAAACCGCGCGTTGCGTACGTTCAGCAAGAGACAAACTATCTCTCCGCCCCCTCCCTGCTCCCCCCTGCTCCCCCCCTCTCTCTCTCTCTTCACGTCAGCGGAAATGGGATCTTCCAGCTGCTTAATGCCCAACATGTTTACACCGACCACGTTATAACACATTGCCTGTACAGTTATTGTTTTATCATTGTACATATATTACATATGTAGCTTCGACTACATTAGTCTCAGAGCTATATCACGTAGAATCGGCAAAATCTAATACAGCAACTTAAAACCGGACAGTTGAAACGTCATCAGAACATAGGGCAACAATACTATTGGCATGCGGAAGCAGTTTCTACAACTTGGAGAAATTGGATAGTTTGATCGCCTATTTCATATCTCGTCAGTAGCTATGTGAATATATTTCATAAATAAAATAAATTGTGCATGACGTATTGTTTTTGTTACTGAGCCGCTCTACAAAGCTTAAACATTGACCTTTTTCCTTAGGAAACTTGGTTTTAGCTAGCTCATAGAACCACTAGTATTAAAATCGAATTTAATGATGTGACAGTGTAGTAGTGTTTAATCCCCGCTTTTACTACATGTGGCACCGCCGGCGGTGACATTGATGATACATAAGATGTAGCACCGTTGGGATGAGATAACGGGGGGAAATCGGAGATCCCGGAGAAAACACGTCCGTGTTGTCCACCAAAATCTCACTTTGCGAGATATATATATATATATATATATATATATATATATATATATATATATATATATACACTTTTTATGTGTAGGTACAAATGCTAAAGACTTCTAAATAGTGTAATCCCTATCCCCGTAAGGTTTAAATTGTATTTATTTTCTATAACAAATTGTAATTCAAACAGTAAAGGACTAACTATAAACTAGCTAAATTAAAGCGGCAACACTAAATAACGTTTGTAATACTTAAGCCTCAAAGGCTATTGCCTTTTTAACACGGTATTTGAACCATTCACAAGTGACCACAGTTCTAAAGAGATTATTAAAGAAACGAACCGTATGATCTGTCACCAAAGTCTTATGCCACTCTGTTCAATCTTCCCCTCTGACCTGCTCCTGCTGTACGCCTATATTTAGGGTTTTGTAGTTCACTGTGCTGAATTGCCGCACGGAACTTAGGTTAAAAAAAGTAAATCGTCACTTATGGTAATTACTTGATTGATGCAACGCACTTGTGGCGCGTTTTACTATACTCGTACTTAACATATCATTTGAAACATCAACAGATGACAGAGCATTTAGTATCTTGGATGCGAGGAAATGCACCATCTTAGATTGTCTGCAGCAGCGATAATAATGTAACAAGGTATATACAAATGCTATTTAGTTAAAGTTAGTTTTTATTTCAAAGTATGTTCATTTAGTTCATTGTCAATTTATACCCATTTTTGAGAGCTCTAAATAGAGTAACAATAAATGCAGATATGTAAAGTCGCCCTGCTGGAACGCTTACCATGGATTGATCTTGGGTGTACCAGTATGGTACACTAATGACTGCAAGAGTAATCGTCGCATAGGACATCAACATTAATGAAATATATTAAAGAAGCAAGAAGTGAATGTTGAATAAATGTTGAATTATTTTTGTTGTAGTTGTTTTTCAGACAGAAGTAGGATATACTGTTTGGCTGCCCCATGGAATAAATACGTACATGCATACAATCACTCATTCATTCATTTCCGCTGACACGAATGGAAGAAGTAGGTTGTAGTACGGTGCATTGACCAGCAAACGTGGAAAGAGTCTAGAAGAATTCATCATATCTAAGTCACTTTAAATAGTAAATGAGAAAATAGGAAAACCAACATTTGAAACATTACGGGCAGCTGGAGAAATACTTGACCAATTAAGTCACCCCAAAGGTTTCGTCGAAGTTGTGCTATCGTGTTCGGACAACACACTTGCTCCCAAACATGTGTTCCTGACAATGTTGCCGAGAAATCTCGATGTATCCAAAGTGTTACTAAATAAGATAAATGTTGAATTTGGTAGATATTTTTCAGAATCCTGCTCGGTTTTGATCACTAAGGTTACATATATTATAATACGTTGAAGCAATTTTGTAATTTTTTATAATCTTGATCGTGAAACATTCTCCTCTGAACTAATATAATTAGAAAATGTTTCAACTTCTTTTTCACTCGAGGCGAAAGTATTCATTTTCATGCCCGCCTTGTGTTCTGGAGCTATTGGGTCTGCCGCACATTCAAGAGGTCCCGAGTTCGAATCTGTCAGAGTAAGCTATCCAGATAAGATTTTTTCAGGGGTTTCCCTTATCCTGAAAGATAATTTCGTGTAACTCTAAGCTCTATGTATCTGGACTCATTTGAGCATCATTTTCCTCATTTCATTCATCGCTCGATATGACTTAAGCTGGAGAACGTTAAATAAATAAAAGTTAAGTATAATTCATCTTTATTGCAGTTTCACCATTTGAAGTTGTTTCGTTGGTTACAAGCAGTTAATCTCCTATTAATATGTTTCGGTATGTGCGAACCAAATAAGAACTCAATAGTACAATAAATTAAGAAAAGAAATTACATTCCAAACGGGAAATTAAGTTGATTTGATGCTTTAGCTACAACACTTGATGATTCTCCTTCGGTTATTTCTGTAACGACAGATAGGCAGTATGAAGTTGAAGTGTCTACGCGAATAAGAACATCAAGGATAAGTACTGAGTAATTATCTAGGTATATAAATTAAATGGAGAACTAAATTTATTCTGTAATTTTGAAACATATTTTAACTATGTTCAGATTTTGGTAATACCAAGTGTACTGGTGGCAGTAACACGTGGAACGAGAATTTAAAAGAAACCTTGCAATAGAATAGGTCCGCACTCAAATACATTGGAAAAGTCGCTTTAAGTTCCAGTAATACAGGGAGATGAATAGTAATCATAATTCATATTATAAAAATACAAATTAATGTGGAGTGATAAACCTCGGCCAATATAGTTGCTCATCAGGTGCAGCCATTATTCGCACCCTTTGGCCTTTCTTGTAATTTCTCCGTGGTGTACGTGCTATGAACAATGCGATCAATCGAGTCATTGTGAAGATTCCTGTGCGCCATTGAGAACTAAGGAAATATTTTTGCAAGATTTTTAGTAAATTGAAATTTAGTTTTTATTTAGGAACGCCCTTTTAACTGCTCTGATATTCCGCGTTTTTTTTTATACCGGACGTGAAAGACAGCTTAATTTTGTTCAGGGATCTCTTTATCATGCTTGAGGTTATTTTATGTCCCGTAGCTCTACACCGCGGGACCATTGACATTACTTCTGTTCCGAAGTAATCCATATTAAGGATTTCTACGCCCGAAAAAAACCTATCGCCATCCGCCGAGTTTTGAATCCGTGAGTTGGGAATCAGAGGCAACTACGGTACCCCTAGACAGCGGAAGACAAGATACTTAAGTGATTATCCGCGGACGAATAGCTTCAAGTTATGGAACGTTAGAAACATTGTGTCATTTAGTAGGCACATAAATTGTCGTTTTAAAGGGAGTGAAACAATCTCAGCTCTTTTAAACCAGTCGTTAAAATGAACTCAACATCGTTTACGAACTATGTATTTTGTAGACTTGGGAGTATTCATTCATCTCTCTCCCAGCAACAAGTACCTTCAGCAGTATGATCTGATCTGATAGTGATCTGCTGCAACATTATGTTTCTAATTCTTAGGTGATTCGAAACTGACAAAATAATTATTCTACCTGTTCTTTTTAAAACCTGAATTATTTTATTTATTTCTTTACTTGTTCCATTTATACCCCGTCTTTAACTACAATGGTCATATCGGCGGCCGTTCTCCTTTGGAACATATCGAAGGTGTTAACTCGTATTTGTTAGGTTTTTAATCATTCACACTCTCATTCTTACTTCCAGACTCTGGGGAATCGAACCCGGGACCCCTAGCACGGCAGGCAGGTGCTCTACCGACTGAGCTACGGGGCCAGCCTATTTATTTTTTTGTTTTAGTCCACCAGTAGTGTTTAGTCATATCGGACGATGAATTCATGAAATGATGCTCAAAGGAGCCCAGGGTCCTTAGAATCTAGGGAAAATTCGAACTCGGAACTTCTTAAAACAGAGGCAGACACGTACCAACAGAGGTGGACACAGACTTGTGAAACATAAATGTCCTGTTCATATAATTAAAGTAAATAATTGGTCCACTTTATGAATTTCAAGGGCAGGTAACTGCTGTAAACGTCACTTGGGTTATAAAGTAACAGTTCCAACTTTTTCAAGCTTCAGCAGGAAGTAACTGCTGTACCGTTGCCCAGAAATAACGTAAAATTATAGCTTTGCGTTAATTCTTACCTTAACACGAATTTGCAGAGTTGTTCTACACGTGTGTGCACCCGAGTAAAAAGAACTTTGCATAGTAAAAATGAAAGATTTTTATCAAGTACAATCCTTGCTCCCTTTATGTAGTAAATATAAAATCATATCTTTCAAGGTGTTCGCTTGCGTGGCTCCGAGTTCGAAGCCGGTCAAGTCGATCAATATGTACGTAGCGCACCTGGCACAGTGGTGTACATGACGTCACGCCCAAAACAAGCGGGCCATTTCTTGATTACGGAAACTTTCTTGCATTTTCACAAACGGGAGGCCTAGCGCTTTTGGGAATACCTCGATTTATACATTTAAGTAATTCATTTCTTTTGTTACGTCAGTATGATTCTATTGATCAGTGATAAAAAATGCTACTTTTTAACGATTTTAAAACTGCAATTTGAGGTAAACTTACCAATTGGTAGCTTAAAAATTAATCCCAAGGTTAAAGAAAACCCTTTGTTTCCACTTAATTGTTCTGCACAGTGCGTAATTAAACAATGGTCATATTATAAATGCAGTGCACCTCAAGACAACGAATACAGGAAAACCTTAAACCTTGTTATATTTATCTGTGCGTTCTGAAATAATACCGTATGTTAAACGTACAGTAGTATTATTCGTGCAATATTTCTTGGTTCTCAAAGGTACTTTTAAAAACTATTTTCTTTTGTCATATTTTTGCTCGTGAAATGCGCTGCGTAGAAAGTGTTTGAGAATTTAAAAGTGACAGCTATTTTCTTATAAAGTAAGAAGCACAGCATTTCTAAATAGTTTCTAGTGCAAGAACTACAGTTTTTCAATGTCAGATCAGAACTTCCTCTTATTTATGTTCAATTCGGACCTTAAACCTTAAATCTTGCCTAGCTATTTTCATTCAGATTTCCAAAAATGATCATTGTGAACGAAAGCATAGAATTGCAATAAAATCATATACACAGCTTTTGGAAATGGAATTTTGGGATTTTTTCGAAAGCAAGTCGTAGCATTTTGATTCGATCTTTTATCATTATAGAATTAGCATATCATTTTATTTATAAATAACTGTACGTCAGAGCTTTGCTCGGAGATGCCATGTAGAGAAAACGTATGTTAAATTGCTCGTTAATAATGTCCAATTAGCAAGATCTTAGCCTTAACTTTTTACTAGGACCATTTTAGACTAACAGAAGGAAACGCACAGATTTTTTTAGAATCCCTTGTACAGTAAAGCAATGTAATTTAAAATTGCAGAATCTGGCAATTTTGAATGAAAGCTTCACGGGGACAAGTGTCCAGCTTTGGGCTCCATGGCCTCCTTCAGGAAGTGAATATGTGAAAGTTTTAAGTCTTACATTCAGTTCCTGAAGAAGACCTGGAGGTTGGAATGGTCGAAAGCTCCACATTAGTAAATTTGACATTTCTGATCACTCGTAAAGATTTGATTTAATAATGGCCGCCTTGAAGGTTTTAAGTCTGACTTTATTATTATTTATTATCAATTGTTATTACCTAGGCGGCCCGGGTTCGATCCCCGGCGACCGCAAAGTGATATTTCTGGTGGACAACATGGTGCTGGGGTGGGTTTCCTCCGGGTCCTCCGGCTTTCCCAACCATCATTACACCCATTGCTCCATCATTCATCTCAGGCGTTGCGTCGACCCCTCAACCCTGATTTCATCTCAGGTCAGATGCTTCGGCTCCGTCGCTCTGAGGGAACCCAAGCGCCTCCTAACGTCAGCATTGACGAGAAAGGGAGGAAATAAAATATTATTATTATTATTATTATTATTATTATTATTATTATTATTATTATTATTATTATTATTATTATTATTATTATTATTATTATTATTATTAAATTTGGCGTCATCTCCGGCTTGTTCCCTTTTTTGTGATATTTTGATACAGCTTGTATATTTAATGAGCTTCTAACAAAAGTCGGCAACTCTCGAGTACGATTAGTGAACAAATGATGTAAGAAGTAAAAGTCCTTTCTCTCTAATGTTTCTTTATAAGATGTTTACAACATATGTATTTTTGGGTTTGTGAATTGCAATGCTAATGTAAATTTCGAACATAAAAGTAAATTATATAAGGAAATAAAACGTTAACTATAAAAAACGCTTTTGCCCAACTCATTTTCTGAGTTATCAGTAACTTGTGGTATGTGCATTGAACTGGATCCTATTTTATCATGCAAATTCTCAAAATTCGTGTTCTTTATAACATATCTTCCTATTCATATTCTATTTCGTGTCACAGAAATTATAATGAAATGTGGTTTGCGACATAAGGCAAGGTAATGGAGTTTAAAATAGTGTTAAGATTACAATTAAAATACTCCTCATTATGAAATGGAATGAGGAGCCAATATTACAGCTTTTGTTTAAAGTGTATGAGGCTAAAATACGGAACTTCTTTAGGCAGTCTATTAAACATTTCGATTGAGATATTAAACTGCTGCTTGGATTTCATCAATCTTAAAGAATCAGTGACCAAAAAAAATGTTTGTTCCTCGTACAATATTTGTGGATTTCATCGTAAGTTACTATTGTAATTAACTTGAGTTTGGTTAAAACCGGACGGTTATGAATATATATACCTACTGATTTATAACGGCATTTCCATCTGAATAAACAGAGGGCGACAATGAGCATTAAATGCTGCACCTATAATAATTCGGGCGACCGTTTCTTTGCGGAAGCTACACACTTCGGAAGCATACAATGTTGATATTTGAAATTCTGCTGCTCTTAAATTGCCAACCTTCTCACCTCGCAACATGTTTGAGACGGACATGTTCGAAGTGGATCGAAATGTAAGTCGTACTAATCTAACATGCTGAAGGCTATATCTATACGGTGCTAAAGGTACATTTGAAGAATGTTGCACTTACAATATATCAAATATATTTTTAAGGATATTAAGTTAAGGTGGTTTAAAGTTAAATCATTGTTAATCGTCTACACTATTGGCTGTTTGTAGTTTAACTCAGTACGTTTTAGTAAACGTCCTCCAACGTAAGCCATATCGGACAATGAATGAAGTGGGAGGAATGTTGCTCAAATGAGCCCAGGAACATAGAGCTTAGAGTTACTTACTCGCTTGTTCTCAGTTTACTAATAGTAAATGGAGCACAAATGGGGCACTTGAAAGCTGTGAGTAGCTGATACTAAACGTTAGGCGATGTTTTTTTAATTTTTATTTTTATTTTGCGTCCTCCAACGTTAAGTCATATCGGACGGTGAATGAAATGGGTGAAATGACGCTCAAATGTGTCCAGGGTCCATGGAGCTTAGAGCTACCCGACATTCGTCTGTCAGGATAAGGGAAAACTCCGGAAAAACCTTATCCAAGTAACTCACCCTGACCGAGATTCGAACTAGGGACCTCTTGAACGTGAGGCAGACATGCTACCATCTACGCTACCGAGGCGGGCATTAGGCGATTAACTATACATAGCGCGGATAAATAATAATAATAATAATAATAATAATAATAATAATAATAATAATAATAATAATAATAATAATAATAATAATAATAATAATAATAATAATAATAATAATAATAATAATACTTAATGATGGTAAATGCATTAAATGTGTATCCACGTAATTATTTATTGTAATATTTTTCAAAATGAGGCTAAACAGTCCAACTTTCTGCAACTTCCGTAATGGGAGGGGGGGGGTGAGAGAGAAACCAACTAAATTAGTCACTACAAGTTTATTATTTAATAACTTTTGCTGGAATAGGAACTAATTGATATAAGTGATATAACTAATTTCCTAGTGCACGCAATCAGTATACAGGAATTGTTTCTAAAAGGCGATTTTCTCAAAAGAGGCCCAGTGTCAAACGTTTCATCAACAATTATGCCACTGAAAGCTCTCTCACTGTTATTGTCGCTATTGTCCTACTTCTCATCAACGTCAGTGCCTTTTCTTTCATTAATAACTCTTTTCCCAATAATCATAATCAATTCTTTTAGCCTTCTTCCATTATTAGTAAATACATAATTTTTGTAACAGCAGCAGGCGTAGGTAATGAGGCCGCGCCGTGGCTCAGTGGTTAGACCGCTCGGCTCTCACCAAGGCGGCCTGGGTTCGATCCCAGGCGACCGCAAAGTGAGATTTGTGGTGGACAACACGGCGCTGGGGCGGGTTTTCTCCGGGATCTCCGGTTTCCCCCGCCATCTCATTCCACCGGTGCTCCATGTTCATCTCATATCAGTGTCATCGCCTGCGGTGCCGTAAGTAGTAAAAGCGGGCGTTAAACACTACACTACACTACCGTACGGTAATGTAATTTTCTGGAGTGTGATCAGTGTGTACAAAGATCACTGCCTACATCATTTAAATGCATCAGAATGTTAAACTGTACAAAGTGTTTGTATAATTTTAGATGCTATAAAAGCAATTATGTTCTAATAAAACACGATGTGACGTTAGTTTATTAATGATAAAACTGAATGCAAGTAGAAATAAAAATGTTTATCCCCTCTTCTTTTTTCTTTGTTGCAATATTCAATTACGTTATATGATTTCTCCCTCCTGCCGATATGACACATTTCCAGAGCAGTTTTGGTCAAGGTTCTTCTTAAATGTTTGACGTATCTTCGGTTTAGCAGTTTTTTAGATGTTCACACACACACACACACACACACACACACACACACACACACACACACACACACGCACACACACGCGCGCGCGCCCTTTGAGGGATTCAGGTTGGCTCAAAAAATGTATTTACGATCAATACAATTGAATGAAAAATTCGATTAAATTGTTTGTAGTAAGAAATTATATAATTTTATTGCTGGTTTTCTACGTATTAATACTCCAAATTATAACTTGTAATGATTTTTAGAGGGTGTATCTACAGTTAGCTACCTGCATTCGCAGTTATTTTGAAACTTATAAATCCATATGCTCAAATGTTTAGTTAGAATTGGCTGTGAAATGTTGTTTATTAGAGCCGATGAAGACTTCAATGTTAAGCACTCTTGATTGCCCTTGATTCTCGAGGTCAAAAATTCAAACCCAGCTGGTGACAATGGATTTTTATTTTTTCGGACGTAAAAATCCTTAGCATGAGTTCCTTCGGAAGGTAAGTAAACCGGTGGTTCCGTTTCTGATTTAAGATTCGTATCCACAGACCTGATAAAGAGGCCTCTGAGCAAAATTAAGTTGTCCTTCACGCCCAATACAGAGTTGGAGGCTGAGGACAAAGCAGTTAAAGAACGACCATAAGAAACTCAGAACGGGAATGGGAATAAATTCAACACTTGTACTGAGAGGAGGAGGAGGAAGAAGAAGAAGAAGAAGAAGAAGAAGAAGAAGAAAATGATGATGATGATGATGAAGAAGAAGAAGAAGAAGAAGAAGAAGAAGAAGAAGAAGAAGAAGAAGAAGAAGAAGAAGAAGAAGAAGAAGAAGAAGAAGAAGAAGAAGAAGAAGAAGAAGAAGAAGAAGAAGAAGAAGAAGAAGAAGAAGAAGAAGAAGAAGAAGAAGAAGAAGAAGAAGAAGAAGAAGAAGAAGAAGAAGAAGAAGAAGAAGAAGAAGAAGAAGAAGAAGAAGAAGAAGAAGAAGAAGAAGAAGAAGAAGAAGAAGAAGAAGAAGAAGAAGAAGAAGAAGAAGAAGAAGAAGAAGAAGAAGAAGAAGAAGAAGAAGAAGAAGAAGAAGAAGAAGAAGAAGAAGAAGAAGAAGAAGAAGAAGAAGAAGAAGAAGAAGAAGAAGAAGAAGAAGAAGAAGAAGAAGAAGAAGAAGAAGAAGAAGAAGAAGAAGAAGAAGAAGAAGTCATACGCTCTTGATAATTCATTTCGGAACTTACTGTAAAATTTCTTTTGCCCCAAATTGACAAATTCTGATAATTTCTTCTCATTTATGAATTGCATGCTCCTAGACGTGAGAGAAAAATTCAGTTTTAATAGCCGCCAGTAGATATCGTGTATTTGCATTTTCGTAGTATTTTATCTTCGTTACTCCCAGTTGAAATCCAGGCATAAAGTTGCTTTATATATATATGTATTACCTGCTATTTGTCTACCTGCAGTAAGAACAGGAAGAACGTTTTGTGGTATCCTGTATTACAAAATACAGATCTTAGGAAAGGTCTGCCTGCGGCAAGCAAACACCAAATGTGCTTTCCGTGTATTTTCCAAGAATGCGACGTGAAGATTTTCAAGAAAATCCTGCATCTCAAATTACTTTTTACATGGATAATTTCTTTCTATTTCTTATTTTATTAAAAAAAAAGTCTTAATGATTTCGGTTTAAATATGTTTAAGATAGTTTCATAAAAATGCGTATCTATTTGCTAAATAGCATATGGACTTAATGACCTCATAAATGAATTATATATCTTGGTTATTGGTAAACATTAAGAGGCACAACATCTTAATTACAAATATGTAAATGAAATCTCGGTTTGCAATGTTTGTGTAGAAAGCAGTATTTTCTCTACTTAGTAATAAAGTAAAAGTGCTTTAGAAAATAAGTTTTACTGTTTGCGAAATGCACGATGAGCTCGTGTTAAAAAAAAAAAAAAAAAAAAAAAACCTTAGCGATGAATATTGTTTTTCTCTTAGAACAAGTTATTAATTATAAAACAAGATAATATGGCGATACCGACAACACTTTACAAATATTCTGCATCATAGCTTCACATATATGGACGTACTATGGTATGGTTGCTATGGTTCTCAGAGTCCTATTCTATATTAGGCCAGAAAGACCGTTTAATTAGCTCTTTACACCGGCTTTACTTCCCTTCCGAAGGAGGCCGTGCTAAGGATTTTTACGCCCGAAAAAAAAATCAGTGGTCCGCTGGGTATGAATACGCGACCTCGGGAACCAGAGATTCACATGTTAAGCCCAGATTACGGAGGACGATGAATCACCTAAAGTGTAACATATAAATATTAATTCCGCTAATGTCTCTTTAAATACAATTAATTAATGTAAATACCCATCGTGCAAAATGAATATGCTAAGCGCGTAACGAATCTCAGAAATTGAAGATAAACTTCGGTGCAAGCCCCTTTAGTTTTTTCAGTTTCCTCGATCCGTATTATACGCGTACCAAACGAATATCGCAGAATACTTAAAGAGTTTGTCGCTATGTGAGAGTTTTGAAACTCCGCCCTTTGATGTCAGTGAAGCAGGGGGGGGGGGATGAATAACTACTTAACATTTGAGAAACATCTAGGAGCATTAGAAAATTCAAATTACTCAATATCTCGGAAATGGTTAACTAACAAAATGAAGTATTTGACAAAGATTTTGCATTAACGAGATCTAACGAATTTGATCTTTTGAAGTTTTAATTACTTTTATGGCAAGGATTTGTCTGTTACGGTTTACCAGATATGCAAAAATTATCCCAAATAAAGGGGAGTTAGGAAACTAATTTCCAAAAAGTTATATATGTACGTTTGTCTAACATACAAATACATACTATTTTAATAATTTTTAGAGTCATGTTTGGGAAAATAAGAATACTCTATGTAATTTCTCGTGGCCTTGCAAAGAACATGGATTTCAAAAACCAGCATACTATAGCGACATGGGGTTTAAAAAACTGACAGTCCATTAGCCCTCCCCCATATCTTTTAAGGCAGTGTAGTGAAATCTTCCAAAAATGTTAATCTGGCTTAATATGAAGCATAATATAAAATGAGCAGCACTTAATTACGCGCGTTGTTGTATTTATTTTTTATTATTTATTTTTGTTGAGATTGTTTAGTGTTCATTTTATTCCTGAAATATTTAAAATAAATTCTTAATTTCTAGATATATAAAAACTATCGATTATTTTATTAGTGGAGAAAAATAAGCAGGCATATGTGGTAAATACGGATTTTCAGGTGTCACGGATTATCATTACCGTCATATCTTGCTTTCGTTTGATGGTTCAGATGTTGAAGTGGCACGCGCCACTATACTATTATTGTAAGTGTCCGCTATGTGTTGTATATTTAAATGTGAACATTGAAACTAGATCACGTAATAAAATGCTATACTAGTAAGAGGTGAAAGACAAGTGAAGAAAGAATAAAAATATGACTAAACTTTGCACTATGTGGGAGTGCCTAAAATCCTGATTTTTGTGTTTCTCATTCACTTACGGAGGTAGGTCACACGCCCGTACATGATGCAGCTGTGCATTGCAAACCGTTCTTGTTATTGCCTTCTCGGTCCTCCACTTTTATAAGCTAATTAAAGAAACCGAAGGAAAGTTTTCGCCCTAGATGTTTCAATTCTTCATTTATAGGTAGTGTATAATATATCCATTTGTCAAGCTTAACATATATTGGGATGAGGAATGAACTTACCACTCTAATATAGAAAATAAAGCAACACAGTATGTTTTGCTGATGGTTTTATGTGCAGTTTTATGCAATGTTAACACTCGGAGCCAATGTTTTGGTTCCATATGCAAATGCTTACTACTTGCGTGAATTAAAGCGGTAATGGCATGGCATCTAGATCCCGGGCGTGTTTTATAAAGCGCGCTTGAAGGCCGAGTGTTCCAGTTTTGGAGCGGTCCCCTAACGTGAGCCTCTTGCTACTTGCTTACCATGGGAACCGAAAGTTGGCTGGACTGCAGTGTTGCCAGTAGTTGTCTTCCCATGGTCGAATACTTTGCCTTACCGAGGATTATGGGTTGTTTTGGGAGATATTCAACCCGTACTGCAAAATAACGCTTCAGTGATTAAGATCAGCGTTATGTCGCCATACGATTCATGGGACGAGTTCCCCTGAAAGTATTTGTTATTGGCGTTAGAAAAGTTATATGCAAGCATCTACAGCGGAATTAGAGCTCAGAACCGCGGTCTTATCTTATGTAACTTAACCATTAGTGCGTTGTATATATGTAAAGCAGACATCAGTTCAAATTAAACAATACAGCCTTTAACGTTATCAGTAAGCTGACACTCGGCAGTTTGAAGTGTGTGCATTTCTGTTCATTAGAACTTCATCGAATATGTAATGCTTATACACCTTCTTTGCAGTTATCCTCACAGTATTCATATAAGTAACATTTCTTCATTCCGTTTTGTATTGATTGCAATTAAAAATATTTCTTTTAATCTACAAATTAATTAGACCCCTAGGATAAATGCCAGATGAAACAACTCGGGTTTCTGCATTGTAAGCTCACAAGAAAATTATTCATTCCCAAATATTCGTAGATGACCAGTGCATGCTTTCACTTGAAAGAAACTTAAACAGTGAATAAAGAATTACTAAAGCTACTAAACATTTTATTTTACATAAATTATGTATTTTAACGGATTGTATGTTCTTTCTTACATTGAATTTTGTTCTATCTATAGCTTTCCAGTTATGTATAATTCATTCAGAATGTGAACTTCGTAGGTTATTTACAGAGCTTTTTGAGATGCAAATTTATTAGACAAGGTAACATCTCAAGCATTTCATCATAGAATCATTAGTGCCTTTTTTTTTGTTAGAAAGTAAAGGGGTTTGAAATGTCCTCTTAATGGTTGAGGTATGGAAAGTCCTTTCAATTTTAGAAAGTCCGTGGCCTAAAGCTGAGATTAGGATGAATAACGCGACGTGTGATAGTGTGACCCGTGGTATTAGATGGCGCTATTTAGTATAACTTAATGGGACGTAATTGTAAATTTCAGTGTTCATTACTTCACGTCCCGTTCGTCGTTATGTCATGTTGATCGTTTTCCTGACTGCCAACTTTAGTACGTCACCTACTCTTCATTTTTACTCTCTCTCTCTCTCTCTCTCTCTCTCTCTCTCTCTCTCTCTCTCTCTCTCTCTCTCTGTCTGTCTGTCTCTCTCTGTCTCGCTCGCATACACACCAACTCACACATACACTTCGTTCCTATTTTAAAATTGTTTATTAAATCCTCTTGTTTCCAACGAAATCTTAACATTTAATTTTATTCGTATGCAATTCTTTCTAGTAATTAAAGTGTGAAAAACGAAAGGAATCCGTAAATTGTACGTTCACTCTTGAAATTCTGAATTAAAAGAAATTGATGGTTTGCATTCATATGACTTTCTCTACTCTTGTACAAACCGTACTTACAAACGCTTATTGCTTTACTTCGTGTTAATCCAGATAAACACTTGCAGAAATTATCTAATTGCTAAATTGTCTTGTAGGTGCAATGGGAATATGAAATAAACTAAGGCTGTAAGCGATATTCAGATCTTTTAGGAACACAGCTGGTTGCTTTGTGATGCCTTTGAAATTCTGTTCCCCTTGCTGGCCAAAAGAAGAAACCATACACCTTCACTTCATGGTCACATTTAGAAATTTCTCCAATTTGGTGGATATAACTGGATCTTTGAGTCAGCATAACCAATATCCAAGAAATATTTATAGAATCAAAAGGACAACAGAAATACAGTCATTGAAAGACCTAGGAGATTCACACAAGAAAACCTCAGGTTAATTTTCCTTATTTAGGGTATCAACCATCAATAAAGTATGATTACCCCTCCCCCACCAAAAAAAAAGTTTTCTTAGACTTTTCTTCATTTGGTTTTCCTTTTTATTATTTTTACAATTTTTCGTGATACTTAAATGTACATTTTAGTATTTTATTTTGCATAGAAGTTCGGGCTCTAATAGTTACAGATAGACCTAGGTGATTACAGAACACCTGTTTGTAGTGAAGTAAAGTGGAACTTCTGAGTGGAATATCCCTGCAGTTTAGTGGTTAACCTACATGACTGGGTTGAATCTTGAATCCTGACTGAGATTTCAATGAATATTCCACATTCTTCTTGCATCTACAAGAAAATTTAGCAATACAGATAATTTCTGCAAATGTTTATCTGGGTTAACACGAAATAAAGGAATAAGCACCTTCACAAGCACTTAACTCTGTAGATAAGTATGTCCTCTTCTTTACATTTAGTTCTAATAGTTTCAGTGACAATGTAAACCGTGAGCAAGGTAAGTCAGATGAATTAATTTGGGCTAAAGAACTTTCAATCCAGTTCCTGCTTTTGCCATTTATGGATCACCATCAGTGAGAAATAAAAATACATTGTTGTACTGTACTTCACTTGGCCACAAGAAAGCTGAGGAGTCATTGAACAATTTTGCAACTATGCTTTGATTTACCCTGCCAAATACTTGAATGCCCAAGAGCAATGATTTGCTACTCACTCTCATTGAAACTGCTATAGCACTAGCAACATACTGTCCTGCAGCATCTAGTGTTTCATCTGTTGAAATCCAGAGTTTTTGCGCTCCAATGTATCCTATCTTTTAGAAATTACATCCTGAAAACACTTATATAACATAGTTTTTGCATAATGTTGACTTACCCGGGACCCTTTTGTTTGTTTACTGTTCTAAGAAACTCTGAAGCTGCTGATTATTCAGTTTCCACAATGCAATGTTGGCACTCACTAAAGCTAAATACAAATCTTTAGAAAAATCGTCATTCAAAAATGATTGTTCACCTACTTGGCTTCTAATTAATTGTTGATTTAAACAACCAGTCCTTATGGTGTGCTGCATTTATGTGCTGCATAACTTCTAACTTTTTATTTGCAGAAATATTCTTTTCACATACCAAGTAAAACAATATTTTACCATCTTCACTAAAAATATTACTTGTAAACTTGTCCACATGTATGTAACACATTAGATTGAGATGCTTTTATGGAAGGCATTTCTCAAACCAAGGCACAAGCACTATTCAAATAATTAACTTTCTCAGATGACAGCTATGGAGACTCAGCTGAGCTTGGAATCAACTTTGAACTGAGAAGTTGATACATGATGGAAAACAGAAGCATCAAACTAGGTGAAGACATGCCTAATGCTGATTGTTGGATTTATTTTTACTTTATGTATACTATGGGGATTACACTGTTTTGTCCCTCATTTTAATTGCGCAATATTATTTCACAAGAGGCCTGGGCATATCTCTGTTACATAGATGTAAATAAACACAATGATTAGCTAGTGTTGATTGTAAGTCATATCATACATTTACTTTGTTTGGTTTGCTCCAAGCATTCTGAGTTTTGCTAGAGCATCCATTTATAAATAAATACATATGTCTTGTTTACAGATCCTTTGCCTGGTTGTTTTCAGAGTCTTTATTAAGTATTAGTAATGTTAATATTAAACGGTGAAGTTATAAGTTTATGTCACATTCAAGAGTAAAAAATATGCACTTTTTCATTAAAATCTTAAAATATAATTTTCCCTCATATGCATTAACAAATACTGCTCAAATTGTCTGCGAAAATATGACGTACAAAATATTTAATTTGAACATACTCATCCAGGTCTAGTTATTATAATAAATGTGTGAAGGTAGAATGAGCTGAGCAAGCCATTTAATCAATGTTGCCAACTAATGCATGGAATGGTAATTTTTCAAAAGAATGGACTGAATTCCCATGTCATTTGTCAATATTTACTACATAGTATTTTTTATTCTGATTATGATGTTCAGTATCAAATCTGTAGGTGTAAAAAGAATTACAGAAATAAATGAGACTGCAGTGCATTAATATAATGGTTTGAGTATCTCGAAGGGAGGGGGCCTTGAGCCACCTGGTACTTGAACTCATTGTATTGGTTTCATGCATGCAGTGTTGCAAATATTACAGATTTTTCCAATTTAGAATCCTATTTTAAATAACCAAAATCAAAAAGTTTTTTGAAGGGTACAAAGAGAGGAAAATACTTTTAGATAAAATATTTTAGAATTTTCATATGCATTGTGTAATATTTACATGCTGCTTTCATAAATTTGTTTGTTTCATTAATTTAACTTCAATCTTGGACAATACAATTTTAGTTTTAGATTTTGTGTATGGTCTTTGGACTTTATATTTCTGTTGACAGAGTTTCTGAAAAGGTTAAATGTTATATTGTAAATGTTGATAAAGTGCAGCAATAGAATATACAGAGTTGAAACAGCAATGCACCTATTTACAGTGATTTCAAATATTTTTGTATTAACCAAGTGTACTCTGTGACTGACAATAAAAATGTTGCAGTAATCTTTATGCTTCTGATTGGTAAATGCTCTTTAAAAATTTAGTATCTGCATTGTTTGCAAGTGTGACAAGTATTCATTTGATGTGCACCAAAAGCTAGATGACAATGCCTGGAGCATTTTTTATGAAGTATTTAAATGTATTAGCTTTTATTAAACAACTAAAAATATTTGTAAAAGAATCTTCACTTAACTAAAGAAGTTGGTTAATACTTCCTTCTTCTTTATAATATCGATTTCTAAAGCATCTTGCTTTCATCATCAGTTAATACCCAACTCCGTTGTTAAGGAAATCTCGGTTACGATGTTATTTTCTTTTGTTATGTTACGCATTACCAACATCTGAAGACGAAACAAACCTAAAACAGAATCAATTGCCGGTATGTCAAAATTCATTACGCAATGTTTATTTTTTAAAATAAATATTTTTTACCACACTATTAACTCTATGGGACCATTTAATTGTTTTATTAATTTAACTTCGGGATATATTTCATGGTTAAATGGCCAAAAATGATCTGCTACGGCCAATTTTGTTGCTTCACTGTGACTAATATAGGTTCATTTTCTGTGTGATCAGTATTAGCTTTTATTTAAAGAAAATTATCATTTTTAATAATTTTATTTTCAGATGGTGAGCAGGGATCCTGGGAAAGTGGCCTTTCATACGAATGCAGATCCTTGTTGTTCAAGGCACTTCACAATCTTATTGAAAGGTAAGCAATATATATATATATATATATAAAAACTTTCCCGCATATGTTCAACAAGCTGTTTGTTGTTGTTTTGTAATTTTACGTCCTCCAACTTTAAGTCATATCGGATGGTGAATGAACTGGGTGAAATGATACTCAAATGTGTCCAGGGTCCATGGAGCTTAGAGTTACCTGACATTCGTCTATCAGGATAAGGGAAAACCCTGGAAAAAACCTTATCCAGGTAACTCACCCTGACCGAGATTCGAGCTCGGGACCTCTTGAACGTGAGGCAGACATGCTACCACCACGCTACCGAGGCGGGCTATTCAACAAGCTGATTTGTCAATATTTTGTTATTGTTTTACTGTCTTCTTTATCTGGCTTTATTATATATAGATGAATGCTTCCATCTTTCTGGGAAAATCCCTTCTGTACAACATTGGTTATATATTGCTGTAAAGAAACCTGGGAGAATCGTAAAAGCATTTAACAGAATGTCACAAGATATTCCATCTTCTCCTGACCATTGTTTAGAAAAATAAAAGGCATGGTGTTTTATCATATTATTTAAGAGAGGAAGGCAGCAGCTACAACAGTATAAAATAATGTGTATAGGAGTTTCAATGCTGCTCATTTTTAAAGTTTAAATATTCAGTTATTAAAATAAATAAAGTGTAAATGCAATTTTTATTAAATTGAGAATTGCCAACAAGTTTAGAAAACCAGCTTTCAGTTGGTTTAATGTTTCGCTGTGCAGAGCTTTAATAATTTTAGAAATTTTGTTATTACTACTTATTCCAGTGAAGTTATTGCAATC
The DNA here is from genome assembly GCA_030765055.1 of Mantis religiosa. NCBI lineage: Eukaryota > Metazoa > Arthropoda > Insecta > Mantodea > Mantidae > Mantis > Mantis religiosa. The sequence goes on from CM060947.1 coordinate 194,100,367, forward strand.
CATTCAAAAATCTCTTATAAAGGAATCCTTTGTCAAATTTTCATTGTTTTAGAGATATTAGTTTTCAAGCTTGTTTTTGGTGTAAGACCTTATACTTTTGCTGTTGGCTTAGAAGGTTCTTGTAATGGGAAGTTCTTTTTAGTGGTTACAGTTAGCTTAGATAGGTCCATTAAACCATCCCCAAGGGGTTGGAGGAGAGCATTTGTTATATGAATAGTATGTTTGGTATGATATGAATTATCTGTAGTCTTAAATCCTACACTCATCATTGAATCAAATCTTTATTAGTAGTATTTGTGAATCAACATTTACCAGATAAATGCTGGAGATATATAATGTTATATATGTTAAATATTTTATTTTATTCATATTTGTCAGTCGGTACACTTGGAAGAAAGTTAATTTAATTTTAAACAAAAGTTATGTGCTAGTGGGCTTAAGAGAGAACAGAATTGCTTTTATAGCACTAATGTTGGCATTGAGGATACGAAAACATTTTGTGCAACCCTAAATTAAAATTGAGTTATTCATACATTTATGTTAACCAATGAGATTCTTCACGACTGTAACAAATTTTATTGCAAAATGGTTTTTCTGCCCCCCCCCCCCCCAAAAAAATGGTATCAAATTTGAGCAATTTGATAATAAATTTTCAGTTTCTCTAACTGAAACCTAAGAGCTATTTAATTCAGTGTATAAATATTTGAATAAATGAGGAACTAATGATGACAATTGTTCTTATTTTTAGATTATAATGCCATTAAAAGGACAAATATCTAATTAGCTTGTATATGCTCATTTAATGTTACAGCATCTGGAAATTGTAAGAGTAAGATTGCTGAGAGTTCTCAGTTTGAATTATCCTTTGATTTAATTCTTTAGGAAAGAAATTTATATTTTGGCATTATTATGTATATAGCTAATTATTATTCATGTTTATTAAATTTCTGGTGTTTTATTTTCAGATTACAAATTAAAATCATTATTTTCCAAAATCTATTTTTTGCTAGATTGATTTGTGTGAGCTATGTATTATATCCCAAGTTTTGTAGTAGACTTAGGTACTAATAAAAAATTGAATAAAATTACGAAAAGAATCAAAATCATGGAGTATACACAGTAACAAACAGTGTATAGTCATTGTAAGTCAGTAAGTGTAATTCAATAACTTTCAAAGTTTCTAATACCGTCAGTAAAATCAGTGCTTCTTTTTTCTGTAAAAAAGTTTACTGCAACTCTCTCACTCAATCATATTGTACAACAAATCTAAAAATCTAAAACCTATCACTCTAATTTTGGAAAATAACAGTATTGCACTATAATCAAGCAGTTGCACAAAAGAGGACTGCAGCTTACCACAGCCTGCTTGTTTTACCCTTGCACTGCTGTTTGCTTATGTATAGGCTGCACTCTGTAATCCTACTAATTTTAAGGAACGGAAATGGTGCGATAGACAGCTGTAAGGCAGTTTTAGGATAACGAGCAGAAGATGGCAGCACTAAATGCAGTATATTAAAATAATTACTTGTGCATCAATGATGATGACAAAATGCAAAAAACTTGAACGTAATGTTGCACTCAACATGAGCAGTAATCTCAATTTTAAATTTCACTGGAGTTTGTATAAAATAATCATACATCAACAAAATGTCAGTATGATGCTGCTGCTTTAAAATTAAAAATCATTTTAAAACAAGAATTAAATTTTAACATTCTTCAATTATTAAGTTTACCGGAATATGTTCTGGTGCGTTCTGGCTGATAAAAAGCCCTGAGTAAAATAAAATATGCAAAATAAATGCCTGCCTTCACTACAGAGACATTATTTGACGCGAATCTTCCTGCTCTTAGCCATTTCCTCGGGTTTCTGATCAAAAAGTAGTCTCAGGAAGCCAAATCCAGCAATTATGGTGAATGAGAAGCTCTTGAAACTAAGATCATACAGTTTTTCAAGAGCAATCCCAGACATGTGTGAAGATGCTTTAGTGAAGAAAGAGTTTTTTTTTTTTTGTAAATGTGGGCATTTATTATGAATAGTGTTCTCCAATTTATCCAATATGAAGCATGAATGTTTCTGCTCTTCTAAAGTTGGTGTGAATGCTACAACACAACCCAGAAAATCATAGACATTGCTTTTCCTGTTGGTTCATCCATTGTTAAGAAATGTGGTACCCTAATCAGTCAGCATTCTCACAGCCAAAATTTCGTTCAAAATGTAGTGGACACAACAGGCCTATCATTATCTTTGTAGTTTCAGGCAACTGGCAAACCTTAAATTGGTGATGATAAATTACATCACTCCAAGTTTTGTCACAATCTGGTCAGTCATAGCTCTTTTGGAACATGTTAAGTGATCTTGTATAGATGTATGACATGGTTAAATTCAGAAATTCGCTTATGATCCATCACAAATGAAGGGAAAGAATCTTTATTTGAGATTAATTCCTTTTGCACTTCATTGGTGTTAAATCCCTCAAAACAAAATATTTTAATACAAGTCATATTATTTATTTTTATCATACTTTCCCTAGATTTTAAGCACATAGAAAGTAATAAAGGTATTGCACTCCAGTCAAAAAATTTATACGAAGATTGCCTGAAAATACATGTTTTGAGTCTCCCTGAATAAAAACAATTCTTTGTTGTGTGAATGTATTTGTCTGTCTCTGTGCACATAGATATGTGTGTGCATGCATGTGCGTCTAAAAACTTTAGTCAGTTAAATACCAACTTATGTGCCAAAGATGCGACACAAAGATTTCCATGAAAATCCTCCAAATACCTTTTGCTTGGAAACTTTTTTAAAATTTTTCTTTATCTCAAAATTTGCACTTAATGATTTGATTAAAATACGACATATTAAAGATAGTTATATGATAATGAAAGCATATATCTTAAACGTTTTGCAAAAGCTATGAAAAAGCTTGCTACAGAAGAAATTAGTTCTCTTTAAACACGCTTTTAAAGTATATATTAATATAAGAATTTTTAACTTAAAACTTCACTTATGGTGTAAGAAACGATGACACTTCTCTTATAAATTGTCCAAGATCGCGATTTCATGCAAAATTCTTCCACATCCTCAGCCGGAAACAACAAAGCTGTTGTCATCGTTACAAATGCTAGATGTTAATATGTTCTTGTTAGTACTACCAAAATCTGAAAATAAAACAAATTTATAAACAGAATCCACTGCTGGTATTTCAAAATTCATTATGCGATGTTTGTTTTTTAAAGTAAATATCTTTTCCCAAATCATTAAATCTATTGGACCATTTAATTGTTTTAATAATTTAACTTCTGGATTTATTTCATGGTTAAATGACCAAAAATGATCTGCTACGGCTGATTTATCAGTCTGTTTATACTTTATATTATGAAAATGTTCTTTCGTTCTGGTTTCTAAATTACGTTTTGTCTTTCTAATATAAACTTTATCACAATTAAATCAATAAATACCAGATTTTTTATTATTAGGAATTTTATCTTTTTTAGAGAAATGCAATAAATTTTTAATACTATATTTATTTTGAGGAACTAAAGTTATACCAAACTCTTTTAAAAAAAACTTGAAAATGTTTATTAAACCAAGGATCGTAAGTAATTTTTTAAAATGATAATGGTCTTTTTTTAAGGGTAGAAATATCATTAACATTTTTTTTATATTTAAATTTTTCAATTTTTTATTTATAAAGTCTTTATTAAAACCATTAATTAAAGCAGTTTTTATAATATGTTTATATTCTTTATTAAAATAATAAAGAATATAAATATATTATTAATACTACTTTAATTAATGGTTTTAATAAAGTTTTTATAACTAAAAAAATCCGGTATTTATCAATTTAATTGTTTCGATTGTGATAAAGTTTATATTGGAAAAACAAAATGTAATTTAGTAACCAAAACGAAAGAACATTTTTGTAACATTAAGTATAAACAGACTGATAAATCGGCAGTAGCAGATCATTTTTGGTCATTTAGCCATGAAATAAATGCAGAAGTCAAATTATTAAAACATTTAAATGGTCCGATAGATTTAATGATTTGGGAAAAGATATTTACTTTAAAAACAAACATGGCATAATGAATTTTGAAATACCAGCAGTCAATTCTGTTTTTAAATTTGTTTTATTTTTAGATTTTGGTAGTACTAACAAGAACATATTAACATCTAGTATTTGTGACAATGACAACAGCTTTGTTGTTTCCGGTTGAGGATGTGGAAGAATTTTCCATGAAATCGCGATCCCGGACAATTCATAAGAAAAGTGTCATTTCTTATAAGTGAAGTTTTAAGTTACAAATTGTTATATTTGTATATATTTGTTTCCTTCGCTGTTAATAGCTTCAGATTTTACATATATATACACTTTTAAAGTTTTAAATATTTTTTTGTAGCACTAGCCCTTTTCAAGATATCCATTATTGTTTTGAATTGGTCAATATTTTGTTATTCTTTTAAAGTTGTGTCAATTTTCAGTTATGTTTCTTGATTGCATGGAAAGTGCGGAATTTTGACAGCATATAGTGTCCAATTTTTAAACATTTTACTATCACTATTCCCTTTGTATCTATGATGAAATGTGTAACATAGCTATTTTTGCAACAATTTATCTCAAAATGAGAAAACAGAAAATAAGCTTTTGCAAGAATAGTTTGTAAACTAGTTAACTGTAGAATGGAAAGAAATTAACATGAATGTAACATTACTTGTTTTAAAAAATGTTTAACAGTAGTTTATGTACATGACTGTCATTAGGCATCTGAAACTTCTGTGTTGAACTCAAGGGCAGTAGTCAACAATTTAGCCATGTTCATATCATCTCTGACTCAGGCTAAGAACTTGCAAGTTCATGCTGTCTGCAGTGTAATAATGATTCACTCTAGTTGCTTGTCGGTCTAGGTGGCTCATTTGGTTAGGCACTGGCATACTGATCCCAAAGTCACAGACTAAAACCTGCACCAAACCATGGTTTTTAAGTGTAATTAAAATGGACAGCTCAGTGTGTCGATTTGCAAGATGATATTCTAGCACAGTATTGACTCTGATACGATTCCATAATGACATCATTAAGAAACAAAATATTTATGTATTTAATTTAGTTACTCTTCAGAGAGCTTCAGATTTTCGAAGTATTGCAATTTGGGGGTGAGAGAGAGATAGAGAAAGGGAGATGGAGAAGCTTTCATGTATCTTGGCAAGAAAAAATTAAATTCGTATCCTAGGATACTCCACATTTGAGGAAGGAAGAAATGCACGAAAAGCTCTTTCTGCAAGCAAATCGCATGTTTAAAACCATGTAATATTTTACATTAGGAATTCAACCAAAGACAGCAGGTGTTGTAGATAAACACCTGTTTATGCTTGATTTGAAAGCTATATCTCTTTAGAAATTGTTGCAGAGAGCGTTCCTGATTTTGATTCAACACAGAAATCATATTTTTATCACATTCATTTAGAAGGAATCGTAGTGCGGCACCTTAAGGGAGGACAGCTTAATTTAAACTGATTTTAAATATTGTGCAGTAGAGTAAATGGATTTTTTTTTTTAAAATTGCAATGAATCTTTTGTGGTATAGTATAGGAAAAAATCTGCTTATGAAATAGGTTTCAACCCTAGGGGGAAATGTGTATAAAATTGTAATATGGGATGCAGTCAAAGTCAGCAAATGGATGTTAAGTTCAGGAAAGACAGTGAAGCACTGTATAGGTGGAAAGAAAAAACACAAAAGCAGAAAAATAACAAAATTGCAAATAATATCTTTGACTTTGCTTCTAATCCATTCAACTTAAGTCCTAAATAGTGGAGTTTTATGTATAGGTAAGGGAAACATGTAAGCTTTCATTAAATCATGACAAGTTAACCATAAGTAGATCCATTTAATACCAAGTGTTAAACTTTTACATTACCCTTTGTTGCATCAAATCATATGTGTTGCTTTAATAAATTATTATAAAATATGTATTAGTATTTACAGCTAAATGGAATTGTGTTAGTAAACTGAAACAATATTTTGTTTTTATTTTTAAAAATTTGAATGTATATTCTTGTATAACGTTTACATTTTTACATTGATTGCAATATTGTCAGGCAATAAATAAATGATAGAACTAGTTGTTTGTCTATTAAAACATTAGCTTTTATTTACTATAATTCAAGAAGAAGTAAAAGTTCCTTTTATGCATTTCAGGTGTCTTTTATCACGGGATTTCGTTCGTATTGGAAAGTGGTTTGTGCAGCCGTATGATGGGTCAGAAAAGCTTATCGGGAAAAGGTGAGGAAGATTATTATTTAGCAAATATTTTACCATTTGATAAACTGGTTCAAGAATTCATATATAAGTAGAGCATTTAAATAATTATTAAATAAAACTGGTAAACCAACTTTGTATTGGTATAAACATTAAAAATGGAAATAAACAATATCTTTCAAATGTGTAGAACTGTATGAGGATTTGTTTAAAATCACCTGCCCATAAAACCAATAATAGAAAGGTTATAGATTTTCTGAACTTCTGATATTTACAAGAAATAATTGGAAATGTGTTCATTCAAACACATTTAGGATTAATTTTGTACAGGAAATTTACACTACAGATAACAGAAAAATACCAAAAGCTCAGAACAAGATTGAATGGCATATATTTTTATGTGCTATACAAATTCCATTAACAGGTTTAAAAGTGTAGGGTCAATAATGCATTTTTCACCTCAGCTGATTTCTTAGTCTTTGAAGGACAATGCATTTTTTTGTCTTTTAAATTTTGATATTCTAAATATTTGCTTTTAGTCAGTTTTTAGATATCAATCTTTGCTGAATAAAAATAAAATATGATGTTCAGATTGCTTTATCTATATAATTAAAACACGTACATTTGAATCTGCAAATTGAGGTTATTATATTTGTAATTTAGAACAAAATAAATGAAAATGAATTAGATTTGTTTGTTTAAACTCCAAAATTTAGTGAATAATTTTATCTAAATACAGTTTGATCTGTTATATTCCTCAGATCTGAATATCGATTAAGAAAGGCTTCTTTTGGAAAATCTACTTGGAATTAAGCTGAACTTAACGAATATAATGATATTTGTAGATTGCTTTGCCAAAGTTCTTACATGATCATTTTCTTTCAGCTGTCATTTCTCCTTCTCGTTTGCATTCTTTGTACACGGAGAGAGCACAGTATGTGCCAGCATGGATGTTCGAATGCATCCTTTGGTGCGCAACTTGACACAGCAGCACCTGCTGCAGGCACAGGCATCCTCAGCAGGCATCCCAGGTATGTTATGTACTTTGCAATTGTTCTTATTATTTTTTTTTTTTATTTTTTTTAATCTGTTTAACAAACTGTTATTCCTATATACTTGCCTACTATATTTAACTTTCACCTTTAGCACCTTTTTTGAATTTTTATATAAACAGATAATTTAATCCAAAGTCAACATTTGTGTGTGCAATGTGTTTAAGATTAGTGGCCTTCAACTTGGATTGTATGGCTGCTCCCTCTGGAGTGCAAGAGTTGGGGAGGAAAGAGATATTAGCTATGTATAATTAGAGAAATTAGTAACAACTTTGAACACAAGTTTTCACTTGAAATTGTGCTAGAAATGTATATTAATTCCGTAGTAGTTCCACTTTGGCCAGTACACTCAAGGGCATGTATATGTATCCCGAGGCTTGCTTTATTTGCTCTTTTTACAGTTTCTCTTCATGACAGTACATTGTCCCTCCCTTGGTGTGCATTCCTGAGGAGTGGAGGAACCATTGCAAAGCATGTAGAAAAGTGATCTTGATTAAACGGTTGAAAATGAAAATGCAATCATATTTATGTTTTCCATACAGTGCAAAGGATAACTCAATACATATTGTCTTGCTTGTTTCTTAAAATGTTTTCCTTCCTTGGTGTTTGTATCTCTTGAACTTAATTGCCTCAAAAAAGGGCTTTCATTAATTTTCCTGGTGTCTCTCATTATGGATTCATGTTATATTCTATATTATTAGTATAATAATGTATGTTATGTGTTTATATATATAATATATATTATATATATATATATATATATATATATATATATACTGTTTGAGAAGCGAATGCAAGTATTATGAGTTTAATCAAAGTGCTGCTAGAAGTGACAAGAGTTGTTCCCATGCAACTAATTCAAATTGTTTAATTTTTCTTCAAGTTGGTGCAATTGGAAATAATTTATTTGATTTTCTCTGCAAATCAAAATTTTAGAAGTTATAAACAAAATTATAAATTAAATTATAAATGTAGATTATAATCTGATTTTAATTTTTGTTTCAGCCATCTATTATAGCGCTATTGTGAACACCAAGTCTCTCTCGTTATTCTGCCTTATTCTCAAATATAACTTTTTTTGACAAAAAGTACATGTAATAATTATTAGGAGGCATGTGAGTTGCAGAGTTTATAATTGGGGGATTATTGGAAATGTTTGAGAATCACTATTAAAAAGACCTCCGTAAAGATCTCCAATATTTTAGAGTGTAAATAAATGAATTAAAACCTTCTAAAGATTTATAACTGATATCAGCAACATTCTTCAGAAAGGAGAGAAGAGTTATTTATTCCCAACCAATTTGCTTTTTACTTTAATTTTTAGTATAATCTTTTGGTAAGATATTTTATGTTGGTGTGCATTAACAATTTATTATTATTTATTTATTTATTAGAAAATGGGCAAGGCTACCAAAAGAAATTCAAGCAATGAAGTTAATGAGTTTAAAAACTAGGAAAAATTTAAAAAGAAATTCGGAACTTTTTGGGAAAAGTAAGAGCCAAATGGTTGAGGAAGATAAGTAAATATGACAAAAATGAAGTTATTTTAGATAAGATGCCAATAGGGATCCATTAGCTCGACAACCTCAAAGTTTGGAGTCTATTGGGCCCAAGGGTAACCAGCAACTCAGTGTAGTAATAGTATGTAAATGTATAGTAATTTATAATTCAAATGGAAATAAAGATTACTTACTTATTAGAATGTATAATGGGCTGTTTTTGTCTTTGCATAATTTTATAAATATTTTATGTTAATATTATGCAACAGTTTTACTTCAGTAACTGGTATTAAAACACTTCTAATGCTTTTACATTGTTATTGGTCTGGAGTATGAGGAATGACACATTTTTAAAAGTCAGATGAGGATTAATTTTGCAAAATTGAAAGTAACGTAATTTGTTTTCAAACTGATCCCTTTAGCATAAATACATTTTCACATGTGATAAAACCAGGCCTTAAAGCAACGATGCCACTCTTCCTGAGGTACAAACAAGGTTTTGCTCACCTCTTTAGCATAGGTGGTAGCTTACCTACCTCATGCTTAAGAGGTCCGACATTCAAATTTTGGTTAGTGTGAGTTATCTGGAGTATAGGTTTTTCCAGGGTTTTCTCTTATCCTGAAAGATGAATGTGCAGTAACTCTAAACTGTGTGGATCCCCGTGCCCGTTTGAACATCATTTCACCCATTTCATTCATTTCTGATATGACTTAACTTCTGATATGACTATTATTATTATTATTATTATTATTATTATTATTATTATTATTATTATTATTATTATTATTATTATTAACTAATTTATTTATATATTTATTTTTAAACTATTGTTCATAATGTTCCACTATTTCATCTTAAAATTATAAGCATGTTTCATTATGCCTTCAACTTATTAAAGAGAATGCATATACTGATATATATGTGTCTGTTGATTACAGTGATTTTGGCACCATTTGGCTTGGCAGGCACTTTGACGGGACAGGCATACAAAACTTTGGATCCTCAGACAAAACGTCAGTTGGAGGAATGGCGTCGCTTCTATCCTATTGATACCAAATATGGTGGAGAAGAAGAAGGAAGTGGTTCATCTATGCCGCTTGCCGTAGAAGTGGTAGTGGGAGGAGTAAAAATGCGCTACCCCACCTGTTATGTCCTTGTAACAGATATGGATGACCCGTCCACCTCTCCTTCTGCAGCAGTGCGACAAGGGGCGTCTTCTCCTAAGCCTGGTATCACCACCCCTCCCTGCTCTCCTTGCCCTGCCCAACAGCAGTCAGCAAGGCCACCTATCAGAGTACCGTCACCATTCCCAGTTGCAACAAGCGGCCATCATCCAGCTTCGATGCAGCACAGCCCCACACCGGCAACGCGGCTTCCTGAGCAAGTGTGGCAGGATAGCACTCTAAACCATATGCAGCATGAGGCCTCTGCCACAGAGTCTCTGGGACATTGGGACTTTGCAGACCCCACAAGGAAAACAATATGCAATTGCTCAAAGTGAGTGGTGAAAATCACATACAGCATGCTGTAAAAGCTAAACATGGTGCTAGGTAATGCATTAAATTCATCTTGGATGTTATGTGTGCAGCACGTTACATAAGAACGAGCACTATTATCTCTTCCTATAGGAAATGATCAGTTTAATATCCATAGTACATTTATGTTTACTTCAGTTGTTTTAATTTTAATCTTGAAGGGGAAAGCTTAAAATTCTTAATCTTAAAATGTACTGGAATAATATGTTCTTAAGAGCTGCATTGCTGGAATCCAAAATGTGAATTTAGTTAAGATGTAGGTTTGTTATAGCTTCCCTCTTACCTTTTCTGTTGAAACAGAAATAGGAAACAAGATAGTTTATAAATACATATTGCTAAATTATATGTGCATTCATTTTTGGGTAGAAGTAATGTAGTACTTTAGTTGATAACAGTTTTATTTTCCAAGGAAAGCACCCTAATTTGGTATGTTTATCAATTAGTACTGAAGTGCATAAGGCAATAATATTATACCAACTTGCAAAAACTTTCAAGTCCATTTGTACAGGAGTTAGAATTTTGTTTTAAGTTACTCATAACTTCAGCTAGGTATGAAATGCTTCTGCAGATTATCTTCTGAATGTTGTATGAAAACTTTAAACTTCCATGCATCGAATTATTATGTAATGTAAAGAATTTTATCCTCCGCCATGGCATGGTGGGCTAGAACGTTGTACTTCGGTTCTGTGTGCCTGGAACACACCAGGGATCAATCCCACCCCAATGCACGAGATTTAACTTGGCACTTTTTGCACTATCCTTGTCTGGCACGGGCGCTGGGTTTCTTTTCTTGAAATGGTCAGTCTCTTTTAAGGCTCTATGGTATTCCCCAATTATCTACTGTGGTATGAGGGTATGCACAAGCAGGCAACAGTGGTGTTGCAAGTGAAGTATAGCCATCAGTTGTTAACATGTTGGAAATTTGAAAAATGTTTTTAGAATTTGAGAATTTTCTGATTATTTTAAACACTGTTGGGAATAGTGCTAGTGTCTATGTTAGATCTAGGAGGCATGGGAAGAAAGGGAAAAGTTATAAGATCAAATGACAAGGAAATTGTGTGAATTAATTGTTCTTTCACATTGACCTAATAGTGATTAACTATAAAGCCTGGGCCTTAAAGTAAGTTGTAAGTCATGTTGTAAGTCGCCATTAAGGTAGTTGTCTCATGTGTTTATGAAAACTCCTAAGTGGTTTACCGGAAAAAACACGAGTCAGTTGGAGAATTTAGTGTCATGTCGGCATGTTGCCAATAGTAGCTCAAGGGTTAGAGCGGCTGGACGGCAACCAGAAGATCCGTGGTTCAAATCCCGGCTATGGCATTGAATTTTTCAGTCTGACTCTTATCTATCCATACTTTAGCCTACACACGGCCTGTGTGAAGGAACAATTCAAATTAATTGACCTAATAGTGGTTAACTATAAAGCCTGGGCGTTAAAGTACTTACATGTTGTAAGTCACCATTAAGGCAGTTGTCTCATGTGTTTTTGAGAACTCCTAAGTGGTTTACCAGGAAAAACATGAGTCAGTTGGAGAATTTAGTGTCATGTCTGCATGTTGGCAATAGCTCAAGGGTTAGAGCGGCTGGATGGCAACCAGAAGATCCGTGGTTCAAATCCCGGCTATTGCATTGAATTTTTCAGTCTGACTCTATCTTTCCAAGGAAATTGTGATTAATGTCCATAAATTTTTATACATGAATGCGATGCCCTAAAATACACAAAACCAACTATATCCGTGTCGAGCATAATGAAATTTGCATTTGTAAAGAACTCGCGTGGGAGGAAAATTTCTGACCGAATGGCCAGATATTCTCATTTCTAAGAAAAATGAAAGAGAGAAGAGTTTCCCTTGCCCTTATTATTTATTTAGATGAAACGTGGATCAATATAAATTATACAAAAACAAAGTGTGGAAGATTGAAGAGGGCGATTTTGAATTTACACTGCACATCAGATGTTGTGCAAAAAGGTTCACAGTTCTAAGAAAAATGAAAGAGATAAAGAGTTTCTGTTGCCCTTATTATTTACTTAGATGCAATGTGGATCAATATAAATTATACCAAAACAAAGTGTGGAAAATTTAAGAGGACGGTTTTGAATTTCCACTACGCATCAATAGGCAAAGACCAGCGCAGGTATTTGGAGTGTTTCATTCCCAATGCTCTTCCGAGTTTTAAATGAAAATCAAGCAAAAACTGTCCTGAAGAAATGGATAATGAAACATTTTGGTTTATTAATCAGTTGTTACCCAACATTCCCCCCAATAATAGACAAGCAACTTCTCATTCTGTACAAATCAACAAGGCTCTGATATCATTATCACTTAAATCAGTAATGCGTCATGACTCTGTGACAGTAATATTGAATTAGATCCGTGTTTCACCAAAGCTGTAATATAAGAACTAATAAAGCTGATAAAAGTGGATTGAAGATTTATGAAATAGATCGCGTAGCGCAAATACACGACCTTGCCCTAGTACGACTACCTCCTTATCATTTTTCCTTAAAGCTATAGAACTTATATGAGCTCAGATAAAAAAGATAACACAAAATACAAAATACCATTAAGCATAGTGATGTAAAAGTGTTGTTTGATAGTGTAGTAGGTAAAGTGTTGTTTGATAGTGTAGTAGGTAAAGTGTCCGAACAACTCTGACACAGAACTTGTGAACATTTTGGAAAAGATAGAACAGTTTGATTGGGTGAATGATGAATTAATAGATGAAATTAGTGATAGGTGCATACTTAATTTAGAAGACGATTCCGATAGGAAACATAAGGAACATTTTTAAATTTCTGACAATGGAGAAGGGGTACATGAACTAAATTTGAAAGATGAAGAAGGATCATCCGCCACTGATGTGTCTGCCCTGCCTGGCTGGCCATAAAAGAGGGAGGGGTTAGAAAGAGATGGCGAGTATGCATTTCTTTTCCTTTTTACAAACCAAGGGCCAAGTTAAGTCTCGTGTATTATCATAACTTACTTCAGCTAGGTATGAAATGCTTCTGCAGATCATTTTCTGACTGTTGTATGAAAACTTTAAACTTCCATGCATCCAATTATTATGAAATGTGAAGAATTTCATCCTCCGCCATGGCATGGTGGGCTAGAACGTTGTACTTCGGTTCTGTGTGCCTGGAACACATCAGGGATCAATCCCACTCCTGAGGGGTGTGGATTTTAAGTCCCGTGTATATGACCAGTGCCCACTCAGCATAGTGAGGAAATTGAGGAGCTACGCTAGGTAGTGAACCATGGTTTAGAAAGCCAACTTTCTGGCTGGAAGTGCCAAGATGCTGATCACAACTTCTCCCCATATTGTTGGATGATAGCCCACTCTGCCTTGTGTATGTGGGCGTGTGGGCAGCAGTTGGGTTGTCAGGCTGAGGCCACTTTGGGCTATTACGCCATGGGTTATATGAAAGATTTCACATATACATATGTACAGTATGACAGTGCCTGTTATTAATTAACCTTGAGATTTGTTGCCTACCTTTTGTGGTGATGCAAATAATTGGTTTATGCTGTCAAGAAATAAATTCAGTTGTTGCATAGATTTGAGTAGCTTTAAGTTATAACTTGAAAACTAAGCATTAAATGCCTGATTAACTGAACCCTAGATTTATCACAATTTTCATTCCATTGGTGCAGTGGGTACTGAAGAGTGATTTAGAGAATTGTTCCTTTTTAATTGTTAAAACAAGTGAGGTGTCCCCCACTTTTTCTCCTGGTATTATTAATATATGTTTTCAAAATGTCCCAATAATAATAATAATAATAATAATAATAATAATAATAATAATAATAATAATAATAATAATAATAATAATAATAATAATAATAATAATAATAATAATAATAATAATAATAATAATAATAATAATAATAATAATAATAATAATAATAATAATAATAATTAATGATATATCATTTTCATGTTCTCTCTCTCCTACGGTTTTAATAAGTGGACATATATTGTACTTTGGAAAATGCTACATTTCATTTTTAATTAAACTAATGATAGGGCCTGCATGTAGATATCAAATACTTTTCTGTGTAGCTTTTTATGTTAAACAGCAGCTTTTTGTAAAAGTGGTACTATTGTAGAATGCATGCTTATCTGTAGTGTTTAAAATTATGTTTAGTAGTTACAGAAAGGCTATGCAAGCTTTGAATATTTTTATTTTTTTGTTTAAATATCCGTACAAAAAGTGTTCAGTATAAGGGAGGAATGACTGTAGTAAAGCACTGGATAGAGGAAATATGTATCTGTGTGTCTCTGTTGAAATAATGCCACAACTTTTGAAAATTACAGTTCTTTCTCTCTTTCTATCTCCCTTGTTTTCTCTTTTCTCTTGTGATGACTAAAAGTAAAATATGTAGTATTTGTGGTTTTGTAAAATGGTTTCCTATTTGTATTAATCCAATGGGTGAATTTTATTCACTTTTAAGAGGAAATTATTACAATTGCATTATATTCCTGGGGAGAATTTACATTGTTAATTGAGAATAATGTGGTTTCTGCGAAAATAATTTGGGATCAGGCTTTCTTAGAAGAAGTTCTAAGAATTTTGTGTCAGAGACTGTAAATTACTCTTATGCATTTAGTCCATTGATTCAATTATTTCTCGTTAAAGTGAGAGACACCAAGCTTCTTAAAACAATTGTCAGGCTTGGTTTTTCTGTAAACAGAGTAAAGGGAAGGACATAACTATCAGGTTCCTAAGACAGATAGCTTTTTCATTCTACATTGATGAATCACTGTATACATTTCCTCCTAATCTATGTTTGGATGACTTGGCAAATGTATTGTATCTTTTCTGGAACAGAAATAATGAAAACCATCTTTAATAACAGTTAATAACATTTAACCACTACATTGTTTTCTGTAGTGTTGTGGTATGTATTCTTTTTGAGATTTGAACAAATACTGCAGATTGAATATATATCTGTATTGCGTGATAGGCCCAGCAAGCAAATATAATATTCAGGAAAAATGTTGTTTACTGTTATGTGGATGGATCAGATCAAATACTTCCAAGTTTTAATTTAAAATACAAAGTTGGTTTTATCCTTAAACATACACCTGTGTGGTAACACAATGGACAGCAGGCATCTATCATAGATAATTATATATATATATATATATAGACAGCTTTTAGTTTGTAAAGCAAGAGTGATTCAGTGTAACTTGTGGATTACAAAATTTCATAGTGAAAGAGAAAAGCATAAGTGGTTGTCTGGAATGATTAACAGTTCAGTGTATATCAAAACTTAACTGTATTGGAACACCACAGTGAAGCGAAATTATTATTAAATTATAGAAGAGTCGTATTTATTACACATCAGCTTCACTTATGTACCTATATTGAGCAGCAATATAGGTACGTAAGTGAAGCTGATGTGTAATAAATACGACTTATCTATAATTTAATAATAGTTCGATATATATTCTCATATTGTCATGCCAGTCATAATGCCTGGCAGGTGGTGATGAGGAAGGAATTAACTACTGCTGCTACTGCTACTGCTGCCGGCATAAAGCTGGGCTGGCTGCTGTCACTGCCTGCCGCCCAAGCTGGGGAAATATGTAGGCTCTTTTTCTGCCGCTCAAGCTTTGAGACCTTTCAAATTCACCAAGTATGGAATCTTTCCAGATGCTTCTAGATTCATCTGATGTGACCTGAGAATATAAGGGAGTTCTAAGCGAGTGCCAGTTAATGAGAAGACACTCGCCAAGTGAGTCATTCTATAAGAATCGAGAAGTATGAAGTAGTTGGTGTGTGCAACAAGACTTAAATAAACTTGGCACTACAGAAATCTCTATGTATCAGTTGTGCTTGCTCTAAGCATTAATAAAAGTGAAATTAAGTTAAGTTAGTGCTATGCTAACTGTTTAAGTGACAAAAAATAAAGTGAATTTAGCACAACTTGGGAGTATCATTGGTATCCATTTTACAATTGTCAAGAGCCATGTTGGTGCATATGTTTAAAAGATGCATATATTCAGTTGAGAAAAAAACAAGCTGTGATATCACAACATGTGGTGTTATTTCTTCTACATAGACACACATATAACTGTAGCTGTTACTTTTGCTTTCTGTAGTTGCCCTTGAAATAGCAGAGGCCAGAATGCAGACCTGAAGGGGCATTCAGGAATGACTCTTATGTAAACTTTCAGGTGTAAGAAATGTCCAGGTGCTAAGCAAAACAAGGTTGGAATAAGTAGTAGCACGAAGGGTAGTCGAGGGGGTGTAATGCCCTTCCACCAGCGCTCAGTCCAAGTTGATGATGCTGTCTGGCCCATAGAGGTGGCAAGGTTTGTATTCCTGTAAGAGCCCGCCTCACTAACTGCCTCAGCTGTATACCTGTTTTAAAACATAGCGAGATAAAAATGGGAGGGACAAATTTGCTTCAGTGATAGCTGACAAATGCTTGAATGCTTTGGAAGCTGGAGAATATGAAAAAGAATCTTTGATGGATTTATTTCCTGTAGTCATGCATAATGCAACTTGGCATAACCAATTAGGTTGCCTCCGCAAATTGCAACATCAACATAAAATATTGCACTCTTTTAACCTTTAACCAACTTTTTTATTGAGTAAATTTGAAAGTGAAGGCATGATCAATGTAAGAGATTACTCGAGAATTAAAGCATTTCTTAGTTTCCTCGGGAACTTGCCAAATTTAACGTTTAAGATTACTTAAGTATTAAAGCATTCTATGAAACTTGCCAATTTAATGGTTGAAAAAACTGTGCTATAGATAAAAGTAACATTTAATTTGTAAAATAATCACCTGAAGTTCTTTTTCTTTTCTTTCTCGCTTCTCTCATTTTGAATTTTGGTGGAATAGAGAACATTGGACTTTCCAAATAACTTGCAGATGTATGATTAATTTTATGTTTATTATTTATCCCATGAGCTTGCTATTTATGTCAGAACAAAATTAAAATTAATGGTAGTAGTATAAGTGTACTCCAGAACGATTATCTAAAACAAATACAATAATTTGAATTTTGTTGTGTGGTTGAAGTACAGTCATACGATACCTGATTGTGAGCTAAATTAAAGTTAGAAGAGAATATTTTAAAACAGGTAGCAGTTTATGCTGTGGGAAATCTTTGGTTTACAGAAAGGCTAATGGTTATGAGTGTGTTGCTTGGGCTTTAGTTATATTAACTTTTTCTGCTCTAACTACAAGTAGTGGAATATGTATGTACAAGAAAAGGAACATACATACTGATACTGCTGAATTAAGTATGCACGTATGAAGGCCATATTGCCTCTCTGCAGCTTGCTGACCTATTGTTTAATTCAGATATGCAAACCAGCTGTTCCAGCAAGTATAAAGATTTGAAACTGTGGGTTTTCAGTTTTTTGTTAATCACATTGGACTTTTTCGTTTTTGAATAAGCATTTGCTTTAGCTAGGTAGACTAAGATGTAGACTTTGGAGAAGGTATACATGGCTTGAAAATTGACATTTGGTTATGAGCATCTATTTTTCCAGTGTCAATCATGAAAATTTTAGAGCTGCAATTGAATAATGCTGTAACTACCTCCCTGTCCTGCCAAGTAACACAGGTCAAAGGTGGGACTGACACACTTGCATTTTTCTCTCCTTAGAGCCTTTGTATTCACATCTTTTGGCAAACCAGTATGATTTGAACATAGAGTTCCAGTTGCACTTGTTTTTCATTTGTAAAAACCATAAATAATTTAGACCAATTATCTAAATATACTGTCCTAACCTGATTCAAGTAGAGATTGCATCCAATAGGTGCATTACTGTGATGACAGAAATAATCCCAAATCTTTGTCTCTAGTATTATCAGTCCTGTCTTACTTTCACATTGATGAAACTCTGTGCTAAATCTGGCCCTCTTTGTTTTGATGTATTGTTTCCAACCTATGTAGCCTGTTGCAAGCTTTCATCAACAGTGAGCTTTTCACCAGTAATGTAATTTTCTTTGAATTTTGAAACAATACTATAAAAACTGGCCTAGTTTATCATTTACATTTTCGGTGAAGATGAAATGAATGAATTGTAAAATGGAAGTAATCCTGTTATTTCCCAAAAAGTGGGAGTAGTTAGCATGACATCTCTAGACAAGTACATGTGTAACGTAGTTTTACGAATAACATCCACACTGCCCATTTATGAATTCTCATTTAGGCCTTAAATGCTTTTAGAGAGGTCAGGTCTTTCTTCATCCAACTCACATGTACATTTGTAACAATGAGAGACGCTTTGTCAGCAATAAGAAAATTTGTGAAAATATCAGTTGGTTGGCTGTCAGAGGTTAGCTGAGTCTGCATTTGTACACCAGAGACTATGCTTGTAAAATGTCTATTCGTGTTCAAGTTGTTTTGACGACTTCACAGAGTTAATTCTTCAATAACACCTGAAGGAAGCAGGTCATTTTCTTCCTCACTGCTGCTTATATCCCCAACACCACCTTCAAAACCTGAAAACTCCCCATCAATATCCAAATCAATGTCAAACAGCAAAATGCCTTCCTCATTTTCAGAAGCCTATACTCTACCTACGCAAGCTAATTTATTTGCTACTTACTTGTTGAAGCCATCGTTAGTACTGAGATTTAAGAATTTCATATGTGCTTTTCATGAACCTCTGATAGCTAAAAGAAATCACTCACCCCAAGAGAATGTTAGTAGCTGAGTGAAAACCACAACTGCATATGATGACTACCATAAACTTTGGTTGTGAAATATTCTGAAATGTACATGTAGATGCTGACAGGTTTGCTTTCTTTGCAGCTTGTGTTACACAATGCATACAGTGATTATCACCCATAAAATCTTAAATCAGAGAACACTTCGCTTACACAGCTATATATACATATTGTTCATAGGTACACAAAACAAAATGACTCACAAATTAGATATGTACGACGTACAGAATAACTTTTGCTAGAGTGAAACAAAATAGTGGAATTCAACTGTTTCTGAATATACTCTTCATTTTAAAGATGGGCTGTAAACCAATTTTTTTCCCCATTATAATAAATTAATAAATGTTGTTTTCAAATCCTAGGCTTTGGCAATGAAGCCATTAGCTCTCTTGCTCTCCAATAATTCTGCGTAGTGCATCCAGCAGGTAGGGCTTTACAGGTTAGAAGATTTTCTTCAGTTATTTCCTCTTCTTTGTTGCACAGAGGACAATTTTGACTTGTGTAAAGTCCTATTCTGTGTAAGTGTTTGGCCAAATAATCATGTTCTGTAAGTAATCTAAATTTTGTTACTGCAGCTTTACGAGGGATTTCTGGAAATAATAAATGTTGAGGATACGAATGTGTGTTTATGATGCATTTTTAAGCTTTTAACAATTCAAATGTTTGTGCTGTTCATTGTGCATCCATTCTCGGCCCATGCAGGGTTTAAATGGCCATTGCTGAAGTGGTTAATCATCTTACCAACACATTCGAATACTGAGGAAATCCTTGCCCGAAATGTAAAAAGAAAATGTTTGGCATACATATAGAATAAAATGAATTACTGCCTTAATTACATTGCTATGACCATTATATTGGTGAAGGACGACCAAGAACTACAGATATTGAAGAAAATATTGCTGCTGTTCGAGCAAGCTTGAAGTTTAACAGATATCTTACACGCATCATTGGGCATTGGTATGAATCAAATTCAAAACAGTTAACATCAAAATTAAACGTGAGAAAGTTTGTCAATTGATTCCACTTGAAATTAACTCCCAACAAAAAACAGAAAAGCACTTTGATGGGCCCAAAGAACTCTGGAAATATTCCAAGGCAGCACTACAAATTTGATTCAAAATATTGTTACTGGTAATGAATCATAGATGTATTGTTATTGTCCTGAAGAAAAATCAATTGGCTTAATGGTGCTTTTGAACAGAATCTAAGCCTATTAAAGTCAGATGTATTCACAGAGCTAGCAAGAAGATTGTTACTAGATGCTTTGGTTCTAAAGCACGCCATATTACTACTGTAATATTAAAAGGTAGTCATATTGGTATACAAATGCCTGTTTACTGCAAATTTTTTAAAAGGTTGTGAAAAATGCCCAAAATAAAAAATATTACATCATAGCAGTGCATCATTGTATACAATAAAATAGTTGATGCCCTAAAGATCAGTAACATGGATCCTCTCCCTGACCTAGCAACTAGTGATTTCCTTTTAGTTCCAAAAATTAAAAGGTGACATATAAGAAACACTTCGTCTTTATTTAAGTTAATTGAAGGAAATTATTAATTTCTTCACACTAGCCGTACACAGGCTAAGGTATTGGGTTGATAGAGTCGACATGAAAAATTCAATGTCAAGGCCGGAATTTGAACCACGGATCTACTGGTCATCAGATGAAGCAGTGGAGCATCATAAAAGCCTGGTTTCTGAAGTGCCTCATAAACACTTGCATCATTGCTTTTAGGACTGATTGGTTCCATTGAATATATATATATATAAACCTAATCATGTTAAAGTGGAGGAATATTTTGAAAAACAACAAAATTGTTTATTTTTTCAAACTAATGTGTAAAGCACATGTGGCAGTGGACAGAGAAAGTTATTTAACTGCAACACATCCTATCTTTATTTTCTCTGCCATATACAGAGTAAGTAGAGAGGGTATTAATTTCTATCCAAAAATTTCATCTTGAGATTTCAGTGGAATTGTGTTTTAAGGTCACAAAATAGGTAAAGCATTTTGAGAGAAAGGTGTGTGCATGTATGGTTGCATGTGTCCTTTTAAATCATTTTTATTCTCTGCATGCTCCATTACATATATTGTAAAAATGCATGTGATGTTACTCCTCTACAAACTAATTACACACACATATATTTATATCTTTATATTCCTAGAGTTTGTGCCAGTGCAGGTGTGCATTGCTTGTGCACATGCATACACATGAACTAATTAAGAGAGAAGCATTGCTGAAATGCCAAACTTGGTTTTTCAGTTCATCAACTTGGTTTTTCAGTTCATCTTTGAAGGTTATGAAACAGATTTTCAAAAAATCCCTTGATAGCCAAACCACTCTTTAAAAGGGAAAATGTTTCAGAATTTTGATTTACTTGGCCTTACTGATTTTCATTATAATACCATATGTTTAAGATATCTTCATGACAAATGAAATGTATATATATGGAATTTTCTGGGAAAATAATGCCGAAGTCCTCTTCAATCTGAATGACTTCTGTATAATTGATAAACCATAAGAGATAGGCAAAATCTTAGTGCACAACACATGTAGATTTTATTAAGACATAGTTTATTATTATTATTATTATTATTATTATTATTATTATTATTATTATTATTATTATTATTATTATTATTATTATTATTATTATTATTATTATTATTATTATTGTTGTTGTTGTTATTGTTATTGTTATTATTATTATTGTTATTATTATTATTGTTATTATTATTATTATTATTATTATTATTATTATTATTATTATTATTATTATTATTATTATTATTATTATTATTATTATTATTATTATTATTATTATTATTATTATTATTATTATTATTATTATTATTATTATTATTATTATTATTATTATTATTATAGATAACCATTTCTGAAATATTACTTATTTTTTGTTTGAATTTTCAAACTTCTATACTTTTCTCAAATAGGAAGTAACTTTATTTTTTTGCTTTCTAGTGATGCAAAGAGACTTGAATATTAAAGCTATTGCATAGCAACCAGCTTTTAAAAGATTTGACTATTGTGTTAGCCTACTGTATTCTTTTACCCCATTTTACCGACAAGGAAATATATAATAAAACCATTCTTATAAAGGTCAATCTCAGTACAAGGATTGTATACAAAGTAGTGAAAGCAATGCTGTAACGTAAAACCAATGGGTCGACGGACTGCCATCTGTGTTAACAAATCGAAGGCCTGTAAAACGAGTTTGTGCAGCGTGCAAGAACGTACTTAGTGTGTAGACCATCAAACTTCATAGCAATAGCACAACCACCCTAACATCTTATTTACAAAGGTAGAGCAACATTCTTGGCTCAAAATTTAAGTGGCATGAGGTTGGAGTATGCAAGAATGTTTTCATGGTCTGCATGAAGCTTGCAGTGATGCAGTGTTGCCATATAACACAGTCGCACAATGGGTTAAAGTGTTCAGAGTAGACAAAGAAGCTGTGAAGGATAACCTTCATACAGGACAACCCCATCTGGAGAATACAGTGCAACTCTTTGCTTCCTGTTGGATGTTGATTGCCGATGGACTGCGCATGAGTTGGCAGCAGAAGATGAGTATACCACAAGACTTTGCTCCACATTGTGCATGACATTCTGGGTTACTGCAAAATTGCAGCATATTGAATACCCTATGAAGTTTCTGAGGTGCAACAATGGCACTGTTCAGCAGTTGCACAAAATTTGTTGGGCCGGTACCAAAGGGAAGGTAACGACTTTTTGAGGAATCATCACTATGTACGAAACCTGGGCTCACTCGTACTATGAACTATAATTTAATGCCAGTCCAATGAATGGAGGCATCCCAGATCTCGTTCAAAGAAAGGGAGCGCTACACAAAGTGCTGTGAAATTTATATACATTGTGGCTTATGACAATGATGGGATACACAATACGATCCTCTTCATACAGAAGTCTATTGGATTCTCATAGGGCAAATTCTTAATCACATATGCAAACTAAATGCTGCAGTTATTTAAGAAAGAAATAAAAACTTAAAATTGCTAATGCACCGAAAGGCCTGTTCTGATGCAAAAAGTCATCTTTCCTTTCTGAGTATAGCTATCTCATATTGCTAAAATGATAGTAGTCTTAGATGTTACTTGCACAGGATTTAGAAATGAAACTCTTGATCATACATGTACTAAAAAAGAGAAGGAAATTTAATATTGTTTTATCACAAAATCAATACAAATTTTGTGAATACCACTTGACATCAGTTTGGAAAGCACAGCTATAGCTATTTGAACGACTGTGTTAAGCAGAGGTTTTGAATCCTTAAATTTAGGCCTCGCTTTTATTTATTCTGCTTAAAGGGTCTGAATCAAAGTCCTGTTCTATCTCCAAAGTCTTCCCATCTTTCTCCGGGATATTCCACCTGATAAGCTTATAAGCTTGTTGGTTGGAATCTATTTGTCGCTTGAGAATGTTTATTTAATTCACCTACAATTGTTTCTTTCAAATACTGACATTAAAATATACTGGATAATACTTTTTGTATGAATAACTAACTGAATTTGATGCTCTAAGGTCATTTCGCATTGAAGATTTTCATAGATGATTTTTATTACCTTTGAAAAGATAAGTGAAAATTAATGTCATACAGTAAATGCAATAATCTTTAGGATCATTAAGTAGTCTGTCAGATAGCTTTCAATCAATTATTGCCATGAATATGATTACTAATTTTAAAATAAACGTTTTAGCCATCATGGAGGCATAAACTTAGTGTTTATCATCATGTTTGCAGCTTATTTTTCTTGCCTGCATGGGTTACTAATATTAAATTCTAATTTATTCAACCTAAAACTCTCAATGTTATTTAAATTAAAAATGTAAGTAAAAGAATAATTTTAATTTTATTCAATAAAGATGGAGAATTATTTGAAAGTATATTCTTTATAATCAGTGAATAGTAGGTATACGCAGTTCTCACTGAGTATGTTACCAAGTTTTATTGTTACAAAGGCATGGTTGTACTTAAGTCTCTTATGGCAGATTAAAATAAAGTGTTAAAAATGTTTGAGAAAATTTATTAAACAGATATTGCTTTAGCTGGAGATTAACGTGGAATTTTCTTAGCAGCAAGGTTTCGTCACCTTTTTATTTTAATTTGAGCATATTACCATGATGAAACAGTGTGAATGATCTGCATACATATTGTAATGCAAATGGGCCACAACATATTGCAATGGAATGTATGTAGCTATATGTACTATTTTAATATTTTAATTTAAAGCAAAATACCTGTAATTGTTATTTTATGGGTTTGTCTTATATATCAAAACATAGCAATCTGTGTCATGCTGGCAAACACTAAAAAACTCAAATAATTAGTAAAAGGGGAATTTACTCAAATTCAAATTGTGCTTTATGTAACAAAGGACAAGAAATAACTGAAGAACATCTACAAACCTGTAAGTTCTACTTGTTGAATCCACTACAGAGAAATATTGGATAGCAAGAGCACTTATGGCTTCATTGCCAAAGCCCAGTGTTTGATACAACAAATTATTAGCTGACATTTAGTAGAATTTTTCTAAAAATAAAATCATGGCCACCTATATGTGTTAAAATAGAGCAAACCTAACCCAATAATGGGTATATATCAGTTTTCAATTTTTTTGGCGGGGGGCGGGGATTATTTCCTTCCTACATTGGGAATAAGATAAGTGCTTATGCAATATTGTAAAATGTAATTGCATGAGTTGTAACATGCATGTTTAAGCATGTTAGATTTGTGCTATTTAGAGACCATTGTAATCTGCATGAATATTGCTTTTAAAATAACTGGCACTCTTACCATCTTATAAGCTTCATACAGTTTATGATTTATTGTATATAGTGCCTTTTTTTAAAAACATAAGCTGTAATATTTTAATACATGCAGTAGGTTCTTGAGAAACCATGTAACAACGTAAGCAATTTATAATTGCTATATTCTATTTGTACTGGTGAACATTTCTGGGTAGGATTGGTTTCAAGATATGTGATTAGCCCACTTTTACTACATGTTGCACCGTAGGCGGTGACACTGATGATACATGAAACAGATGGAGCATTGGTGGAATGAGATGATAGGGGAAACCAGAGCACCTGGAGAAAACCTGCCCCTACGCTGCTTTGTCCACCACAAATCTAAATATGGTCTCTTGGTAATCAGGCCGCTTTGATAAGAGTCAAGTGATCTAACCAATTGGCCATGGCACAGCCAATGAGCTGGCAATTTAGATATATTCATGTATATTAAGCAAGGAGATTTTGAAACTGCCTCTCTTTTTTATCAAGCATTTCTAGTATCTGCTTAGGACATTGCTCTTGCACTGTGCAGTTCCCTCTGAGAAGTGGCAACAATTTTTTGACAAATGCTAATTTATAAGTTGATCTAATGCCTCCCAGACATAAAAAAATGATAATACATTATACTCTCGATTATTTGGTATAATGTGGAGGAGAAGCACGAATAATTAAAATGTATGATTAATCGAGAAACCTGTAATTTCTTTTTGTTTACAACATACATATACAAATAGAAAATTACTTTAAAAGATGTTTTCAAACATGCGTTCTTTGCTTAAAAGTTTATTCAATTTCTGTGAAAAGGTGTTGTAGGCCTGTTAATTTCTTAAAATAGTTTGTGATGCTGGTCTGCTTCTGAAACGAGTTGACACTTTTTTTTCACGGGACTTTGAATAGTCTGCATTCCAATTACACAATCAGCAACAGTTTTGCAACAGTTTTCTTCTCAACTCTTCCAATTCTAATTTTCATTTTAATATCAATACTTTTTTCTTTTCATTTCTCCGCCATCTCTTTTACAAATGCTTTGTTGACCTTACACACTGAATAACTTAAGAAAAACTGAACTTTTTAATGACATAGAACAGGCCAGCCGATAACAGTGGAAACGAACTCTTTTGTCACACTTTAAACAGTTTTAAACAAGGTAAATGCTACTTACTGTCACACAACGGGTCATATATTTCTGTTTACTTGAAAAATTTAATATGTGTATGTATATATTTTTGTGAGGATACACAGATAATGCATAAACTGGATAATATGCACACAAATAATCGATAGTACACAAATAATCAGTATATTTTAAGTAATGTTAACATACATTGTTGTAGTGGTTGTGGTTATGTTTAAGGTTAACGGTTGAAGTAGTGATTTATTTGAAATATTGAAGCACTTAAGAGTGATGTTAAGCAATTTAACAGAGTATTGATAGTAATATTGCATTCTAAAATTTATATGAGAGGATATTAACTGTAACTGAAATGTGTTTCATGGTGTGTAGGTTGGCTGGGCCAAGAGGACAGCCAATGACTCCGAACCTCCAAGGAGGAGATTCACTGCCAGTGCCCTCTGTGGGCTCACCTGCCTCTGCTGCCCCATCTCCACTTCCAAATCCACATTCTCAACCTGCATCAGTCCCGCCTGCAGATCCCACAATGCCAACGCTTAGTCCTCATCCACCCGCCTCCAATGGCCCTCAACCAGCTCAGCCCGCCACACCGTTGGAGTCTCAGGACAAAGTTACACCAGCTGCCACGCCATCTGATCTCAATGGGCCCAAGTCTGTCTCATCAGTTTCTAATCAGGTGAGGCATATATTAACACATAAATTATATAAGATATTTTGTGCCATAATCTCTTTAGATACCTTTAGGATGTAAAATTTTAGAAGAAAGGGGTTTGCTATTGCTTTGTATATGCTTCAGTTTAGTTTTGTATATGAACTTAAGATTACAATTTAAATACTCATTATTATTCAAGATTCTAAATTGGAGTCTCCTTTCTAGCATTTGCCATACAAATGTTCTGTTTGGTAACTGGTAATAAATAAACTGGGCCAAATTCGACTACACATTTCCCACCCCTTAAAAAACTAAGATGGATGTAAGCCTGTTAACTCCTCTGTAAACCTGTAACGATAAAATAAATAAAATACAGAACACACATAATACAATAAGTAATTAGAAACGAAAATATTTATATAACACTTTCCCTTGCACTACCTTTATGGTTAAGTTTATACTCTTTGGTTGAATTAATAATATTAAACACATATTTGCCCTCTTAGTACCCCAGGTAGTCCTTGGGCTCTAATACATCACATAGAATTATGCAATTAAGTAATACAGTATTTATAACAATATAAATTTAATTTATAATAATATAGTAATTACAATTGTAATGTAATACAATAAAAATGCAATAATCTTTAGGATCATTAAGTAGTCTATTAGATAGCTTTCAATCAATGGGCTCAAATTCGACTCACATCGATTGCTACTAAAATGTGCCTAAAAATATGAGCCTTTTCTGTTTTTTCATCGTTCTTTTTCACAAAGCAATTTATAAAAACCTTTCCCATTAATCATTTATAGCTGCAGTTTGTTTCACTAAAACAATTACTTCTGAAGGTAACTGAAGGTAACAGTAACTATGGAAGAATCAGTTTATTACAGTAAGCAAAGAAAGTGATGGCCTTTCAGAAGAACCAGAAATGCTGTCAATAATGCACCTTGTTAATTCTTGCCCTTTTAATACCGACATTGTGAGTACCCTGTAGTGCAAGACTGTGCACAAATTTTTTCTTTGATATCCCACCAAATGAGCAATGTGATTCTAATGGCTTAATTTGCCTAATGATTTCTTTGTTTACAGTGATGCAAACATTTTTTAACATTAATTGCAAGTTCACAATTTCCACCCTTACTAACAAGTATGCATTATCTCATTTTTTGAATTGTTTGCGAGATTTGCCTTTTTGAATATTGCCAATATATTTAAAGTACACTTTTCCTGAAATAAGAAACAGATTTGAGGTAAATAAAGGTGAGAGGCAGACCCAGTACATACCTGTAACAAGTGCTGTCATGGCCCCTGTTCGCAACACTCACACTAAGAGTAGAGTACCGTTTTTTATGTTATGTTGTTTTCAAATGCTAGGCTTTGGCAATGAAGCCATTAGCTCTCTTGCTCTCCAATATTTCTATGTAGTGGGTCCGGCAGGTAGGGCTTCACAGGTTAAAAGATGTTCTTCAGTCATTTCCTCTTCTTTGTTGCACAGAGGACAATTTGGACTTGTATAAATTCCTATTCTGTGTAAGTGTTTGGCCAAATAATCATATTCCGTAAGTAATCTAAAATTTGCTACTGCAGCTTTAAGTGGGATTTCTGGAATAATTTCTGGATTTTTAATTAAAATGTTTCATTTTTTTTATCTTTGGCTTTGTTAGATATTGATTGGTTTTGCTTGTTTTTATATTTGCTTTTGATTAATCTTTTTATGGATGTAAAGTGTAAGTTATTACTTTTGTTCTGAATTAAATTTGCACCTTTTTTTGGCAAGAAAATCAGCTGATTCATTTCCAGCAATTCCACAATGTGCAGGTATCCACTGTAATATAATTCTTTTCTGTAGTTTTTGAAGTTGTTGGATCATTTTGTGACATTCTTTAATTTGGATTGACCTCATTTTATATGAACTTATTGCACATAATGCTGCTTTAGAATCAGAAAGTATGACAGCATTTTTGAATTTATCTATTCTGTATAGAAGGTGTTGGAATGAAATATGAATAGCCGTTACTTCTGCATCAAAATTTGTTGTGTGGTATCCTGCTGGTTGATAGAATGAACAGTGCACACTTAATTCCTGCTCCTGAGTTGTTGTCCAAGTTAGATCCATCTGTGTAGATATGTAACCATTCTTCAGGTGGGTATCTATTGTTCACAGTTTCTAATGTTAGTGCTTTTAGTACAGGTTTGGAAGTTTCAGATTTTGTAACTATTTGTTCTAAATCTAATTGAATATTAATTGGTTCAAAAGTCAGTGGGTTTTCTTTGATTAAAATGTCTTCTTTAGAATTAGGAAGATTCAGATCTGTTTTTAATTCCATAACTTTGTGTAGGAAACTTGTTTGTGTTTTCATCTTGATTGGTTGTAGTAATCTTTTCTCCCATTTTGTTGTTTTTAACTGCAACATTTTTTCATGTTGTATTAGTGCCTGCTCCTCTAAAGTTAGATGTATTGGATAGTTCCGAGTTAAGACTTGCAATGCCGTGATTGGAGTATATTTTGCTGCACCGGTTATTAGTCGCTGGGCCTGATTTTGGCATACTTCTAGGTAATTTATGTTAGAACTGTTTGCTGTAATTATTACCTCTGCATTATAAAGAAGTATTGGTTTGATGAATGTTTTGTATGTGGTGTTCAGTGTCTCCCGATTACTGCCCCACTTGACTCCAACTAATCTTTTCAAAATTGAAAATTTTGTTGTTGTTTTGTTTACTACTGCTTCAATATGATGTCTCCAAGATAATTTTGAATCAAAAATTGTTCCTAAATATTTTGTTTCATATGTTTGTTTCAAGTTTGTATTCTTGAACTGCAGATTTAGTTTAGGGATTTTCTTTTTTAAGCTAAATATTTGGAATGTTGTTTTATTAGTATTTATTTTCATCCAATAGTATCAGAACCTTTTCCATTGAAGTTTTGGATTTCTCTATTTGTGGGGAAGATGTCCACATGATCATGTCATCTGCAAAAAGTGCTGTCTTTATTCCTGTGTTTGATACAGCCGCGGGAAGATCATTGATGTAGATGTTGAACAAGGTTGTACTCAGTACTGCACCTTGTGGTAGGCCCATTTTTATTTGTCGGAATTATTTTTTTTATTTTTTATGTTATGTTAAAATGTAATAATGGATATGTTTAATAATTTTGTTGTATTATACATTTTCAGTTTTTTGGAAATAGAAATAAAGCATATGTTAAAAGAAACTGGAATAATTGATAGTTGCCCTGATCAAATGGTTACCCTGGCTTTATCTTTGTTAATAGAAACCCCTCAGATAATGCACTGATTATTCTTTTAAGAGTGAGAGGGGTGCTGGTGCACCTGTTGGTTGTGCGGTAAGCACCAATGAATGCATCACTTCAGGCAATGGAATGCACAGGAATCACAACAGATGATATGTTCACATGAAGTAATCAGTACGTTATCTGAGAGGTTTCTATTAACAAAGATAAAGCCATGTTAACCATTCGAGCAGCGCAACTATATCTGATTTAAGTATCTGCTGAGAATGGAAGCAAAGGCCTCCAAAATTCTTAAAAGTTTTTTTTTTTTTTTAAATAGTGAAATTAGAGTGTGATACTGGTTTTTTCTTTTCTTCCTTCCTCATTCCCTCCTTCCTTCTTTCCTTTCTTCATTCCTTCATTCCTTCCCCTTCTCAGATCATTCAAAACATTTCATTATGCATTTCAACTAATGTATTAATCAACCCACAGAGCAAAGAGGGAAGCTTACAAATGAATAAAACCCAAATACAACTAATGACCAACAGAAAAGAGACTCCCATTACAATGGATGGCACAATGCAAACATATGTGGCAGAATATGTATATTGCAACTCTAAGTATAATACATTAAATTTAAGTGGGTATATTTGTTTTGTATAAACATTGAAAACATCCTGGTCCATTTTTGCAGGTATTTTCACCATATCCTGCCACATCGAGTGTGGAGGCCACCACAAAGCCAGTAGACAGTGTAGGAGGTGGGTCACAAGGTCCTGCAAGTGCCCACTCTGTTGTGGCCCCTGTAACAGCCCCTACTGCCACACCACTCAAGCGACCAGTTCTTTCTTCCAAAGATTACGAAAGCATTCTCATGGAGGAGGATCAGCCATCTGAGCTCCTCTATGATTACTCCACCCTAGATGCATGGTGAGACAACTTTCTTTTCACTTTTCTTAAGTTATGCAACAAACAGGTTTTGGGTTCAAACCTATTGGGATTTTTGTCTCATTTTAAAAGCATGCCGTTAATTCAAATGAAACATTTTTCATTTAATGGAAAAGGCTCATGGTACGCACTTGACCACTGAGATCAAAATTTTATTTCTATCAATACGTAAAATATGTAGTTAGTTACAGTAAAGCAACAAATACTATACAAATATAATAATTTGTAACATAAAACTTCACTTAAAAGAAAGTGATGAAAATTTTCTTATTAATTGTTGAGGATCGTGATTTCGTGAAAACTCTTTCACATCATCAGCTCAAACAACCTCGTCAGCATTGCAATCACTAGATGTCACTATGTTTTTGCAAGTACCACCTAAATCTGAAAATGAAATAAACTTAAAAACAGTCTTTCAGACTTTATTTTTTTAAAAGACGATTATAATTTTTAAAAAATTTACTTACCATCCTTGGGTTAATAAACATTTTCAAAAAATTTTTTCAAGAGTTTGGTAGTTTGGTATAGCTTTAGTTCCTCAAAATAAATATAGTATTAAAAATTTACTACATTCCTCTAAAAAAGATAAAATTCCTAATAATAAAAAAATCTGGTATTAATTTGTTTAGATTATAATAAAGTTTATATTGGAAATACAAAATGTAATTTGGAAACCAGAACGAAAGAACATTTTCGTAACATTAAGTATAAACAGACTGATAAATCGGCCGTAGCAGATCATTTTTGGTCATTTAACCATGAAATAAATCCAGAAGTTAAATTATTAAAACAATTAAATGACCTGATAGATTTAATGGTTTGGGAATGCAGCGGAATTATGGTGATATGTGACACGTTGACTGTCTTGAAGCCTCAGGTTGGGAAGCCATTTTG
Organism: Mantis religiosa; assembly: GCA_030765055.1. Taxonomy (NCBI): domain Eukaryota; kingdom Metazoa; phylum Arthropoda; class Insecta; order Mantodea; family Mantidae; genus Mantis; species Mantis religiosa. Next base: position 194,132,103 of record CM060947.1, read on the forward strand.
TAGCAGGAATTCCCTTTACGTACGTGTAAGATGTTCTTGTCCCACGTTGCTGCGGGAGTCGTGTAATGTCTGCTGCCCTCCTGGATGTTGACGATGAAGCCACGAGTTGTACTTCTCGATCTGAATCTTTGGTTCAGATCTGGTACTCAAATGTATTGCTATATATATAAATCTCCTGCGCTGCTTTGGTCATTACATGAGAACCTTTTTCTCAGGTGTGGTTGCGAGTGAAGGATATTTTTTTTTTTTTTTTTTTTTTTTTTTTTTTTTTTTTTTTTTTTTTTTACAAACTCAGTAATAAATAAATAATAAATACAGTTTTCTGAAAATTAGTTTTAACTGTTTTTAGTATTTTAATCCGTTCACTTCGACATTCCACAATCTGAAACACGTCTGTTCTCTTCAACGTTGTGTAATCGAAAGACGCCTTCTTTCCTAGCTGTTCTCCCAAAATTATTGATTTTTCCATCTCTCACTGCCATCACTACCAGTCAGACTTAATTTTTACTGGTCCACATCACACATTACATAATCTAATTTTTAAAACTACCAATGATAAAACATTCACATCATATCACTTATAGTCGCACTGTTTGAACGGCTACCATTGATTTATCTTTGATAATATATACCTCTCAGATAACGCACTGTTATTCTTGTAAGAGTGAGAGGGGCACTGACGCGTTTCCAGGCCCTGTGCTAAGCACCAATGAACACATCACTTCAGCCAATGGAATTCGCAGGAATCACAAATGACAGATATACGTTTATTCCACGTGGAGTAATCAGTGCATTATCAGAGAGGTATCTATTACCAAAGTTAAATCCATGGTAACTGTTCCAGCAGGGCGACTATACATGTTGCATCATCTCATGACCTACTGAATTTTAACAATTTCCTTTCTTATTCATTTTAACCTGTCCATATTAATTCTTAAATCACTAAACATATTTAAATAATTTTGCAACTCTTGGGGCCTAAATGAAAACAACCTTTACAGGAAAAATTATTAATTTTAAAAAATAAACATATCGTAATGAATTTCGAAATACCAGTAGTCAATTGTGATTTTAAGATTATTTGATTTTCACATTTTGGTAGTACTGGCAAAAACATACTGACATCTATTGATTGTAACGTTGACAATGAGGTTGTTTGAGCTGATGATGTGAAAGAGTTCTCACAAAATCTTGACCCTCATCAATTAATAAGAAAATTTTCATCATTTTCAGTTAAGATAAGTGAAGTTTTATGTTACAAATTATTATATTTATTTCTGTCATTTTGCTTTAGTTCATTTACTGAGAGATGTTTTGTTATAATAAAGCTACTAAAGTTATAGTTAACATTCTCCAACATTTATATTTAAGAAAACAGATTTAAATGTTGATACTAAGAAAGATAAGTGCGAGGCTTTTAGGAAGGGTTGACTTGCAGAAATGCAACCCACATCTTTTCCTCGCTAGATTAATGTAGCCATTGGGAAAATACAGGCAGTGGCAAGCGTTACTGCATGTGAGAAGAGATGGTGTACAGTTTTCTTGTTGTATAAAATACTTATTTTGCATTATTTAAATATGACTATCAAATTTGATGTTGTAAATACCATTTTTAAAACTCTTTTGCATTTTACTCTCCACATAGCAGGCCGGGATACTGCTCTTACTGAGAAGATAATGGGATACATTAATTCAAAATTGATTTCATAGCAGTATACTTAACAGCAATAGTGAAACAAATTTGATGTAAAGAAACCGTATTCTAGATCTCATGAAAAGAAATGTCGAAAGTTGCTCTGAATTGGTCGGGGAAAGAAGAAAAAGAAAGTAAGTTTTCTCATTAAACACATTTAGTGGAATAAATGTTTCGTGTGCTCTGAAATATCTCAGTAAGTTTCCCAAAGTGATCGTAGATTCAGTTCTCATTAAACACATTTAGTGGAATAAATGTTTCGTGTGCTCTGAAATATCTCAGTAAGTTTCCCAAAGTGATCGTAGATTCAGGATCTGTATACCATTGATCTGACCATTGTTACTTTCATCTGTAACCAGATTCCTATGTTGAAGATAGGATGCACGTTAACTGTTTCAAAGACCCAGGTTGGGAAGCTAAATATAACAGGGTTACTTCGTTGTAGTTTGAATTGTTTCTTGGTTATTGTGTCTGTTTAAATAAGAGTCATGAGATCTCTCATTTTCAGGTGTGGTTTCAAGTGAAATAAATAAACTTTTAGATAAATCCAATTTCGTAATATATATTTTAATTGTATAATCTGGATTACATTTTACTCGAACTTTCTTTCCTAGTCAATCATTGCAGGTTACCTCCAGCATATCTATAAATCCTTACTTCCTTAATAAATAGTTTCTGTTAATTACATAAAATAGCCTACTCCTGCACGACTCCTGCATGTCCACTCAGTATAAAATTTTTTTCTCTTCCCTGCATTGTCTTTCCACCATCAAGATTACAGAACATGTCTTTATGAAGATTATTGATTTTCTGTTACTATGCAAAAGTAACTTTTGTTACTATTCACCGCGACATTTTTCCATCATGAAGCAAGATTATTGATTTTCTGCTCCCCCTAGCAACTTTTTTTTTTTTGTTTGTTTGTTTGTTTGTTTGTTTGTTTTTGTCATTACATGGCCCACTAATAGATCAGAAAACAAGAATTTCCAACTGGATATTCATATAAAAAGTTCCAACTAAAACTTACACCGTTACACATCATTGATGGAATTATTGTGGTTGTACTTCTGAATTATTACCATCTCTCTTTGGGAAGAAAGTAGAATTTTAAAAGTTAAGGTATTACTAATTAAATGTTAAACCAAGAAAGAAAATTCAGTATTGATATACACTAAATGCAGTGATTTGAAAAATCTTTCCAAGTAATTTTATACTGGGTGGAATCTGCAATGTTTTTATTTAATCAATTCTAAAGACAAATTAGTTCTTTCAATAAATTATAATAATTAGTGACTAAACTATATGTAAACTTTAACAGTGAATTCTTTCAATGAACTTCAGGCTTAACAATTGGTAACCCACTTTTGTCATTTCTTGCTGATCTTGCTGAACCTTTTGAAATTCAAATAACTAAAGCACTGCCTTTGATTTTTAAAGCTTGGTATAGATACGTTGACACTATTTTTGCGGTTGTTCCCGATAAACATGTAAATGTATTAAAACATTTAATTTTAGAAGTTAAAGCTAAAAAATCTACTTTACAAATTAATAATAAATGGCTTTCTTTCCTAGATTTAAAGATAATACAGCATAATAATAAATTGAATTTCGACATTGATAGAAAAACAAATCGAACTAATAATTGCACAAAAATAAAAGTTTTTACCCTTTTTCACATATGTTTGCTGTTTTTAATAGTTTGATTTGTAGGTATAATAAATATACCCTTAATAAAGAAGAACTTAATAGAAATGTAGACACAGATCGACATTGGAATAATTAATGGTATTAGTACACATTCCATACATAAAATGATAGATAAATTTAAATGTAAAAAACCTTACAATAAAATATACATGATGTTAATTTTTATCTGTAATTTTACTGTGCAAAATTTGACGTCATCAATAGCATTGCTGATGGAGCGAGTTTATATACAATTCCCCTAGCAGCTTGCGATCGTAGTAGATGTGTTGACAGCAGCTTTGAGGCTTTCCTCTACCGGCAGGTAAATATACTATTTGAGAGGTGGGCCTGCCTGCGGAATATAAAGGTGCGTAATTTCGGCTGGTGTGTAGATACGATAACTGTTTATAAAAAAAACTGTACTGCAAGGGTAATTATGCAGCCATTAAAGTAGACCATGAAGAATATACGAAATGATAAGTTAATGAAAACTTTTTTTATAAATCCTTTCATGGAAGTGTTGAAAACAGTGTTTTTGTATAAATTAAATTAATTAGGAGTCGATTAATGACACAAAACAACACTCACTTTTAAATTTTCCCGGAACCAGTTTCTGAGGCCTTCCCTCTATCTTCAGCCGGACATCGACAAGTGTGCATATCCTCAGGGGTCAGCAAATACAAAGCGGGCAAAATAGGCAGTGCAGGCTCTATTGAACAGATCGACAAATGTAAAATTGGCAGGAATTATTGTGGTTGCATTGTAGAAGGAAATTGTATGTCCCAGAAATAAAAAAGATTTTGTCATTCTCTTTGTTTTAATTGAGGAGCATGTGGAGTTTGTCAGCACAATGCACACCAACAGCTGGGTGGATATGGCTGGAGATTTTGCAGCCTATCTAACTGTAAATCACAGCCTACATTTTGTGGAGCCAAGAACAAGTGTCCACACTAACAAAATTGAGTTTTGCTGGTTATCTCTTTGAAATCGTCTCTGAAGAGAGGGTATCTGACAGAATCAAAGGATGTATGTTTGGCAGAGTATCCACAGCATCAGACTCCACAGAAGCAGGAAAGCTGTCCATTTCAGTAGTTTATGGAGGACATCCGGAGGATTAGCCCTGTGGTTGTGTTAAAATAGCAGTTTAGATAATAGTTCAGTTATGCTTTTGGTCAGCGTAAACTTTTGCCAGTTCATTGGACTAATGTGTTGAATTTTTAACATTGGTAGCAAAGATCAGGATGATTGTAGAAGCAATGTTGGCAGTAACTTATGTGTTGCATATTTACAGCATAATCTCGGTCTAGGGCAGTTATCTGGGTGAGGCATTTTCCAGGGTTTTTCTTTATTATGAAGGACAAATGTCAGGTAACTCCAAGCTATATGGACCTTGGACTCATTTGAGTGTCATTTTACCTATTTTATTCATTGTCTTATATGACCTTGTTGGAGTACATTAATAAAAAAATGTAACATTTATTAATAACTTTACTTAGGTTGAAAGTTATTATATTAATGTTATTATTTTGTATTATATATTTAAATTTAAACAAATATAATTCTTTTCACCTCACATTTACATGCAGCTCATTTGAAGAAAATGGTTTATTGTTACTATTTTAAGTTCTTTCCTCTCTTATGTGATTGTCAGGTTGAATCATCCGGTTAAAAGGTTCAAGCCTTCTGAAGGCAGGCCCAATTCATTCAATAGGCGCTCTACATCCAGCGATCTTTATTCAAACCACTTACTGCAGCAGCAACAACAGCAGCAACCTCAGCAGCAGCAGCCACAGCAGCAACAACAGCAACAACTGCAGCAGCAACAACAGCAATTAACAACACAACAGGGTATTGCTTCACCTCCCAACAACCTAGCACAACCATTCATCAAACAGGAAATCAAACAAGAATCAGGCTGCACAATAGCTGTGAGTTACCTTGTTAATTTTCTTTCACTCAGCTTAGTAGGTTTTGCTAATAAAATGGTTTAAGGAAGAAAACACACTGCTGTAATAGTCACATTCCTAAAATGTGTTTCTGTAGTAACTAAACATTTGTGTTCTGGGTGAAATAAAATATTTTTTCCCAGGAACAATGTTGTGTTACATCAGTAGTATAATAGCTTGATATCTTTTCATTGAACGGTTTTAAATAACACTTTCGACACAGTTTTCAAATTTTTAAATTGTGTTTTGTCCTTATGTAAAATGTGTAAGCATAAAGTATAAAACTTTAGAAATATTTAATTTGGAAATACTTAAAAAAGCAAGCATGTAAAAATATTGCTTGCAAAATTAATTCACATGGCTAAACTTTGTTATATGAAATAATGATAAGATGTAACAGAGCCTGGTAGTATGGGAAATAATGTATTAAATAATTCATAAAAACATTCATATTTTGAATTCCTATCATTCTGAAATTAACTGTTCTATACTACTTTTTATAGGTGTTTTGCATAGTAGATAAAAGCAAATCTGAGATACTTTTGTGTAATTGGTCTGATCAAGATATGTAAAAAGAATCTTTTGTTCATTGAAAACTGTTATATCAGTGACAATCCCAGAAATATGGCCAATAAGACATTATTATAGACACCATAAAAGCAGTTAGTGAAATGCAGTCAGTGAATATCAAGAATTGGAAATCGTGAGCAAAGGGTAATAGAAGAAACTGCATGTTGAACTCTAATTAATGATAGGAAGGCATATACATGTGGATCATAGTCCTGTCATTATTTTACAGATGCTGGTGATATATTTTTGACTAGATTTGTTAATAGGTTAATTTGAATTGCCAGTGACATTCTGAAACAAATTACAGGGAAAAGGAAAAATGACAAAGTATTTCTGTTTATATTTTTAAATAAATTTTAAAAAGGCTCTCTTTTTTTAAACTAGCAGGCCATGTCATGGCCGAGTGGTTAGACCACTTGACTCTCATCAAGGTGGCCCAGGTTCCATCCTAGGTGACTGCTGTGAGATTTATGTTAGACAGCACAGTGCAGGGGCAGGTTTTCTCCGGATCTCAGGTTTCTCCTGCCATCGTTCCACCAATTGCTCCATCATCATCTCTACTTTATTTGATTTCACAATCATTCTGTTATCTGCTTCTCTCTCTCTTTCTCCCTCTCTCATACCAGGCATCGGGCTGATCACCCCATCCAGGGTTGTCTATCTGATCCAGAGTTTTTGTTCCTCTACCCAATGCCTAAAGGCATAAGGGATCAAGGGAAAAAAATCCCCTAACACAACAATAGTGGTAAAACTAGGAAGGTTGAAGTAGTTTTCTTGTAACATTGTTGTACTCTAAAACAGGTTGTTTCCACTCCCCGCTCTCAAAAATGAACTGTCATATCTTTTTTCATTTTCTGTGATGTGTTATTGCTTCTTAATTGTAATAATGGGTTGAAGAATTGGAATAATATAAAAGTAAGAATGTTCTTAGGCTTATATATCCTTTTTATGATGCATGTGTCTCAAGGTTAACTTAGAAACAATTATGTACATAAATGTATCGAAATTATGTATCAAAGCTTATGTCTCTTCTAATTCCCATATAACTTGCAAAATTCTAAATTCTGCAACATCATTTTTTGATTATTTTGATTTTGGGTTGGCAAGTAAATTGTGGCATGCCCTAATTAGCAAACATTTGTCATATTAAGGTAGCAATGAACACTTCAAATATCCCTTTAAATATTCTAGTATGTCAACATTACAATTACTGTAATACTTATTGTGGCAGTTTATGTAGGTTATTTACACTTCTCTTTTGTACAGCCATATTTGTTGAATTGATGAAAAGAGGGGAAAGAGCTGTAAACTAAAAGTGCATACATATTGTGACTTTGTGGGTTCGTAGAATTAAAAAATCCATTTTCAGAAATTAAAAATCATTCTTTATTTGCGTAGGAATACACTGTTCAATTCTCACATAACAACATTACGTCACATACACACAGTCTACCAAGGTCGATCACAATAACAAACAACGTTCTGATCAGCTTTCAACACTTCTGTTACACAGCTCAACTCACTGTTTTACAAACTGTCCTGCTGGCGTGTCACAATCGCTTATATATCTCATTCATAATTCGAGAGACTTGAGCAAATAAGAAAAACAACTATTCTCTGTCAGTCAAGATATCTCTCGAACCTTCCAAATGCGAAATCCTATCTGTGCCGGCAAGTCCTTTATCTTAGCTATCTTCATTTGCCGGCCCCTTTGTGTACACTAGCCGCGCTATTGTTAACTGCTTATGCAAGCTTGTGAAACATTGTCCGCTGTCTATTATCTATTTGCGCCAAAACTTTTATGCCTGTTACCATGACAATATGTTTTAGATGAGTTTAAAAATCTTTCTTTTAGTTACACTGATAGTAACCAGTAAAGTACATAGTTATATTGATTAACTAATGTTTGTAGGAATTTAGTAACAGACACCTCCAAATTAGTAACATTTTGGGAGTCAGGTTTTTTAACAAGTTAGTGATAAAGTATAGAATAAAAAGAAGTATTTCAGAAAGTGGAGTGCCATTGTTACTAAAATTAGGCAAATGAGTCAACCTTGTATATACTTTTCTCCACTTACAAGTTTTTTGATGAAGACTGTTCCCTATCGTCAGTTCTGTGGTTGACTGATAATGCATCAAGTGTCTGCGTCTGGCTTGGTGTCGTGCTGCCATCTAATGTCCTGGTAATTTTGATGACGTCATCTACCGCAGGAATTTAAAAATTCATCAAGAGGTCCCGTTTCTTTGTAATAAATATGTTTTCCCAAATCTGTAGTTCCAGAGGTTTCTTTGCCTGTTTGATCAGTTCTATTTCTTGTTTTATGTTGTGATTCTCAGACCAAAAGTGATGCGCTACGGCCGACTTGACCATGTGTTTGAATTTAATATTTCTGAAGTGTTCTTTCATTCTTGTTCCTAGATTCCTTTTGGTCTTACCAATGTATATCTTGTCACAATCCTGGCAGCTCATTTGGTAAACGCCTGATAATTGAGTTTTCGGTGTGCTATTTTTTAGAGGGTGGTTTAGTAAATTGCGGATGTTGTGTTTTATGTTGAAGCTCTTAAATATCTTTTCAAATTTTTTGAAGTATTTTGGATGAAATGTAAATTTGCCATATCTGGTGTTTGGGTTTTCTAGTTTTTTTAACGTAGTAATGTCCTTTAAGTTTTTGTTTCTTTTGTGTCTGTAGATCAATTTTTTTATGAAATTTGTGTTATAGTTGTTCAATTCGGCAACCTGGTGTATGTGAGTGTACTCCTGTTCATATTCTGTTTTTGTTATCGGAATGTTGATTAATCTGTGAACCAATCTATGGAATACTGCATATTGATGTTGTACTGGGTTGAATGGGTTGCATTTAATGTAATTGTCAACATGTGTTGCTATTCTGTATATTCCAAATTGTAATCCTGTTGGTGTTCTAATGATTTTCAAATCTAGAAAAGGTAGCCATTCATCCTGCTCTACTTCAATGGTGAAAACCATGGATTTTTCTTGTAGGTTTAACAACTTTATAGCACCCTCGGTTAGTCTTCTAGGGACTATAGCAAACACATCGTCGACATATCTATGCCCACATTTGAAAATATGTGGAAAGGCTTTATTAATGTGTGTTTCCAAATTGCTCATGAACAGATTAGCTAGTAATGGTGAAAGAGGGTTACCCATGGCCAAGCCTGCTGTTTGTTGGAAGATCTTACTGAACAAAACAGCTTCACGTTCTCCAGATCTTGCTATGCCCATTTTTAATGTAAACTGCACTTTTGTATTCATATTGCTGGGATCACATAAAACACTAAGCACAGTTTGTAACATCTTACTCATTTATTAAATAACGCTGTAGCTATTCTAGGCCAAGGCTTATAAGTTTCATTCAAAAATTAAGATTTCTACAAAGAATGTCCTCACTTGGAGAGATATCACTTTTTACGTCTCAAAAACATGCTTTGTCCATTCTGTAGCAAAGCTGTCTTGGTGTGTCATGTGTTGCTAGTGTATGTTTCCCTAGCATATCTTCAGGAATATCTGAAGTTGCTGGTCAGTCATGCAGAGGTCCTGGCAGACAATAACCAAGTTTTTGACCGAGTTTTAAAATTGTTTAGCTAAGGTAAACTTCCAGTTAGGGATTTAGTAATGCAGATATCAAGATTGTGTACATTTTGATACTTTTTTGTAAATTCATTTATGCCTCTGGCTTTTCCCATATGTTGTATATATCATTTATATTTGTGACTTTTCTTAGTATTTGTTTGTACTCACCTTTATCTCTGGCTTTTGCCATAATTAGTTCCATATAAGGAGCTTGTTTTATACTTCAGTTTTTTGAGTGATTCATTTTATAAAGACACTGACAATCAAGTCACTATTTATGGGCACCCATAAATAGTTATAACAATAATATTCATTTTTTCTTCCTGTAATTCCTTAATTCTATTAAGCATGAAGTCATTGAAAACAATCTTGCCTAAAAATAAAAAATAAAAAGTTGACCAAATAATTGTCCAACTCTGGCATACAGAAATTAAAACTAACTAAAACTTAGTCTATATATAATTTACCTCCTCCAACATTAAGTCATATTGGACGATGAATGAAATGGGTGAAATATGCTAAAATGAGTGGGGTCCCTGGAGCTTAGTTACCCGACATTTCTCTTTCAGGATAAGGGAAAACCCTGGAAAACCTTATCCAAGTAACTCACCCTCACCGAGATTCGAACTCTGGAGCTCTTGAACAAAAATATTCTAGCTAATTTCTACTATTGATGGAAATATTTGAATGCAAAATGTAATGTATTCAATTCTAGGGTGTTCTCAAAATATTTAAAATCCTTTGCAGGACCGTTGCATTTACTGTCCATTATTTCAATGCTTTACTGTAGCACATCCATGATGAGATATGAAGAGCCTTACTTGAGTAATGATACCATAGTATCTAAGAACTGGCATTTGAATGAAAGTGATTTTGATTAGGGAATATTGCAATGGTATTATTTTATTAATAGTGAATGATTATGAATTTATTCTTAAAAAGTATTCAAATAAAATGTATTCGATTCTTGAAAACATTTGAATGTGCCTCTCCCTAATTTCTACAATGATAGCTTTCATAAAATATCAAGCATTCATCACAAAGAGAATTATGAGAGATGAAAAAAGAAATGAGTAATGAAACAGTAGTTTCAGTACTATATGTTTAGTAACATTTTTGTTGTAAAAACTGTTTAACTCTCTTGCCAATAAGATTGACAGTGCCGACTCACTGTTTAAATGCCAACCTCCTATATGTCAGCAACAGTAAAAAGTACCAGCCTTCTATGCATGGAAATGTTTGCTTTTCGAAAAAAAATTCATAGAAAATGTAATTTTAAAAGCAAAATTAAAAATTTAAAAACTGAACTTTGCCAATTAATTTCTGTTGAATACTTTATTAACTAACAGAATCGTCAGATAGCAAATGCATATCCAGCGCATGTTTAATTACAAGCAAACATGGAGTAGTAATTTTGTTGATGTAATTTGAAATGAAATGCTACATATTTCTTTCGAAATAACACAAATGATATTTAGCACTACAGAAGTGCTCAAAAGAGTACAGAAGTGTACTCCCTTAAAAATAAAATAATTATAAACACATCTTAAATACTGTGTTACATTAGATAAAAAATATACAAAATTTGACTCATTAGTATTGATTTTAGGATGGTTTGTATCAAGAATATACTCATCGCTGTTTTCCAACACTAATTGTAACATTATAGCACATATCTAAGAATTCTCTGTTTACATATAAAACATAAAAATAATCTAATGGTCACGTATGAATTCAGAAATTAAAGTATAAAATATTTTAAGAAATAGAAACTTTACTTTGCAAAGTTAAGCATTTCTAATCACTTTTGTCACTGTCAAGAGTATTTGTATTGATATCACACTCGTCCTAATATGAAATATGTTTGTCATCATTTCTCCCTGGTGCAAAACATTGCGAGAATAACTTACTGTGTTAATTTTTACAGGTTATGAACAGAACTGAACAGGATATGGTCAAACTATATTGGTGAGGGTTGGAAATTCTGTCCTTCAAATAACAAAAGATCCCTTTTAATGACCAAGAAACACACGGTTAGAAAGAAGGTTTGCTCTTTTCATTGTCATAAAAGGCATCCCTATAGGATGTTTCAAAAATTGGTTTACAGCTTCACAAACATTACATCAATTAGATTGACAATGGCAGTCTTCGTTCGGTATAGCACAGTTGATTATATCAATGGTCAGCATTCTAGGGCACAAATTCTCTCAAGAGGCGTGCCACGCAAGAGGGTTAATATAAGCCTGATAGCCTGGAGTTTATAGCCACTAATAAAGTCATACATATCATACTTTTGTGTTAACCTAGATTTTTCATTTGATTTAATTAAATATAACATATATTAATGCAATTAGAAATTGCAAGACCATTTTCATAACAACTGAATTTGAGAATTTCTACTTGTTTATACTTGTTTAATATAACCATTTTATTACCTCATGTTAGGGAGTCTGCTTTTAAACTCAATAGAACACATTAAGAGCAAGATGAAAATACATGAAAGTTAATTAAAATGCTTTACTTGTGTGGAGAGGAAGAGCTTTGAAGAAATAGTTATAATGTATTCATTGAAGCTGCACAAGATTACACATTGATAGCTATTTTCGTCTTTCTCATAAAAGAACAGGTTGCAACTTGTTCCTATTTTGTCTGAAAACTCAGCTATGCTGCTTTGTAATGCTGCATTAATTTATCCTCTGATTTATATATTTAACCACAGAATTTTGGTATCTTGGCCATCACATTATGGTTTCAATTGTTAGTGAAGGCAAATGCAGTTGTCTAAAAATAACAGTAAAATAAAAAACATTGCATTAGGCACATAAAGCGATCCATTTTAATAATACTTTTTTTTTTATTCAACTACTTTTAATAATCCGTCTTAGTTCATATTTTTTATTAATGTCAGTTGAACAGCTCATGATTTTTCTTTTTTTTGGAATGTTCCAAGAATATCATTAACCTTTTTGGTACTTTACACTTTGCACAATCAAGTATTGAGTGCCTTGTTTTACCAATACTGAATGCTTTCCATGTGATTATATGATTTAAAACTATAAGAGTCATTTCTGAAGTCATGGCATCTATTTTATATATTCTAAATAACATATATACCGTTATCGTACTATATACATTTGAAAGCATAAGGTACACAGTATTGTCAGCCACCACCAAATAATGTCTTGAGTGCATTGGCCACTAGAAGACAACACATGCAAATGTTAGTATCCTGGAGGCTCTGTTCCAACATAGTTATCACTAAAATTGAACAATGAACTTGAACTTTTATGTGTAGCAGAAATGCTTGAGTGTCATACCAAGCTACTAGAAGCATTGAGTGATAGGGCGTTGTCTTATCAAACTGTTGCACTTAGGTGTAGGCCTTCAAACATTGACCCATAGCAATTGACCTGCTGTGCAGTAGATGTCAAGAGTCTGCTCATCTACTCATACAGAGGTGCAAGTGGCTGTTATTGAACACACAGAAAAAGATGCGGATGGCATACATAGGATACATTGGTATACATAGAAATTTGTTGGAGAACCACTGGTATATAGGTTCTCAGCTGGTTCCAAAGCCTCTGGACTTGAATATGATATATGCTCATAGATAATGCAAGTATAGCATCTCCATCAAAGGTGCACTACAAATGGATTGTTGGAGCACTGCCAAGACAAATAGGAACATCTCAAACATGAGCCTGACATTCCAACATTTATTGAGTCTGTGTTCCCAACATTCAAGTGCTGAATAGACAAGGTAACTGCATGAATTATTGATTGTTTCTTTGTCAAATGGGTCTCATATAAATAAGACTTTTTTTTAATCAGTTTTTGTTATCCTTCAGTATATGGAAAATTTTAAAGGGATAATGGAGAGTATCAGTCTCATGCGTTAAGTATTTATTTCATTTACATGGATCAGTTTCTTTCTTGATTTGCTTTTATTATCTTTAAAATAATAAATACATTTTTTATAATCTTTTTAAAGTATAAGCATGTGACTTAAACTCTGCTGCATTCTGTAATGCAAACCTTAAAATAAATTTGATTATAAATTATGCTGTAAATTTATTGCATGGCTCTCTACATTTGCAATCAAGAGTATAACTCCTTAAAATTGCTTGAAACACAAGGATTAACTATTAGCAGGTCACCACTGTGGCAGCTGTTGCTTACACAAGCAACACTTAGATGGTGACTTTCAGCAGATCTTAGCTGTTTCTTTGTTTCATGCAGCTCATTATTAAAACTGGAAGTAGACGGTTAATGTATAACTCTTTGTATGACATAAGAGAGCATTTTGCATTCTGTGTAAATATTCTGTTGTTATCTTTGGATAATCTGTATGTGCCGTTTTAGACACCACCATTGTATAAACTTATATATATGTGTTAAAGTCACCACATGGAGGGCGATAAATGCCCATAGCATTACACACAATTTTATTTAAAGTAACCTGCACCACAGCAATTTCTATTTGTCTCTCAGCAGATAGATCCTGAATATTTTTTTAGCACATTAAATTTTATATTAGGAAATCTGCTTAGAATAATAACCCCACCCCTTTTATGGCTTTCCCTTGTGTAGCTGGTAATACCTTTATAACCTGCGTAATTACTAAGTTGTATAAATTCCTGTTTTAAACCATGTTCAATTAGTGCAAAAAGTAGAGGTCCCAGAACAGAACCTTGTGGCACCCCCCACTTTATTTCTGTCATTTTCGATCTCTCACTACCGACACACACAACTTGATAGCGATTACTTAAGTACAACTGAAAAAGTTTCAAGGTTGTATCACCTATATCATAAAATTTAATTTTATTTATAAGGTGTGTATGTTAGAGCGTGAGACTACAGATCAGTTGTTCACTATTGGTATATTCAAGCGTGGGCTGTGAGTGCTGCTAGAGCAGTTGGTCTGGACAATTTTAAAGCTTTTATACATTTCATCAATAGCTTCAAAGACGAATATAACATTTCGTCCAGGCATGGCTCGCAAGGACATTCAAGAAGATCATATTATTTGACAAAGAGCAGAAATATTTGTGGCAGATGTAAATATATTTATTAAAACAAATAACATAAGCCAGGAACATGTTTAGAATAGTGACCAGAGCCATTTTTTTTTTTTTTATGAACTACCATCTTATTTGAGTTTGATTTATGAGTCACTATGTTTACACTCAAACTTCACTTACTTGTTGTTGTATAATTGAAACGTTTTCAAGATCATTCGATCTCATCCTCAGCTGTTTGGTGACTAAATGAACCTTCCTCTTCTTCCACTACTACGGAGCTCCGATCACTCTGCCATCTGGTGTTAGGGGCACTAAGTTTTAATACTTCATTTAATGCCGGGATTTCAAAATTTATAACTTTATCACGGTTTTTGTTTATGAATATTTTTTCCCAAATATCCAATTCTATGTGTGTACTTAAAGATTTTAACAGTTTAATGTTGTGGCCAATGTTGTGGTTTTCTGTCCAAAAATGGTGTGAAACTGCAGATTTTTCTGTTTGTTTCAACTTAATGTTCCTCTAGTGTTCTTTTTGCCTGGTTAACAAGTTTCTCTTAGTTTTTCCTATGTAACTTTTTTCACAGTTTCACAATTAATCTGATAAATTCCTGATTTCAAATATTTGGGGATTGTATTTTTCAGTGGTTTATTTAGCAGGTTCCTCAGACTGAATTTGTTTTGGGGTGCTAGTTTTAAGTTTAGTCTTTCGAAGATTCGTTCAAATTTTCTAAAAGCCCATGGATGGTAGGTGTTCAACACTTTCACACAGAGGTGAGAAATCAACCACTGCTGTGGTACAGTCTGTTTATAGCTCCACACACAGTTACACAATAGATGTGGCTATTCTATGAGTGGTAGATTAGCAAACAAGCTTTACATTTGTTTCCTTGAAAGTCAGGGAGTGTTTGATCCACAGGTTTCAAAGAAAGTAACAGCAATGTGTCCACAAAATATCCATGCTGAAGCGAGTAAAAGTGGGGAAAATGACCAAAGAGCACATGAAATGCTTTATACATTTCTTCCTCATCAATCATGTTGGTTAGAAAAGTCAGTTACTTTGATTTCTGGTCAGGACACAAAGACCACAGTCTAATAGAAGAGTGTTCTTCCAGCAAGGTTGTTATATTAAAAATATTGCCACCAAAGCTAACCAAATACTGCCAATCTCTGGATGGATGTTGTTTTTAGACAGTACAAACTCTTTGCCAGATGTTTTGTTGATTTTGTATGCTTGCAATTTGATAAACCACAAATCACATTAAATTATTTATATTTTATCATCTGTCTTCACTCTGTCATCTACAACCAACTTACGTCACTAAGGTATAAACCTATGTTAATATATGCATGGCAAGCGTCCGGCTACAAAGTTGATATTCCAGTTAGATCGTTTGACAATGTGGTCACAGTGGCTTCTGATATTGGGCTGTTGCAGTGCGGATACACAAAAGACAGTGTAGCTTGTTCATATACTGCTCTTTTGAAGTGTCTACTCTGTTTCATCTCACATTGTTTTAATCACTTCATTGAAACCCCACATTTGCACTTTGATGGCAAATAAGGGAACAACTTACCACAATATAACTTCTAGTATGGACAATATGGACAGGTATGCAACTACATCTATTCATATATAATGTTTCGACCAAATGACATGAACCTTTTACCAAATATGTACAACCACGACGCGACAGTCGGGCTGGAGCGCCGACCTGTCGATGGCATAGGTGGTCGAACACACAGTTTTACACATGAATGGCATGAATAGCTATCCGCCCGTCTTGGTAGCGTAGATGGTGGCGTGTCTGCATCACGTTCAAGATGTCCCGAGTTCGAATCTTGGTTAGGGTGAGTTACAATGTTGATGATATTAATTCCATGAATCACTTGTTTTTCACTGAAGTTGGGGCGAATAATGCTGGTATGAGATTAGTGGTGGTCCATATGCTAGACAGGTGAAATATTTTGTAATTAATGTAGTAGACTTTTACTATAGTAAGCCTCTTTCTCAGTTCTCTTGCTTGGTAGTAAGCATTTACTTACAGCTGGGTTAAAGCTGAATGCTGTATTATACTCTGCTGTGTATGTGGGAGAGGGGGGAGGGGCTTTGGGTTTGTGCTCAATAATTCTGCTTCAGTAGTTTTAAGTGAATAACATAGTTTTACTCTAAAAGATGGTAAGGCAGAAAGTACAAATATTGTATTATTACAAGACAATATCTAGTTACCATCAAACTACTATAATTAATCATCTTCATTGAAAGCCTACAAATTCATGTAGAGGAATAAAATAAACAACAAAGACAATATCTTTAACATCTAACAACTAAGAGATTTGAGAACTTCGTCTGGTATGTATAAATGATGCGTGCACACACATACAATCATCTGTTGTCGGAAAAAAAAGGTTCTGGCAGTTAAAATTGTTACACTAGTTGGGACAATATCGCTATTTCTTAATACCCATAGCAGCTTTTAAGCACTCATCTTGATACTTTATAGAAAGCTGTGAAGGCAAATAGCAAAATGTTCTTAATATAAACAAAATACATGTAACCAATTTTGCTCATCATTTTCGGATGTAAGAGTATCATGAAGAGTATCATTCCTGAAAGCCAGGAAACTCTATACTGCACTTATAATAGACATTCTGTAAACTTCATTCAGTGTATGAAGGTAACATTTTTTTCTCTCTCTCTCTCTCTTCCTCACCATTGCTGGTGCTAAGTCACTTGGGTTCCCTCAAAGTGAGGGAGCCAAAGCATTTGACTTGAGATACCAGGGTTGAGGGGTCGGCCCAATGCCTGGAATGATGAGAAGATGAATCATAGAGCAATTGGTGGAATGATGGTGGGGTAAACTGGAGGAACCGGAGGAAACCCACCCCAGCGCTAGGTTGACGACCACAAATCCCACTTTGCAGTTGCCTAGGGTCAAACCCGGTCCGCCTTGGTGAGAGCCAAGTAGTCTAACTACTCAGCCATGGCGCGGTTCCGTGAATATAACATACTTATTTAAATTTGTTGCATTGTGACTTCCACCATGCAAGAATTCTTTTGCATATAATATAGTGTTCTATTATAATACCATTTACTTCAAATATTTCCACACTTCACTGATGTTTTTATTCAGTATCACTGTTGTGCATTAGTAAAACAAAATAGTTATGGAAATTAGTCATGTGCTTACCTGTAATGTATAGTTGTGACTCAAATTTCATTTGCGAAACATTAACAAATGGAAGGAAAAAGTATTTCCATTAGCTGTATTATCTCATATCTTATATTCTGATTGTTTCTGCTGCATTCACAGATTTGTTCATTGAAGTAGAGAAGATAGATAATTAGATAGAGAATTAGTTAACAAACCAGGCTATTGCCGAAATGTAATTTAATGGTTAGCTAAATCAGCTTCAGTTACACATTAAATTAGTAACTCTACTCCTCCCATTGTTTTCCATACTTTCATGTAGACACAAGGGTCTATGGAATATTGCATTCATTCACTCCAAGAAATGTAGTCAAGGTCTATCAAGAAATAAACATAGTGCAGCATCTCTTCAGAAACACGTGCAGGGCAACAATGTGGCATCTTGATGTTTCATTCTTTATCTAGCATTTCAAGAATATTTCAATAATATAAAACGTCAAAATGTTAAGATATTGAAAAGGTATAGAAAGTTTATCTCAAAATATTAGAATATTTCAATACTATCTAGTATATATTGATGGTATCAATGTCCCATATTCCTAATTTAAACTAATAATTCTGGCTGGTGTGTGTTATCTTCCTCTGCACAAAAGAAAAGTCACAATTTCAATTGTGCTAATTATTTTATTGTACATTCACATTTACTTTTGATTTTGTAATGAATGTGTCATATATTCTAATATATTCATTGCTCCTAAATTTTGAAAATTTTGCAGTGTCCGCTAGAATCTCACTTGAACGTCATTCTATAGTTTTTGTTTTGGCTATCTAGAAGCTGAAAGTTAATTGATGGAAATTAATCATTTCTTCACACTAGCCTTATATAGGCTAAGGTTTTGGATAGATAAAGTCAATGCCATGGCATTGTCAAATGTTTATGTAAGGAATCAGATGTTGCTGAAATTGCAACTGTATTGGACATATTTATGTAGGGGAAATAAGGAATGGCTCAATAGCAGCAAGCAACGATCCATGTTGCAATATACATGAAAGCAAAGATAAAAACTGTTTAGATTTTATTATACCTTTTATATATAATTTTAACCCTTTATGTGACAACTGAAATCAAGCAATGTGTAATCTAGGTCCTGTCCTTAGGCTAAGGGGAAACTCCCATCTTGATATACCATTTTCATTTTTCTAGTTAATATTCTTAGGCAGTTAACTACGATGAAATAAATTGGATTAGAAAGAATGCTGAATGCTCACTTTTGAGAATGAGTCGAGAATACCAGAATTGTACTTTTGGTCATCATATCAATATTTAATTTTAATATCTGTAGATGTAGTGTCTTGCTATTCATCAGTTGTGCAGAAGATAAGTTTCAAACTGAAAACGCAACTGTTGTACATTTAAATTTCCAGGAAGAATTTTACATTTGATATCACTTAAACAAATGTTTATATTTGTGTACACCAAGTTGAAAAGAAATATGTTTTCGAAATGCAAGCAAACTTTGACTACCACTTGAAGATGGCTAGCATAATTCTATGGTTAGCAGAGTGTTGATTCCCATATTGTATTTATGACTAGAAGTTATTTTTGGGCTGTCATGCCATGGCCTGCTGGAGATAGATGTTCCAGATTTTTCATTCACAATGAAGTGGATATCTTCAGTGGTGTGGTTGAAATCTCCGTGGAGAAGGTTGCATTTCATCTGAAGTGTGACGTCCAGGGTGCTATATTTATACTGATAGGGCTCTCCACTGATTGTCCAGAATGCTGGCTGGGGAAGAAGTCTTCACAACATCCATAGTATTACTCTGTTCTGATTGGATCACTTTGTTTTCTCCTGTTATGTCCTGTTTCTTGCCTTTGATGAATGTCAATTGCTGTTGGAGTCAGTTGTTGTTATAGTCCCCTTTCCTCTGGAAATTATTTGGATATTTATAAATTTCAATAGCTTTGTACTCTAGTTGAGCATGGTTTGTGTCATAGATCAAAGAATGCTCACGTTCTGGAACTTAATTAAAGTGTTTGCCCTCTGCTTCAGTGGTGTTCGGCAACTGTGGTCTTTCCTGTTTGCTCAAGTGGAAGCTTCTTTTATGCTCAGTAACCCTGGTGTTAACATTGCACTGTGCAGTTTCAGTGTAAATCAAACCACAAGAACAGGAAATACGGTCCGCTTTGCTGGTTGACAAAGTCTCCTTAGGATCTTTGACTGAGACAGTAAATTGTTCAGTTGCTTAGTACATTTGAAAATAGTCTTTATATGTGGAATACCATATTCACTAGCTGCTGACATAGGCTTCCTAGTATCTCTGACTGAGCCTATTAAACAATTGAAAAATTTACCATGCTCAGCCAAATATATAGGAAGCCTCTTTCAGCATTTGGTGTATACCATATTCCCTTTTCTTGTGCTTTGGTTTACATTGTAACTACAAAGTGCAGCTTTAACACCAGGGTTATTGAGCACAAAAGAAGCTACCATGTGGTCCAAACAGAGAAGAACAAAGTTGCCAACATCATTGAAGCACAGGGCAAACATATTAAGTCCCAGGACACAGGCATTCTTTGATCCATGTAACACTACCATGCTCAAATACAGCATGAAGTTATTGAAATTTAAAACATCCAGACAGTTTCAATAGGAAAGAAGAAGCTCTAAAATTCAACAGCAACTAGCATCCATTCATCAAAGGCAAAAAACATGACATAACAGGAGAAAACAAAGTGAGTCAGTCACAAGAGAGCAACACCATAGATGAAGACAAGCCTCCACCCACCAGGCAGAATCTAGACCAATCAATGGAGAGTCTCAATATTTCAAATGTAATACAATTTTTCTTCAAGGAGACAGACTGCACCACTGAAAATGTCAAATATAGTTGTGGACAAGATGTCTGAATCTTCTGTCTCCAGAGTAGGCATAACATGGCAGAAATAAGTTCTAGTTATATTGACTCAACCATGAACGCCTACTTTCTCGATATTGAATGTGCAATTACAGAAAATGAATCTCTTTCTGTGTAACTTTTTATGTGAAAATCTGCAATCTAATTTCCTGAAGCATCTTAGAAAATGGTCCTATGTTGTGAAGTCCTTTATTCACTAATGATATTTACCCTTTCTATTTGCATTGACAAGCACTATAGTAATTTGAGTATCTGGAGCTTCACTTTTCTTGGGACTCAAAACTTTTAGTGAGAATTTCTCTTGGATAAACAGTATCACAACTCATTCACATACATTGAGGAACATAAGGTATATCTTTTCTTTTTTTTCTGTGTTTATATATTATGTGTATGTATAAGGTACGTGTACATGTGGAAGCAGGATATATATGTGCTAATGTGTGTGTGAGCGTGTTTGCATGTTTGCATGTAAATCAGCTTGCTGTCTTGTAGCCTGATTCAAAAATGCTATTCCAAGTATGTTGCATGGAGATAAAACCAATCGCAGGCGGAAGTAAAGCCCTCTTTAAAGCTAACAAAACAAAATTGTGCATCTGTATAAAAATGAAATGCAGAATACTGACATTTTGTCAGAAAGCTATGGCAGAATACATAGATCCTCAGAAATTTTCTTCCCATTATTCAAAGTATAAAAAATATCAAAATTGTTTCTTTAGAATTGAATTGCCATGGGTATTGGTACTCAAGCAAAGGTGGAGGTACTGTAAGAAGTTTTGCAGTTGTACCAATAGCACCAATACTTTGCTTTTGTAGATGGACGTTGATGGTGTTCGCCCAACAAGGTCAGACCCATATGAGTTTGATGATGATATGGCTGCCCCAGCAGTGAGCATGGAAGGTTTCAAACGCTCTAATTCTGTCAAGGTAATGTGTATTCTGCTATGTAAATAAAGGTCACCAACCCAACACACATTCTATATTTCTGTCTATTCCTTTGTCTTTTTGTGAATTAACCAAAAAAGCAATGCATGTTTTTCCTGATTTGGCCTTAACTTACACTCTTGTGCCACTGTTGGTGTTTACAAGTGTTGGCTATTAAAACATGCACTAATCTTACTAAAGGGGTTGCAATTATTTACTGCAGAAGCTTTATAAGACATTTAACATATTTCTTGAGTTGCAGATTAGAAAAATGAAACATGCCACTATTTTTTGTGTTCTGAGTGCTCCATTCATCCACTTGTTACAGACGGTGCAAAACGGAAGTTCAACTTTATTCATACTTTTAGTACTATTTATATCCATTGCACAGATGCACTGATCTGATATGGAAATATGAACATAATCAAAGAGGGGCTTCTACCAAACCTGCAAACCTGATTTATCTCTTGTTACAAAAGTTCTGTATTGACAACTCAACTTTTACAGGTGTTTTGCAGTTGACTCTTTTTTCTGTTTCCAAAAGGTATTTAGCTTTTACTTTTATCTTTCACATAGTCTGCTAGTTTTTGGTAAGTTGCATTAAAGTTTATTCTATTGTGTAATGAGTGTTGTGTACATTTTTATGTAATTTGTGTGCTTGTGTGAAACTGAAAATATTGCATCTGAGAACAGCTTAATAGAATTCTATATCCATAGAAGCAATAAGAATGTGATGTTTTTTGCTTTATTCTTTTAATGTTTCTACTTCTCAACTTTGTTTATCTTTGCGTGAGAGAGTGATTTTAGTGTTTCTGTGTATGTGGAGCACCCAAACACATCTATCCATCTATTTTAATCTAGAAGATGTTTTAAGAATGTTTTAAAATACTGCATGTGCATTGCTTTCAGAATAACACTGTCCTTGTTTTTCATTACTTGTTCTTTGTTTGTGAATAAGTGCTAAACTGACAGTTTTGAAACTATGAGTTCGGGGAACATTTTAGACGAAGAACAAACTAGAAATTTATAAAGTTGGGTTTGCTGGATATTGCAGATTAACTTGCATAGCAGCATTCTTTTTCTGTACATAAAGTCTTCGGATAAGTTAATTTGAAGAAAATTAAAAAAAATAGATAATGATAATAATAATTTACATTTATTTCACTGACTAAATGCTTGTGCTTCAGGGGAATGCTTTGCTTTATCCAGTTTGACTCTTATATTTACAAATTCATTGTGATAAAATGCAGCATGTTCATCAAGTAATATTTTGCAACTTATTTGAGCCTGAGAAGTTGCATAAGCAGGATTGATTCTCTTCTGCCCTATCTCTGCACTCCTTCAAATATTTTGGAGAAAATAAGTTTGTAAGTGAGGTAAAGATGTTAAGGTGTAGATGAAAATTTGATGTTGTATACATTACAAGATTTCCTGTATGGTACTCGTGTATGTTATGCTCCTTTTATTCCCCCTACTATAAGTTGCTGCAGTTAGAAATATTGATATATTCAGTTTGCAATTGTGATTTCATTTTTAGAAAAAACAAAAAACAAAAGGACTTCTGTAATTACAATTAAATATAATTTGCTACAAACTTCACTCATCTTTTTAAGAAGCTGGTAAATTTGTAAAAAGATAAAGTGAAATTTGTAGCAAATTATTATGCTTCATTGTAATGTTTGAATTGCATCACTGTGATTAGCTTCTGTTTCTTACAAATTAAAAGGACTTCTATATATTTGCACTTAAATTTCATGCTTGACTTAGATTAACTTTGTGCTGTATGTCATTTATGTTCTCAGTTTTCATATTGCCAAATGTCAATATATTAAAACTTAAAACATGTTTCCCCTAACAGATATATTCCATACTCTTTGATTTATACAAAATTGGCATATGCTTTCAAACATAAGCAATAATGTAAGGATAAATCATCATATGCATATTTTGATTACATGATAAGAACAATTTAAACGTCTTTGTCATAGTCATAGCCTGCTTCTGGGTGTTGGGTAGCACGAATTACTAAAGAATTAATACCTCCAATATTCATTAGGGAATAAAATGTGACCATAAGCCAGTGATGAGTGTCTCTTGCACAGTTGTGACTGCATACAGCTTGTTACACATGTCTAGGCCTCCCTTGTGCCTAACTGTCATTTCTGCTTTACTGTATCTTCATCGCCACTGTTATCATGGTGGATACAAAAGTACAAGATTTTCTGAATGCAATAATACTTGAATCGTTGCTGGGCTTCCTTGATTCTACTGGCAATTACTTTATATTTTTTCGCGTGGTTCCAACAAAGTCAAGCAAAACTCATTTTTTAGTATTTCAAGCAATAGAATACTAACTAGTAAACCAGTTATCCACTTACTTTAATTTTCCTGCCAGTCCCTATCTTGAGGTATAAAACTTTCACAATATGGTCCCTCTGGTTGTGTTCCAACATACACTGCCATATCCATAGTATAATACATCTTGGCATTGCAGAAGGCAAGTAGTTTAATTCACTACTTGTTTGGCTCTCTAGGTATTTATTTCATAAATGGACAGTTGCCTTGAAATACTTCTAACTTATTGCCTATAATGAGGTATTTGGAGGGAGTATATGCTCTTTTGCAATTTTTGGTGAAACACGTCATAAATTATTTCTATTTTTCATCTCTTGTTAACTTGTCATCTAATCGCAGACATCTGAGAAGGAAGCAAATTCTAGATATTGACACGTTGAGCCAGAATATTTCTAGCCCAGTGCCATTAGTCATCCATAAATCTCTACTTTAGACGGTTAGCCTTTGTCATCCCAACTAAGTACAGTGAACCTATCAGCTTGAATTCACTTGCAGTCATTGCTTAGCAGTCCCTATCTCTAAAAAATCTATCCCTTTCAGACTTGATTAACAAATTGGTATTCTCTACAATTATGTTGATAATGTCATTGGTGAAAGTGTTTCCAAATTTAAAGTGGAGTTTTCATGGTTTACTCTAGAAAGATGTGTTGCAATATTTTCTGACCTGGTTCTAACAACTTTTTGTAGGCAAATTATTTCACTTTTTTAAGAGTCTTCAAAATTGGACACCTCTTCTTCTGATCTAAATTGCTGTTCCACTTCATCTACACGTTCTTTGCATTCAAAATCATAGTTACTTTCACAGTCACTCTTTGTAACAACCCCAGCAAACTTAACTTTTTTCCTCTCATCTTTCATAAGAATCCATTCTGGGAAAATAAATAAAAACAATTCTGTAACCTAAATCTATAACATAACAACGTAACTAATAGAAAGTGGAACTTATAAGATATTGCTTGAAAATAAGCTATTTTATGAATACCATAGATTGCCATTACTATTTCTCCTTGCCCTGACAATGCACAATATTTCCTGTGCTGTTCCTTGCAGGGGACTGTCAATCTACAATTGTTGATCATTCCATAACCACTGTTCTAGTTGAAGTGAAACAAAGGAATTACATGATTTGGGTCATATAATTCCTAGGTTCAAAGAGGTTAAAATGAAAGTCAGAATTGCTTTCGTGCAGACTGTAAATTAGTTTTACATAAAACTAAAACAAATATATAAATCTGCAATAGCATACAGCTTTTGGACAGAAAATCAAAACATTGGTCAAAATATAAGTTTTCTAAAACCAGTCACCTTACCAATAGAATTGAACATCTGGGGAAAATACACATCATTAAAAAAACAGAAGAGTGTAATAAATTATGAAATGCTGCCACTAAACGAAGTGTTAAAACTCTGTACTCCTAACATCAGATGGCAGCACGATCAATCCCAGGAGGAAGGGCAGACAAGAAAGAGAGAGCTTCAGTCACCCAGTAGCTGGTGATGAGGACGAATGCTCTCAAAAACATTTCAATTGTGTTCTAACATTTAAAAAGTGAAGGTGAGTGCAAATAAGTGTGACTACTTATTCTGAAAAATATTTCAATAAATAACATCAACTGCTTTTACTTTCTTGTGATATCATTGTAGATCGTGAGAATGTTTACTTAATCGCATGCAGTTGTGTTGTTATGTCACAGCCATGTTGACAGTTGTCAACATAGCAGAGTAAGTGTGAAATTTGGTTGATAAAAATTATGATTGGAGCAGTCATGATACTGCTTGTGAGGTGGGGTGTCATAATGGACTGTACTTAAAACTTTTGAAGAACAATTATTCCATCCATAACACATCCAGGGAGTACAATGTTTACCACCAAATAACTTTCATCCATGTATTGAGTTTTCTGAATGGTGGTTTCATCAGTTTGTATAAAATCCAGATTTTGTAGTAAATGTATTGTTGATGGACAAGTCCTGCTTCTTGCGAACTGCCATCACAAAGTGAGGAACCCAAGAACTGTAATACAGTAGAATTCTCAGTATTTATTCTTTAGTAACATTTAGACTGTTGTAGTTAGAGATCTAAACATTTGGACTGTCATAATTGGAGATCATCTTACTGGAGCATTTTTCCTTCCACTGCTCTTGACTGATGTATGGTATTGCTGGTTGGCGGTTTTTGGAATATAAATTGTCTAATCTGTTGGAAAATTTCTCTTCACAATTGTGCACCACCCAATTTACTCTTGTAGTGTCATCAATTGAAGACTTTCCTGAACTGTTAGATCAGTCAATTTGGACCTGTGCCTTGGCCTACGAGATTATCAGACTTGAATCTCCAATAAAATGTGTAGTGTTTAACACCCGCTTTTACTACATACGGCACTGCAGGTGATGACACTGATGATACATGAGATGAAGATGGAGCACCGGTGGAATGAGATGGCGGGGGAAACCGGAGATCCTGGAGAAAACCCGCCCCAGCGCCGTGTTGTCCACCACAAATCTCACTTTGCGGCCGCCTTGCTGAGAGCCAAGCGGTCTAACCACTGAGCCACGGCAAGGCCAGTCTCCAATATTTTTATTTCCGGGCAACATGAAAAAAGAAGTGTACAGAGGTGAAATAGAATCTACATATGAGCTCCATCAATTTATTTTCTTGGCAGCTGAGGAAATTAAATATAACCCAGGGTGCATTAAAATTGGCTAAAAAGGTGCAAACCTAAGTGGTGGGCATATGGAACACTTTCTGAACTCTTATTTCAAAACTACATCTTGGAGCCAAGTTCAGATATTTTAAATGAATTCCAATGTTTTTACATCCTTGTAAATCCTAATAAATGCCATTGCTTACAATTATGGTCTTGTTTGTTTCTGAGGCTACCAAGTAACTTTTGAATTCTTTAGACACAAGCAGCAATGTCAATCATGTTCACCTACATTTCTTGAAATATTTTGACATCTGTCACACATATTCATGCACACAAATCGTATCAGAAATGTTAGTGCTGCAATTTTCACTAACGTAAGCTGTTTAGTGTTAATAAGCTTATTGTTACATCTATTGAAGTAATCATTGGCAAAATTGCTTCCAGAAACTTCTGCATCATGTTATATATATTTCCATTTTTAGAGTATTATATGTACATGCTAGCGTGAAGCACATTGGTCCCATTTTAGAATGAATATACAAAATATAAAATAGAATTATACACTTCCAATTGTCCAACACTATAAATAATTGCACAAAAATTTTGTTTAATCATATTACATATTATAAATTAAGCTTTCCTAAAAGTTTAGCAATTTTTAGCTCCATATTCGATTCAATACAGAATAACAGTACTATTAATGTAAGAGGTGTTTCATATAAGAATGCATAATCTTTGGAATGCTTATTTTCATTTAAAGTATAGCATTGTCACATAAATATCACTGCAATAAGGCATTGTTTAAAATTTTTAAACTACATGTGTACACAAATCTTAAAACTGTTTAATATTGATTACAATTCCACGTGAGTTACCAAATAAAATTATAATTTCATAGGAATTAGAATTCGAGGTAATGTTTGTATATGGTAAAAGCTCATTTTCCCAGAATGTTCCAATGTCTTAAGTGCTAGCGACTAAACATCTGAATTCAACACGTGACCATTAATTAAATTGTTTTATAAAGCATTACAACAGTTCATTACACTGCAACTAGAAGCAGACTACTTAATCAACAAGTTACATCTTTTGAAAGGTAGAATCAGAACTGAAAAATTCAATGCCATAGTTGTGAATTAAAACTATAGATCTTCCACACTGCACACGGTAATTCTACCACTGAGCCACCCCAGCAACCTGCCAGTACATTAAATTCTCCAAGTAATTCACATGTACTGCATTTTATTCGTTCATTGCCTGATATGACTTATCAAATTAGAGAAAATGCCATAAGGAGAACAGTAGGTAAAAAATACAGCAAACATTTAAATTTAAGTAAAGCAGTGTGTTTGAGGTGATGTCTACTTTGCTAATACTTCTATTGTTTATGTTATCTTTTATACAAACGTTATACAAATCTTAATTTTTTTTTTTTTTTTTCATTAGTGCCATATTGGCAGATCTGTTGCATATGGTACACACTTGCAATTAGCTGGGATACTTGAAGCTACCTCTGTTCTGGCAGAAAATATACAGGATACATACAAGTATTATATGGAGGTATTCATTTCTACTGTTAAAGTTGTTGTAGATAAATTGCAATCCTGAAATTAAAAATGTTGAGAAAGTTTAAAAGGCATAACAAAATTAGATCCCTTGATGGTTTCAGTTACTAGAAGAGAATACTACACTGTTGATAATATTTCTGTATTAATAAAACCAAATGGTCAGGTTATCTGGGAAAGCCTTACCAAAAATTAGAAAAAGATTAATGGGTGCTATTAAAATTTGTCATAGAAGTCCCTGAGTAAATGCAAAATAGAATTTGCAGGCTAATATTTTAGGTCCTTAGTTTCTTAGTTTTATGAAAATTTTGAATGCAGCATTAAATATAGGTTTAATACATTTATTTTATATAAATACATATTACACAGTTGGTATTGAAATTATATCATTGAGATTGTAATATAACAAATGAAAATGATTAAATAACATGAAAGGTACGTTTCTCAAGTAGAATCTTTTATGGTATACATATTTCTTCATACATTGTACTTTACTCATGTGTCCTTTGTATATGGAATTGCTTGATATTGATAGATCCTTCACTACTTGATAAAGATTATAGCTAAAGCTTCATAACTTACACTTTTGAACACATCACATTTGTAGTTAGTGATAGTTTTATAGTAGTTGCAGTTCAAAGTAAAAATTAATATGAAAAAGAGAAAAACTAGTGGTTCCACCACGATGTTATTCATAGTTAAGGAATATAAATGAGTTATGTTATATCCATTAGAGCAAGCAAAAGAAATTGTTCCTATTATTTCCTATCCCCAAAAAGAGGTGGGGAAGAGAGAGAGAGAGATTAAAAGCAATAAAATAGAAAGAAGAAGATTTATAGCTGGTCAGAAATTTCAAGAAAAAAATTAGACATATTTTCCAAAGTGGAGGAGAAAAACAAATTGTGTTCCTATTAAATATGGCAGCATTTCAATGCTTTGGAGAAATTCAACAAAAGGGTACTAAAATTAGGCAAATGAGTCAACCTTGTATCTACTTTTCTCCTCTTACAAGTTTTTTAATGTCAACCACAGAACTGAGAATAGGAAAGAAGTTCCCAGATACTAGTCTTCATTAAAAAACTTGTAAGTGGAGAAAAGTATATACAAGGTTGACTCATTTGCCTAATTTTAGTAACAATGGCACTCCACTTTCTGAAATACTTCTTTTTATTCTATATCAACAAAAGGTGCCAATTTATGTGTGCAGTACCTCAAGTCTACGTCATAATCTGGAGAGTTTGAGTGTAAAATTCTAGTGAATAACCAGCATAACAGTTTTTCATGAGCTTTCCCTTATCCCGAGAAGATAGATGTCTGATGACTAGGAAGTGAATTTATAGACACTATGAATGTGTGAAATAGGCAGGCAAAAAGACACTAAAAATGGGCAAAATAGGCACGTAAATAGGCACTAAACATTTGCTAAGTAAACACTTAGAAATTCACAATTTTAGTAAAATGGCTCTTAAAATGCACTATAATGTGACAGTCATCACAAAATATGATACAACATATTTGCTAAACACATACTATTTTGCGGTTCCCTAGACGAAATAGTTCTACATTTATTCCAAATTTCATAAATGGCTCCACAGCAAGTTAAAATAACAGATATTGTTGTATACTTAAAATACACCTAACTCCACTTCACTAAGTAAAAAGCGTAATGTGCCGAAAGGTGTGAAGTAATTAACTATGTCAAAAAACAGAAACATGGGTTTGGGGGGGGGGAGGCCTTAAGGCTGAAAATTGAAATATCTGAAGCTTCTTTTAGATTTGTTTCAAATTTATACCATTTATGTTTGTGATCAATCAAGAATGGAATAATACCAAGTTTCAGCTTTCTAGTTACAATAGTTTCTGAGGAATTAACAGTTTATGTCTAAATTACAGGCGAATTTCAAAATGCCCCACATTATTGTAATTTTAAAAATTAGTGCTTGAGGTATAAGTTTCTGCACTCATTTTAACATATTAATTACCTGTACCTATGTGAAATATTTGTCTTCGCCAATGAAGGGAAAAAAAATCATACCTATTTAAAAAAATGTATTTGCCGAAGCGTTTTCAGTAAGAAGTAATCATTATAATCCTTATCAATACAAATAACAAAAACACAACAAATGTAAATGGGTACACTTAATATGCAGTTGCACTTACAGGCATGTTTAGAATGTCATACAGATTAATAGAAAACTGCATCCTGTGGAACATATTGAAGTTAGGAAAATGTAGAAATAATGGAATCTGAGAAATCGGAGGTTAAAATTACGTAATAGCAGCAATGATACAGGTGTAGTGTTGCTGAAATAGTCATATGACATTTTCTGTAGGGCAGCTAGAAAAAAAAAAAACTTTATATTATTGAAGTATGTCTATATTAATTTTAAGACAAAAAACTAAATTTGGGATTTTTGTAAGATTTGGGCCAATTTGCACAGATGTGTAAATGAAATGATTGTTGGAAAGATAGGAAATTCAAAAGTTCAGCACTGCAATCTTAATATCTCTTAAAATGAAGTCACAATGTGTTAGAAAGATACAAAGCACTGAACAAAAATTAATTGAAAGCTAAAGCTACAGAATCCTAGTTTCTGTAATAAAAACGCTAAGTGCCCCATTGTCGACTAAGAACCAATAATAAAGCACAGCTTTTTAGTAAGTTTCCCATTCATTAAAACAGAATTACAGTAATTATGGCATCGTGAAAAGAATTCTCATGCCCACTTTTATGAAGGCATTTCTGTAAAATTTTACACAAACCATTACGATTTATAGGTCTGCAGTTTCATTTTCAATGTTGAAACAACACTGGAAGTCTCCCAGCAATCGATTTCATGATTCTTTGAGATACATGTAGAAAAACGTAAGCATGAGGAAATCACAATTTTTTCATATATATATATTCTTAGTTTGTGTAGCCTAGCTAATTAGGTGCTGGCCTTACAAGTTTAAGTTGTAACCTGAACAGAGTCCCAGAGTGGTGATTTTAAGATTGGGTAAAACAAAGCTCCATGTCAGTAGATTTACACACATGTAAAAGAAATCTTAGGGGAGTAAATTCCTGATTACCAGCGGTACTGATTATGATCTGATATGATTGTTAACAATTGACACCATCAATAATTTAATTTAATAATCCCTCCCCCAAGTATTACTATTAGCTCAAGAAATAAACCTTTACACCAGCACAAAAATATCATGCTACTGCATTGAAATTGCCAAAAGATAATACTCTTAACAAAATTGTGAAATCCAGTACACTGAGTTTGCAAATAAAGGAGTATAGAATTTCAAAGCCAGATATAGTGATATACTTTTCATTCAACTATCATTTCATCACTATATGTCATATTGTACCTACAACAAAATGTGTAATGTAACTATATCTGGAACTTTTGTCATTTACCTTGAATTAGGTAGAAAAATAGACTTTGTGAGACCCGTTTGTAAAAGAGAGATAAAAATAATTGTTAGCAACATGAGAAAGTTATATGAATGTAAACCCTTTTCTTATTTAATACATTTATCATTTATCACTCTTTAAATTCCTTTAATATTAAATACGAGTAATTTAAAATGATTTGCTTTTAAATTACTCTAAATAGTATTAAAATGTGAAAGAAGGCTGATTTGCATGAAGTTACCCATTGTTACTTCCATTTAGTGGATTGAGCATAAAAAAGGAGCATCTGTTTAACCATTACAGCAGTTTCATTGCTGAAACAGATGTTGAATAACAAGGGAGGAAAATTTATTTCAATTTTGTGATATAATAAGCATAGAGTCACTGTTTAAAATCATGGTTTAAGTTATTACACATAGTTAAAGTTTTCCAAAAATGTATTTAAATAGTCATATACAGAGAAACCACTGTGGGCTTTAAACACAGCTTCTGGTGTAATACTTTTCATTTCTCATTTTTCATTTTAAGCATTTCTTTGAAAACATGTTTCTCATAAGTCTTTTTAGGAAGCCTGACTATAGCCTGTATTACAATCTCAAGTTATGCTTCCAATGCTGAGGTTAGAGGCTAACAGAATTTACATTCTTGTAGTATGGCTTTTGGTTAACAGCTAACAAGAATTACACAGAAAATGAAGCTTTTTACAGTGGAATAACAAACACTACACAAATAAAAATATTTAGTAAATATTCTCCACTTATCTTAAGAAGCCGATGACAATACTTCTATTATGTTAGTGCGAAATTAATTTCATGGACATTTGCCCACATCTTCAGTCAACACACTTCGTTGACAAGGATACCATACATTTACGTATTTACGTATTACCAACATCTGAAGACAAAACAAACCTAAAAACAGAATCAATTAAAAGGTGAAACATAGTTTGGAAACCAGAAAGAAAGAACATTTTCGTAACATTAGATATAAACAAATTGATAAATCAGCCGTAGCAGATCATATTTGGTCATTTAACCATGAAATAAATCCCGAAGTTAAACTATTAAAACAATTAAATGTTCCCATAGATGTAATAGTTTGGGAAAAAATATTTATTTTAAATAATAAAAATCGCGTAATGAATTTTGACATACCAGCAATTGATTCTGTTTTTAGGTTTGTTTCGTCTTCAGATGTTGGTAATACGTAAATATGTAAATGTATGGTATCCTTGACAACGAAGTGTGTTGACTGAAGATGTGGGCAAATGTCCATGAAATTAATTTCGCAAAAACATAATAGAAGTATTGTCATCGGCTTCTTAAGTTAAGTGGAGAATATTTACTAAATATTTTTATTTGTGTAGCTAACAAGAAGTTATTCTCAGCAGTGAGCTGTCAGTTTGGCGATAACTACACAAAACTGGCATGCCCTTCACTGAAATTGGTAATGAACAGCAATTCCAATGTTACTAAAATTAGGCAAGTGAGTCAACCTTGTATATACTTTCTCCACTTACAAGTTTTTTATGAAGACTAGTTTCTGGGGACTTCTCCCCTATCGTCAGCTCTGTGGTAGACTGATGATGCATTTTGAAATTCCCGCCGTAGATGACGTCATCAAACTTACCAGGACGTTAGATGGCAGCACAACACCAAGCCAGATGCAGACACCGGATGCATCATCAGTCTACCACAGAGCTGACGATAGGGGAGAAGTCCCCAGAAACTAGTCTTCATAAAAAACTTGTAAGTGGAGAAAGTATATACAAGGTTGACTCACTTGCCTAATTTTAGTAACAATGGCACTCCACTTTCTGAAATACTTCTTTTTATTCTATATAGCAATTCCAATGATGAAGTATTTATATTAACAGGAGACAAATCTCAAGGGTTGAAATGAGAAACAGTATAACATTGGACTGATTGTTTTATTTTCTGTTATACCAGGTAGTTAAATTATAATCTAACCTTCTCGTGGCCTCTCTCTACTGTGCGAGATGGCTGGCAGTCACTGGGGAACTTATGCTGGCAGATGCGGTTTAGAATCTTTACCTTATAATAGATGCTGGAAATGTTGACCACCTGCTCTAAAACAGGCAGCATTATTGTGAAAATATTCTCGCTCACTCTCCAAAGCTCAGCTGCAGCTATTCTTGTGATTTCTTGCACAACGTTTTCCCTAAATTCCTGTAGTGTCTGAGAATTTGAACGATATACTTTGTTAAAGCAAAGTAAATCAATAAAAGTCACAACTCATTAGGTCAGGAGAACGAGAGGGGCACAAATCAACACTACGAGGTTCGGCTGATAAGTCCCAGGCCTCACAATATAAAAATAAATATTTTTTTAAATTAATTGGGAGTCGATTAATAACACAAAACAACACTCACTTTTAAATTTTCCCGGAACCGGTTTCTGAGGCCTTCCCTCTATCTTCAGCCAGACATCGACTTGTTCTCATTGGTGTAGCTGGCAATATTTTGTCATCGGTCTCCTCTGGTGGCGGTTCGAGGAACTTGCTGAACAAATCTTTCTGGGGGATGTCGAAATTGAATACTTTGTTCCTATTTTTTGAAATAAAGATTTGTTCCCATGTGGACAGTTCTTCTTTTCCTGTTGTATGTTTTAGTAATTTTGGTTCTGGATTTATGTTGTGTTTTTTTCCCCAAAAATGTGTGGCAACTGCTGATTTTTCTAATTGTTTGTATTTTATGTTCCTAAAGTGTTCCTTTGCTCTTGTTTCTAAATTTCTTTTGGTTTTTCCAATATAAATTTAACTACAGTCACAGCATTCAATTTGATATATACCAGATTTTTTGTTAGATGGAATGGCATCTTTGATGTTTGAGCAAATTAGGTTTTTTAAGGAGTAATGGTTCACTGGAGCTAGTTGAATGTTTTGTTTTTTGAAGACTTTTTTGAATTTTTCAAAGGCTCATGGATGGTAAGTGAATTTTTTGAAGATCATTTTAGTTTCTGTAGCTGAGAGGGTTGTGGTTTCCTTTAGTAGTTTCTTCTTTTTTGCTAAGTTCACTTTTTTGTCTACTAGTGATTTGGGAAAGTCATTTTTCTGTGCTATTTCAATAATTTTGTTGTATTCTATTTTGTATTCTTCTGCTGTGAGAGGGATGTTGACCAGTCTGTGTGCTAAACTATTAAAGATTGCCTGTTTGTGGGATCTTGGATTGTAGCCATTAGCTTTTATGTAGTTGTCTGTCTGTGTTGGTTTTCTGTAAATGCCAAAGTTTATTCTATTTTTATTTCTGATTATTTTTAGATCTAAAAATGGTAAATACTAGTCTTTTTCAACTTCTACAGTGAACTTGATGCTTTTTTCTTGAATATTTAAAAGTTTTAGTGCATCACTGATGTGATTTTTTTTGGCACTATGGCAAATATGTCATCTACATATCTTTGCCAGAGTTTGAACATCCATGGGAAACCTTTAGTGATCCTTATTTCTAGTGCACTTATGTACAGATCGGCCAGGAAGGGTTATAAGGGGTTGCCCATTGCTAAACCAGAAGTTTGATGGAAATATTTTGTTTGAAACTGGAAGAAATTCTGTTCTATGCATAATTTGGTAAGTTTGATGTAATCTGAAATTTCAAGTGATGACATTGCAAGTGATTTGAGCCATTTTTCTATCAATGTTGGGAGTTGTTTAACTGGTATGCTGGGAAACAGTGATTTAATGTCAAATGAGACTAGTGTGTCTTCATTTAGTTCAGTATCCTTAATGTGTTCTATAAGTTCATAGGTGTTTTTGATGCTTAGGCTATCGAATTTTGGAAATGAGTTGAATTTGTTTGTTAGCCACTTTGCAAGTTTGTATGTTGGTGAATTTATACTGCTAACTATAGGTCTCATTGTTATGGATGGTTTGTGTATTTTGGGTAAGCCATAAAGTCTAGGTAAGGTTGGGTTATCTGGTTTAACTGCATATTTGTTTGATATTGTACTTGATTTTGCTATTGTTTTTTCAAATGATTTTATGCAAGCTGTTAATGGATTTTTGTTAATGGTTTCATATTCACTGTTAGTTAGCATTTCTTCCATTTTTTCAAGGTAATCAGATTTATCCATTATGACTATTTTGTTACCTTTGTCTGCCTTGGTGTATATGACGTTTTTTTGTTTCAATGAATGGATAATATTTTGTTTGCTCTTCTGAACAGATCTGGTTTTTATTTCTTCCAAAATATTTTCACATTGGCTTTTTAGTGGATTTTGTTTTGATACTGGTAGACACTGTGCCGAAATGTTTATATCTGCAATGTAGTCCTCAATTTCGTTTGAAAAACTTACGCAAGTTTTTAATCCTTTGTTTAGAAGACCTAATTCTTTTGTGGAGAGATTTTGATTCGATAGATTTACAACATTTTCAAAGTTTTGCGTGCTTGTTTTTTCGTTTACGCTACTTGTTGCCGTTTTGCAACATCCCCCAGAAAGATTTGTTCAGCAAGTTCCTCGAACCGCCACCAGAGGAGACCGATGACAAAATATTGCCAGCTACACCAATGAGAACAAGTCGATGTCCGGCTGAAGATAGAGGGAAGGCCTCAGAAACCGGTTCCGGGAAAATTTAAAAGTGAGTGTTGTTTTGTGTTATTAATCGACTCCCAATTAATTTAATTTATACAACACTGTTTTCAACACTTCCGTGAAAGGATTTATTAAATATTTTTTTTCTTTATTTTTCAACATAATTTCCAGAATGGGTAATACATTTGTCATGTCAGTGTTCTAATTTAATTAGGTAAACCATCTCTGTAGTGTGATTTATCATGGTCCTCAAAAAGCTGTTTATTGCATCAGTGACCTCATTGTTGTGAAACCTTTGTCCTCCAAGAAAGTTTTTGAGTTTCAGGAACAGATGGAAGTCATTGGGGTACTAGATCTGGCAAATAGGGTGAATGTTCAAGCAATTCAAACTTTAATTCGAACATTTTTCCAATTGCAATGAGTGAACAATGGGCCAGAGCATTGTCATGAAGAAAAAAGATTTTTTCCCCCCATATGAGGTCTTTTTCTTTTCACCTCATCACTTAAACGTTGCAGTAA
Organism: Mantis religiosa; assembly: GCA_030765055.1. NCBI lineage: Eukaryota > Metazoa > Arthropoda > Insecta > Mantodea > Mantidae > Mantis > Mantis religiosa. The sequence continues at coordinate 194,168,639 of CM060947.1, forward strand.
GCTTGCATAGTAATCACAAGTGATACTTTTACCCTTCGAAGTAATCAATAAAAATAATTCCTTGTGCATCCCAGAAAATACTTGCCATAACCTTATTAGCTGGCAAAATTGACTTTGCCTTTTTTAGAGTTGGTTCACCTGCCGCAATTCACTGTTTTGATTGTGATTTATTTTCTGGAGCGTAGTGGTGTATCCAAGTTTCATCCATGGTAATAAACTGTCTTAAAAATTCACTGGGATTTTTACAGTACAGCTTCAAATTCGCAACAGAAACAGTTTTTCTTTGTAACTTTTGATCAGATGTCAGCAAATGCAGCACCCATCTTGCTTAAAATATTACCTGTATGTTCTTTTGATATGTTTACAGCCTCTACTATCTCAAACAACTTTAATCTGCAGTCCTCCAGTACTAAACGATGAATTTTTTAAATAATCTCTGGAGTTGTGACTTCCACAGGGCATCCAGAGCAAGGCTCATCATTAGTGCTCCTACGTCCCATTTTAAACTCTGCAACCCACCTTTTAGTCATTGTTTATGAAGGGGCAGAGTCTTTCAATGTACTGTCCATTTCCTTCTTGATTTCTTTAGGTGTCAAGCCTTTCAAATGGAAGTGTTTAATCACAGCTTATTTTTCCAAATCCTCCATTTTCATGAAACCTCTACACTTGTCTAGTTTAACCGCTACGCCGATGGCCATTTAAACCCTTCAGGGGCCGGAAACGGATACCCAATAAACAGAACAGGACATTTAAATTGTTAAATGCTGTAAAAATGCATCATAAATACAATTCCATATCTTCCGTATTTATTAAGTTATTTAAACGAAACAAAAACTGGTTTAAAACTCATTAAAGGCAGTATACATCTACAGTAACAATAAAGTAGAGACTACATTAATAAATCGTTGAAATTTCACTACTTTGTTTCACTGTAGCAAAAGCCATTCTTTGCGCCGAACACGCCTAACAGTTGAATCATTTTGTTTTGTGTGTATACGAACGAATGTATGTATAGCTATGTAAGCAACTTCTCCGGTTCAAGTTTAGTTTATTTATGCTATACCAAGCTATAATATGACGAGTATATGTTGTGTTACACACTGGAAAGAAAACTCTCTGTCAGCATCTGTTATTACAGTGTTTCTCAACCGAGGTTTCTGGTAGCCTTATGCAGCTGTTTTCGCTCAGTATTTTAGTTATTTATATTCCCTTTGTGTTCAGAGTGATTTCTTATAGCTATCAAGAGCTAAATGAATGGCACATTTAAAATTGTTAAATTTCAATGTTAACCATGGCTTATCCCGGTAATATAGCAAATAAATTAGCTTGTGTATGATGTGTACAGGCTTCTGATATTACTGTAGAAAATCTGGAAGATTTGTTGTACGATTATGGAGGAGATCTTTAGGACATACGTAGCAGTGACGTGTGCTGGTCTACAGATGACATGTTAGCTACTCCATTGTTTGGGGAAATGGCGGGTCAAATATGGGTGATGCGGATCAGCTATTACTAGCTATCCCTCTTTGCAGAAAACAGTTAAATGGTATATAAAAAATATTATTATACCACTGGATGTAACTATGCACAGTTGTTTAGTAATTTTCAGAGTTGTAAATTCATGCAAGACATTCATCTACCTGTACTTGCGCGTATAAATAGCTCGTATCGTAATTGAGTATTATAATACTCAGAGGCCTATTTACACTAGGGGGTAAGAAATTCACCACATCACCCCTCATACTTGAGAGAAAACACTTTCCTAAAAGTATACCACCCACAACCAAAAAAAGTTGTAACCATTTCGAAAATGTGTAGTGTGTTGCGAAAAAGAAGTTTGCAAGGAAACCAGTTAATTTATTCTGAATCTTCAGATGTGCCCTTGGGTGTTTATCCAGGTTTGGAGGTGTACTGTTCAAAAAGAAACCTTTAAGGGTACTTAAATTAATTGGGAGTCGATTAATAACACAAAACAACACTCACTTTTAAATTTTCCCGGAACCGGTTTCTGAGGCCTTCCCTCTATCTTCAGCCGGCTGAAGATAGAGGGAAGGCCTCAGAAACCGGTTCCAGGAAAATTTAAAAGTGAGTGTTGTTTTGTGTTATTAATCGACTCCCAATTAATTTAATTTATACAACAACACTGTTTTCAACACTTCCATGAAAGGATTTACTTTAAGGGTACGTTCACATTCCTTATAGAACTAATTTAAATTTATTGTAAAATAGCAAAATTAAAATAATTGGCATTAAATGCATGTATGCGCAGGATGTCTATACACGTCCATATCGGTTTGGGGCATTTTAACTTGGACTTCATATGACGGCCATATCGGTGAAAGGTTTAAAATGCTGTCATTCAAAAACTAAACAAGCTATTGACCTGTAACTGGGTACAAGCTAGTCTCGGGTTAAACTGTATGATGCTATCCGTCAATCTGACCCAGTGGCACCATTTTTTGTGAGACCCGGGACTTACCAGTCAACCCTTGTAATTATTCTGTCATCTAACACCTCTGTTACTTAATTTAATGATTTGCAGCCATAAGTGCTGTTACTTAATTTTGCTAGAACCATCATAAGATTGCTCTTCTATCAAGCGATTGAAAAATCGCCTCAGAATTAACCTCTAATACTCTGCATTTATCATTTCATCAAAGAATATGGGCCCTATTATTCTTCTAGCACACCTCACTCCAATTTTCTGACCATAATGAGTCGTTTCATTCAGTACCCTAGGTTTTCTGAAGCCCTGTATCAACTGTTGAGTATTCACATGTCTGGTTATATTAAACCAAGATTCATCAGTGAAAAACAAAAGCTGTGGGTCAATGAAACCCATTTTTCTGCGGATTGGATACACCAGTTACAATAATTCCATGTTTAGCGGTATCATTTGACTTCAATGCTTGCATATATGTGTAGCGATAGGGCTCCAGTTTCAACAGATATGTATCGTTCCAAACTTCCAATCCTCATACACTACAGAAACTTAGGGAAAAAATTGTGCAAGAAATCACAAAAATACCTGCTGCTGAGCTTCAGAGAGTGAGCGAGAATATTTACACAGGATATACTGCCAGTTTAAGAACAGAAGGTCCGCATCTATGATAAAGTAGTGCGCCTCTGCCAGCATAAGTTACACAGCAACTGCCAGCTGCCTCGCAGTAGAGAGAGGCTGTTAGTGGGTTCAATTATAATTTAACTACCCAAAACTTTTGATACATAATACCTCTGGCATTATTCAAAGCCATAGTGTGATGCAAATTGCTTGGTGTATTTTTTAGTATGCATTGTAATAATATTTACTCATATATTACCTAATGCTACAAAATTAACCCAATAGTCATACAAATTTTTAACCTATTTTGCAGGTAACATTTAAAAGTCTGAATAACAGTGAAGCTTTATGTAGGTTTATATTCCCAAAAGTTATTTTTCCTACTAATCTTTAGGAATTCAAGAGCAAAAATACATATAAGCTAATCTTCCCTACATATTTAGACATTAATCTGCATGAGTATATTAAGAACAAAATTGTACATAACATAGGCTTTTCATTTTTTGTGGATGGGCTTTTTTTCAAAATAAGTTCATTATACTTAGTACTTTTGCACTTTATAATGTTATAATCTACCAAAAGATCTTGCAGAAATAAAAGTATGATACTTATACATGTCTATACCATTTTATTCCTCCTGTACTGCATTTCAAATGTTTGTGACAGTTATCATTAAAAATAGATGAGTGTTTGTTAGAATCAAGACCATCTCCAGCCTTCTCAGGTTCAGTAAATATTTACCAATAATGTCCATTTGATGGGTACTGTCTTACTAATCCCAAAGTTGCAGCTTCAAATCTAGCCCAGACTGATAGTTTTTAATTTTTTACCAACATGTTCCTATATGTAAAAATTCCATTTTTTCATTTAACCTAAAACAGAATTGAGGCAAACTTAATATAACTTGATACTCTGAAATGCCCCAACTTATTTTCATACCGACTGTACTACATCTATAACTATTTTGTTTTAAACCCTTCATAAACTATATTAACTGTAAAACATTGTTTCTTTTAAAAATATTTAAATGCACCTAATTTTTTTCCAAACTCGCTCATGCAAACTAAACTAAATGTATAACCCTAATATTACTTGGCTACTTTATCTTTAGCTGCAAAATCTAGTTGTTTTAATGATTAAGTCAAGAAGGCCTCTGTACTTTACCAAAGTAATAAATTAACATTGTCTTTACTTATGGTACTACTTGAGCATTTTGTTTTATTGTGTTACCTTAGTTACTCTTGTCTTGTGTTCTACTGGTTTATTTTAGTGTTCTACATTTTTTTTTAATCAGTAATTTTAAGCACTAAATGCTTGAAGCGGATCCAACATTGCATCAATAATAAGTGGAGCCACGTGTTCAGCCTTTTACTTGAGCCATTGTTTAATTTGAAAGCAAGTTGTGGAAACAACCCACAGTGTTCTATATTGTCATTTAAAGTATAACTGCATAAAAGACATGAACAGCCCTGTTGGCATCTTTGACATCAACTAGAAGCTCAAAATAAAGTGTGCAATTATTGCATGTAAGCTTAATATTTACAAATTCTTAATATTAACAGCAAGGTGGCCCGAATGACCTTGTTGTCGACGGGCCCTAAAACACCACACACTAACAGCAATGTTCTATTATGTTCCTAAGCAATTCAACTGATTATCAAGCTATTCAGAATAATCTACATGAATTGTAAAAATCCATCACACTAATTTAATAAAAGGTTTTGTTATAGTAACTCAGGCTGAAAAAAAAATTATAGAATGGTTTGATTTGGGGATCTATTGCTACAAATTTGCACTTAAGTAGCACAGAATCAAACATGTTTAAGTAATCTGTTAACCAGAAATTGTAATACAATCTCTAACCAAAATAACTTCAAGAACTACAACCTATCTTTAGTCAAAATGTAATTAATATTTTTAAACATAGAAACAAGACTGAAAATTTCAATGCCTTAGAATAATTATCAACTTTACCCTTATAAATGAAACTGTAATAAAAACCTTAAAGCCTGGGACTATCATATTAACTTTTTATTAATCCCAAATAAAATAGCATACAATAAAAATTGTATCAGTATATTCAGTTAAGGACTAGATTTATTTGCTATTGTATTACTAAAATCCCAAGATGGTCATCATGTTGCCTGGTTGAGATTCTTATTTAAGTTTTTAACTCACTCCAAAAGTAAAGTAGTTGAGGTTCATGAACTCATTTGTAAATTAATTTCAAGGTTAATTCATCTATGTATTCATTGTCCAATATAATTCCTCAGGTTAAAGGGCGTTAAAAGTTTGGAAGCTAAGAGGTGATAGAGTTAGCTATGCTTATCAGAGTTTTATGTGATGTATAGAAATTTGTTTTCAGGACAGCTGATTATCAGTATATGAAAGTTCTGGGTGTCGCCATTTTTTCATTGATTTTGGATAAACACATTTTTGCTGTGTGTAAAGTCAATCATATTTTTGACAAAGTTATAGCAGTTGAATATCGAATATTCTATTCTATAATTTTAAAGAAGAGAAAAATTAAAGTGTAGTAGTTTATAAAGCATATCCAATACATAGACTAAAGTGTTTATATACCTGTCAAGTTAAAAGAAAGATGTATTAAAACACTCCATACAAAATGTTGTAGAAAAATATCTGTTTTAGTTAAATAAAGCATGAGTATTGAATATTAGCACTTCAAGAATTTTTTTTCAGTTTACTTCTCAAAGGTAGATTGGTGAATGGAGCAAATGGTAAAAAAGGGAATTCCTGTTCGAGTTCTGTATGTTTTACGTCTCCTTTTGTCTGCTGCTCTGGCTCGGATATCTATAACTAAGTAAGGAGAGATTCTGGACTTGTCTAAAAACAGCCATTAATGGTTTTCAATACAAGTAAATAGCTTTATTTTAAATATTAGTATGAATGTATTTTTTGTTGCAGGAGGAGAATGGCAAAGGTGGTGGTGTGGGACCATTTGATCCTGTAACACCAAATGGTCCTACTGTTAAACCTACATCACTGTTTACTAATGAAGGTCTTCAGGCTTCATATAAAGACTTGGATCAAATTTTTGACAACTCAGATGACACTTCCAGTGATGAAACGGTGAGAAAACAATTTTGGTGTACTGAATTTGGGAAGGGGTGATTGTAATTTCTCTAGTTTCTGAACAGCTATTCTGATGTGTGGGAGAAGGAATTGTTTGTTTAATTGTTTAGGTTAGTGTGCTTAGTAATAAAATGCAGTCTCTCGTTATGTTAAACTAAATAATAAGTATTGAAATTGTTTCAAGGTTTTTTTTTTTTTTTTTTGTTTTTTTGTTTTTTTTTTGTTTTTTTTTTGTTAAAGGAATACAATGTATGTTCATACTCTTTTTAATGTTTAAGTTTTAATATTTTTACAGTATTTTAACCAATTTACTTTTTTATAGTAAAGTTGAAACATCTTTGCTAATACAAACATCTCAGATAATGCACCGATAATTCTTGGAAGATTAAGAGGTGTACTGGTGCGCTTCTCGGACTTGTGCTAGTATCAATGAATGCATCAGTTCAGCCAGTGGAATGCATAGGAAACACAAATGACACATTCTTGTTATGTCCATGTGGAGTAATCAGTGCATTGAGATGTTTCTGTTAACAAAGATAAAGCCATGGTAACCTTTTGAGCAGCAGGTTTAAAAAAGGTGGGATAAACAGATCAAAACTGAAAAATGCAGGCTCTATGAGGTTGGAAAAAAAAAAAAGCATGGCATTTACAATTTTTCTATTAATAGTTATTTTTTTATTTATTTATTTTATTTTAGCTAAGCCAGTACAATTGAGTGTGACCGGTGTCCAGCCATGGCTCTGTACCAGTCATACTCACTTTTACAGTAGATCCTTATTTCTAAACAGTTAATTATAACAATGCAGGTTCCTTATTAGAGTAGCTACAAAATAAGAATGAACATGGAACAGCCAATAAGGTTAGCGTGCTTTAATGGCGTTGCCAAATCCATAGCGAGCGGGCGACAGATGGAAGATATATTTGTCTGTCTCACCGAACCCGCGTGGCAAGTGATGTGAGATGTACATACTAGTAGATACAGATGCTGACAGATTAGTTTGCTTAATATTTCAGCATGTGTGTGAAAACATGTAATCTGAACCTTAAAACTGTGAATCAGAGAACAATTCACTTGCGCAGTCATCGTTTATATGCACACGAAACAAAATGACACAAGTTTGATGTGTTCGACGAAAGAATGGAGTTTGCTACAGTGAAGCAAGTGACATTTCAACGATTTGTGTATAGTCTGTACTTTAATGGTACCATAATTGTATACTGCCTGTAATGGACTTTACTAATTTTTTGCATTAAAATACGTAATTAGTACGGAAGATACAAATGTACATTTATGAAGCATTTTTACATCATGAATCACCTATACTTCTAATGTTGTACATTCTGCGCAGAAATTTTAATCTTGCAGCAACATATCACTTCTTTCAAACTGAAATTTGCGACACTCATTGGTTCTCCTATATTTGAACCTGAGAGATTTTAGAATATTTTACTTAGAAGATATATATTTTATTTTCTTCCTCATTAAATTGGTCAGCCTTTTGGCAGTTGGATATTCACCCGTTATGTAAATCATAATCACGTAAAATACACTTTTGAAAATCGTCTAATTTGGTAGCATACTCTTAGCTGCTGGATGTTTCCAAGGAGACCTAAATATGCAAAATCTAATTTGGAAACTGTTTGACTTCTTTAACAATGTTCGTCACATAAGGAGCACTTATGTGACAAGCTTGTGCAAATTTGTACTTTCAAAAATGTATTTAATTGACAACTGCTTGAAAGAGGAATACGCATGAAAAATATTTCTAGTCTGCTTATGTAAAATCTTGCAGTCAGTACTAGGTTCTAGTCAGGCGTCTTATCTTTCCATATTTCCGAAACCAGATGTCCTAAAACCATGGGGTTTAGACAGTCACCCTCAGAAAAAATAGCTCTGCGTCATGGGAAAAACAAAATTCTGTAATTGGTATTTTTTGAGCACTCAAAGAAATTAATCGTAGATTTTAGCAAAGCAAGCCGGTCTGCATGTTGAACTATGCAGCATTGCACACACCTCATTGGCTAGTCAGCGTTAAACCAGGCATGCCTAGCCCCGTCTTATGTTCATTCCTATTTGATAGCTACCTTAGTTCTGTTCACTGTCCATAAACACTTTTTTTTTTTTTTTTTTAACTTAGTCCAAGAATTACCCATTTTCTTACTATCTTTAACAAGCCATATTCCCAGGATCACGAGGTTTCTTAGACCACCTGCTAGATGCCATGCTACCTAAAAATTAAAAGGTTTAATATATAACACAGGAAATATAAAATTGTGACAATTTAGCCTATTAAATAATGTGGATTTTCAATGGAAAACGAGAATATTAGAAAATAGGCAACTGATAATGATAATGGATATGCAGAATTTCTAACAATGAATAACATAAAAAAGCTCACCACTTTGATGACAACTTCATCTGGGGTCACTAGGTTAGACAGATAACCGCATAGATGCCATACTACCTATAAAACTGAAAACGAGAATATCGCAGAAAAGTTAGGCAACTGGTGAGGTTGGGTTAGGAATACCCAGAATTTATAACAATCACGAATAGGATCAAACAAGTCACCACTCTGTTGACCACTGCACTTCCAGCATGGGGACAAGAAGTATGGGAGAAGAAATGGGAAAAGATGCATAGTGAGTTGATAGCCATAAAAATGGTTACGGGGAAAAATGAAAATAGAAATATAGGGAACATGTTTTGGAAAGCTAAAGAGAAATGGATGAGAAAAGCAAAGAGTGGGAAATAAAATATGATGGGATAACGGGAAATGGCAAGTGAGAGTAGAGGATGGAAGGGTGACTACTCTACTCAGCAAGGCTAAAAGGTCTGGGAGCTAAGCAGGCTGAGCTAGCAAGGTTAATAAGGGAAATGGCACCATAATTTATATAATTAGATTAAGGAAGGTGTATGTATTGTAGATAAAATATTGTAAATAACAAGTTGTATAAATAAATTCAATTCACTACTTTTTTCCTTTTGCCATGGTCATTTGTATATGTTTGCTGCAACTTCCAGTGCTATTAAATTTTATTTCTAATTATATAAAGCCTTTGCAGATTGTATTTCTTTTTCCTGGAATAAACATTTATCTTTTCTTAATAATTATATCTTTGATTATCATGATTTTAATAATTTATGCTATAGTGCCTCTTTTAGTAAACTACCACAGGCATTCTCTAAGCCTAGAAACATAATATAAAACCTAAGTTTCTTGTTAGTTCATAATTTGTAAAATATAGAAAAATTAGACTTTTGCATCATAAAAAATATGAATTTTGATATGACAAAACTGACTATAGGGTTTGCAGTTACAGGTGCCCACTCCACCAGGTTCCAACAAGCCAGCAGGTCTACCAGAGGATTCTGCCTCAGCCAGTATTGTAGTAAAGCCTCCTCGAGGTAGCGGGGGAAGTACTTCATTAAACAGCTGTGGTGGCACGGGTATACTAAGGCCCGAGGAACTCTCCAAGATGTTTCCAACACCACCGTCGCTGGAACACAATCCCATAGCCTCACCTTGTGGCCATCTCTCCGATGGCCCACAGGGAGAATTGTCAGATGGGCCTATTGGTCACTGCGTAGCACGCTACAAGCAAGAGATATATCCTAACATGGGCAGCCCACAAGAGGAAAATATTGAAGATTGGTCATACGTTTTCCGGCCACCTGCAGTGTGCAAGTTTGTTGGCTCATCAAAATATGCTCCTCTTACAAATCTTCCCAGTCAAAGCCTTCCACCTGTAACATTACCAGCGCATTGCGTGTACAAGCCATCATGGCAAACACAGTACCAGCAGCAGCAGCAACAACAACAGCAACAGCAGCAGCAACAACAACAACAACAACAACAGCAACAACAACAAACAGTGGATAAGACAGCAACACACAGTATTCCAAATGGTGGCTTAATGACATCTAGCTCAAGACCCAATTGTGTTAGTGGCAGTCATCAAATGCATCATCCCGTACCTCCCATGCCAACTCATCACAGCAGAGCTGGATTATCTCCCATATCTCCAGCTGGACACTTCCCTCCCAGCCCTATGACACTTGCGTCAATGGGAGGTAGCGGGCCTATACATTTGCAGCAGCCATTCCGAACGGGTGGTGTGCGTACACCTTTACCTGCACCTCCACCGTACGAACTTCCCAGTCCAGCAACATCAACAGCTTCGTCCTACCTCAACAAAAATTTGAACTCTGTGGAGCCAGTTCCAACTCCTGTAACAGCTCGAGCTCCAGAAGCCAACTCATTAGTAGTTAACATTCTTCTAGGAGATACTGCTTTGAATATTTTCCGAGATCACAACTTTGATAGTTGTACCTTATGTGTGTGTAATGCAGGACCTAAAGTAGTAGGTAATATTCGGGGAGGTGATGCAGGAGTATATTTACCTACTCCTCCTCCTCAGCCTGCTCCAACACTTATGTTTCCACCCACATCACCATTTCCAGGAATGGGGATGAATGGACCTGCATCATACAATATGATGGGTTCCTCTCCAGGCCATCATGGTGTTCCAGGTAATGTGATGGGATTAGTTCCACAAGAAGAAGAGCCAATTCGTTGTAGTTGTGGTTTTAGTGCAGTTGTGAACAGGAGACTATCACATCGATCAGGTCTATTTTATGAAGATGAATTAGAGATTACAGGAATAGCAGAGGATCCCGGTGAACGTAGAAAGGGATCATTGCTTGCCTGTCTTGTGTCTGGTGGTATTAAGCAGGAAGGTGGGGGTGAAATAGTGGACCTTGTGCCACAGAATGTGATGGAACTTCTTAAAGAACAGTGTGTTGTGTTCCAGAGTTCCAGTAACTCTCTGTATCGTGCCTCTAGACAGTTCCGTGGAGTGTCAGGGCCTGATGTGCCGTATGGTACCACAGTGAATGTTCTGGAGTTTATGGACGGTAATGATGTGACAAGTATTGCGTTAGAACAGGGTCGTCAAGCTCTTGTGGATAGTAGTACAACCTGCAAGGTGGAGGAGATGCAGCAAAGGCAGCAGCAAATGTTACAACATGGCAAAGGGTCAAGTAACCCTTGCGTTCATAGGTGGCCTTACCTCCGTGCCAGAGGCCCCGAATGTAATCAGGACATTGTGTGGGTGATGAAGAGTCTAAGACCATTGTTGCAGGAAGTGATTCATAAGAAGTGCACCACGCGACTGTGGGATGCACCCTATACTGTTAAAGGCCCACTCACCTGGAGGCAGTTCCACAGGCTTGCCGGTAGAGGTTAGTATTAGTACCAAATAATGTTAAGGTTTAGCAGGAAATTTCAGCAATAGAATGTTATAATGCTGTATTTGAATTAAACTGATTATAACTTTGGGCAAGCTAAAAACTATTTACTAACAGAATGGTAATTAAAGCTGAATCTGGGAACAGCAAGAATACATCATTGGTCACAAGCAGTAACATAGTATCGAGATTTAACTGAAAGAGCCGTAGATGCAAATGATGATTTGCGAAACATGTCCTCAAAATAGGTATGAAAGTGAAGCAGATGTGTAATAAATACGACTCATCTAAAAATTAATAGTAACCTAGTATTTAAAAATTCTATTCTTTGAGTTGCGGTAGAACACTTTTAAAGTTTGAATAGCTATTTATATTCTTGAAATGCTTTAGAGAAATTAATGAATAACTAAAAATTTTAATTAATGGTGACCATTTTCAAAATTAAAGATGAACAAATGATTAATAAATAAACAAACATTTCTAGTCAGTCTAAATTGTTGTCTAATTCTAAATCTTTGATACTTGGGTATGAACTCCATACCCTCAAAAACATGTTATTATGTTGCTATGTGGGTTTACTGAATTGTGCAAATCCATTAAATAAAAATACAAACTTAAGTTTGCTAATGTTTATTTACACTGATGTAATTTTTAATATATTGCTTTCCAAGTCTGAGTTATTCCATTAATTATTTACATATTTTACAGTATAATTTGGATTTATTTTGTGCATATTTTTACTTTATAGTTAAGGTAATATACATTGCTTATTAATATACATTGTTCTTGCTATGTACACATTTTAGGATTTGTTCAATGCACTGCTGCAAACAGAAGGAGAATTTCACAATTTTTCTGAATCAATTAAGTTTTGAATTCTTACAAAACACATACTAGCAGATGCAAAAAGAAAAAAAGAACAAATCTGTCCATGAAATTATCTCATCTCTTTTAAGTTCTGATTTGTTTCTGTTGGATTCACAGATTTTGTTCATTGGAGTAGGTAAGTGTAATGGTCGAGAGTAAGTCACCAAGCCAGGCTAATTCAGAAATGTGATTTTAGTTGATCACCTAAATCAGCTTCATTCATAACTTAGTTAATTTTGCAAACTTCTTCCCATGTTATGCAAGTTTTTAATTTGACATGAAGGCCTATGGAAGTTGCATTTATTCACTCAATAAACTCATTCGGGACCTGTCAAAGAACTATAGTTCAGCAAATCTTTAATCACACATTGAGGGCAATAAAGTGAAATCTTGGCTCCCTTCACTCCTTATCTAGAATAAAGTTACACACAGCAAATTTCAATAATGCAAAACTTAAAAATGTAAAAATATTGAAGGTATAGATTGGATTGGATTGATTTGCATTCGTGAGTTCACTAGTACCTACAAAGACCTGTGGACATTGAACATGTCAAAGAAAGTACAGTTCAATAGCATACATAAGACATAGTATATACAGGCAATATGAAAAACAGGGATAATTACACATATATGATTAATCACACATTGAGGGCAATAAAGTGAAATCTTGGCTCCCTTCACTCCTTATCTAGAATAAAGTTACACACAGCAAATTTCAATAATGCAAAACTTAAAAATGTAAAAATATTGAAGGTATAGATTGGATTGGATTGATTTGCATTTGTGAGTTCACTAGTACCTACAAAGACCTGTGGACATTGAACATGTCAAAGAAAGTACAGTTCAATAGCATACATAAGACATAGTATATACAGGCAATATGAAAAACAGGGATAATTACACATATATGATACAAAATAAATCAAATACTCCTCTGCAATTAGAAGACTAGCTAATGTGTATATAAATATGATAGGTTATTATTAAATTGTAGATGAGTCGTATTTATTACACATCAGCTTCACTTACGTACCTATATTGAGGACATGTTTTGCGAACCATCGTTCGCATCATCAGCTCTAATGCAACTAAAGCTTGATCCAGTGGTGTGGGTAGTTCTGGAGTTGCTGCTGCCATCTGTTGATTTTGTGATGAATTAAAATGTGGGGTTGTCTTCTGGCGGGAATTCAAAGTTCATTAGTTGGTTTTTATGTTTTTCTATGTATATTCTCTCCTATATGACGAGTTCATTATGTTTTGTACTATTTTAGTAATTTGAACTCAAACACCGCTGGATCAAACTTGAGTCGCATTAGAGCTGATGATGGTTCGCGAAACATGACCTCAATATAGGTACGTAAGTGAAGCTGATGTGTAATAAATACGACTCATCTATAATTTAATAATTATTTCGCTTCACTGTGGTGTTCCAATACAGTTAAATTTCAATGATAGGTTATGTTTTTATTCATAGGTTTTCCAATTTTTTATATTCAGGATGTTTCAGAAATACTTTTACAAACTCAGGTATAAGTTCCTACACCAAAAGAAGGAAAAAAGTTCATATGAACATATGTCCCATAATCCTTGGTTTTCACTTAATTCCTGTCACAATGAAAGTGTGAGTTCAATGGCCTTCGGGGTCCAACCTCAAAACTTCATCCCTCTATGCACTCATAGAAGGCTTTGACCTATTATACTACATACGGTAGATGGTGAAGCGTTGCCATGGAGACTTGTTTATGCTTATCATTTGTTCTCAGTTTGTCTTCAACATTCCAATTGTGTACATGTGCACATATTTCATTCCACCATGGCTGGATATTCATTTCGTGAACAGGCAGACATTATTTTTATATATAGTCATGCGAATGATAATGGATGGGAGGCCATATGGCTCTATCAGATGGAGTTTCCAGATTGAAGCCAACCAGGTCATCCAACCTTTGTCGCTGTTTATTGTTATCAAGTGTGAGATATGTGGACTAATAGTAAATTGAACTCGATCCGATAAGCTGTATATTTATATACTTACTATTTATATAACATAAAAATAGAAAATAAATATTATGGCAGTTATAAATATTCATTCACTTTGTGATTCTTCGTGTCCGGTGTATCACCTTCATCGCTAGTATCCTCAGATGTATTGACGATAATTTCATTAATTGCATTTTCTATTACACCATCATTTCTGCAATATTTCACTTCCAGTTCTTGGACTTTCTTCCAATGCATTGTGGTTACGGAGGATAATGCTTCTGTAGCAAGTTTCCGCAGATTTGAAGCTGACATCACCAGTAACGTTGCATCCTCTGAAAACATTCTATAGTTTTGCCCACGCCAGCTCAATTGCATTCAGATCACAGTTATACGGAGGTAGACGAATACTAATGTGTCCCCTTTCGAGAGTCATAACATCCACAACATACGTTTGTTGTAAACTGGTTAGCTAATTAACCGTGAAATTGACCAAAACGAAATATGGTGGACATGATAAAGCTTAGCATACTAGCCACTAGATGTCAGTGTGTAGCGCATTTCCAGTTTCAAAGTTGTGATCTGTGTTTCCGAAGTTAGACGAAACTTTCCGAATGAGGACTTGGAACCCAAGCGCTCAACTTACCGCGTGCATAATGTAGGTGACTGTCTGGTAGGTCAGTACGTTTTACAGTACATCTTACTGGTGCTGTCTACAGGGACTTTATCCAGCATCCTTCCCAACCTACTTCACGAAAATTTGCCCCTGCACATAATAAAATAAACATGTGGTTTATGCATGATGGGGCTATGGCTCATTTTAGTCGGATTATTCGAGATACATTGACTGATATCTATCATGACCAATGGATAGGCAGATGAGGACCAGTTCCATGGCCTGCATGTTCTCCCATTCTAAATCCTGTGGATCTTTACCTCTAGGGGCATTTTAAATCATGGTCTAGAGTAAAATATGCATGGAAACATAAAAGTGTCAAGCGACATGTCACTTTCACAACTTAAAGAATTGGCAATATAAGGAAAGTAATCACAGCATTGACTACAGAAGATTGGAGGTTTCTGCAGCTGCCATCCCGGATGCAGCAATGCTTCATTGACATGTCATGGAAGCCTGCAAAACCATTTGCCACCATCCCGGAGTTTTTGAAAGGGTGCATCATTTCATTATTTGATGAGTAAGGCATGCTTAGAAGCAAGAGGAAGACATTTCGAGGATTTATTATGAGTTTTGTGTGTTATAAGTTTACCACTGTGTGGAACACCTCATAACGAGAAAACAAAGGATTATGGGACATATGTTCATATGAACTGTTTTCCTTCTTTTGGTGTGAGGAACCCATACCCGAAGTTTGTAAAAGTATTTCTGAAACATCCTGTATCTGTATGTATTTATGTATAATATACCTTTTCTGGACTTTGCCAATATGTCTCATTTTATATTGGAATTGCAATGGATAGCATTTATTGCCAATTCAATATACATTAAAATAGCTTTTGAACAGGCATCAAAGGTAAATTTGCAATGATTTGTCATTAGAACAGCTGGATTCTACTTACAGAGCTATGTAAGCATTATCAGGATGTTTCATTCAAATATTCTTGTAGAGAATAAAATTATTTTGAGCATAGGTATGTTTGCCCAACTCCAATACTCAGACCATAATACGAGAATCGATTGTAGGAAAAATGGCGGCGCTCGTGGCCCAGCTTGTTATGTTGTGGTTATATCTACAGAGTAAAGTGTGTGTTTGTTTACTTTGATTGTGTGTTTGAAGAATTAATGTAATTCCTATTACAGTGGCAATTAGTGACTAACGAGTTTATAGTTGAGTATTTACCATAAAGTGATAACGTTTACCTAAATATATATAGTGAAGTATTGTCGAAATGCATCGTTATTGTATTCCCAGCTGCAATCTAATTATGGTAGTGCACCTCACACGACATTTAAATTTCCGAAGGAAAAATCGTAATGGGATAAGTGGACCAGGAACATACATCGTAAAGATTTTAAAGTAAATGACAAAACTGTAGTTTGTATTCATAATTTTGAACAGTGCTTTGAGGTTAAGGAAGACATCTTTCCAGTAAATGATGGTGAACCAATTCGTGCCCTTCGAAAAGTACCAAAATTAATAGATAATGCCTACCCCACGATTTTTAAGAATCAGCCATCCTATCACACATTAAAGCTCAACCAGAAAAGACGAAATCCTGAAGAATGTATCCAAGACATTTTACAGAGAGTAAAGATAATTTTAATATTTGGTGTGCACAAGATGTTATTGACAGTTTTGAACCTAAGTGGTGAGGAGATTTTAACCCATTGATAGTCATTATTAAAGCCGATTAGTTACGTTCTTTTCAATAACATTCAAGATCCCAGCTTCACTGATGTTCCTCCACTTAATAAGTTTCAAAGTATTTCATAACCTAGAAGCAATATTATGAGCCTACCAGTGGAAAATTTTAAATGGCTCTTGCAGTGTGAGGGAACTTGACACCTTCAAACGTGACAATTGGAGTAAACTGGACAATCTGGTGAGTTCTCTTAAATATTATAGTATAAGCAGTACCTATGTCCTTACCAGAAAAGGTTACTATGTAAACAATATAAAAGAAACTTTAGTACTTGCTACAGACGATAGGATGATTGAGTCCAATAAGATAAAGTTTGCTGTGTTTAATGCTTATGAGTTGTCATGCCTTATAAATTAAATTTTGATTGGAAGTATAAGGTGGAAAATGCATATTACTGGTCGTGCTACTATATAATGTGATAAGCTCTTAGGATTTGTCATGATGCTCTTTATTTATGTTATTACACGTTTTAGTTGAAAGTATAAAGTGATAAATGCTTAGGAGTTACCTCGCTGCTCCGTAATATGGATTATATTATGTCCATTGTGTATAGTTTCCTATTCTACGTAACCAGAGCCACTGGGCTTCGACGGGCGCCATCTTGGAATCTGCATTATGGTCTGAGTATTGGAGTTGGTGTTGGTTTGCCACAGCAAAGAAAGTCCCAGAGGGGGTGCAATTGCTGATTAGACATGGTTCTGATACAATGCCTAGCAGTTGTTTATGACACTCTGGACAGTTCAGTTACAGCCCATTCAAAAACATCTGGGCAAGATCTGACACCCTTTACTTTTGTGAAGAATGCCTTCTCTATATCGAGATTTAACTGTATTGGAACACCACAGTGAAGTGAAATAATTATTAATATTTAGATGAGTCGTATTTATTACACATCTGCTTCACTTTCGTACCTATTTTGAGGAGATGTTTCGCAAATCATCGTTTGCATCTTCTGCTCTTATGCGACTAAAGCTTGATCCAGTGGTGTGGTGGGTGTGGGTAATTCTGGAGTTGCTGCTGCCATCTGTTGATTTAGTGATGAACTTAAATGTGGTATTCTCTTCTGGCGGGATTTCAAAGTTCATTAGTTGGTTTTTATGCTTTTCTATGTATATTCTCTCCCATATGACGAGTTCACTATGTTTTTGTACGTATTTTAGTAATTCTGTGCTATCTTCAATTTCATGATTTTCAGACCAGAAATGAGCTGCTATTGCGGACTTATCAATATTTTTGTATCTTAAGTGCCTGAAGTGTTCTTTCTTTCTAGTGCCTATGTTTCTTTTTGTCCTCCCTATGTAAATTTTTTCACAGTCTTTACACTTAATCTTGTAAATGCCTGACTTTTCCTCTGAATTTATCTTATCAGTATTACTACTGTGAAGTAGGTTTTTAATGTTGTAATTGTTTTTTGGTGCCAATGTTTAATTGTATTTCTTGAATATTTTTTGGAACTTTTTTGGGGCCCAGGGGTGGTAAGTAAATTTAGCAAATCTAATTTCTTGTTTTATTGGTGTGAGAGCTGTGATCTGTTATAATCTCTTTTGAAGTTTGAATGATTTTAGTTTTTTATCTACAAGGTTTTTTCCATATCCATTTTTAATTGCAGTTTTTAAGATTTGATGGTATTCGTTTTGATATTCTTGCTGGCTGAGGGGTAGATTTACTAATCTGTGTGTGAGACTGTTGATGGTGGCATGTTTGTGTGGAATTGGGTTGAAACTATTTGCTTTGATGTAATTATCTGTGTGTGTTGCTTTAGCTCTCACACCAATAAAACGAGAAATTAGATTTGCTAAATTTACTTACCACCCCTGGGCCCCAAAAAAGTTCCAAAAAATATTCAAGAAATACAATATAACATTGGCACCAAAAAACAATTACAACATTAAAAACCTACTTCACAGTAGTAATACTGATAAGATAAATTCAGAGGAAAAGTCAGGCATTTACAAGATTAAGTGTAAAGACTGTGAAAAAATTTACATAGGGAGGACAAAAAGAAACATAGGCACTAGAAAGAAAGAACACTTCAGGCACTTAAGATACAAAAATATTGATAAGTCCGCAATAGCAGCTCATTTCTGGTCTGAAAATCATGAAATTGAAGATAGCACAGAATTACTAAAATACGTACAAAAACATAGTGAACTCGTCATATGGGAGAGGATATACATAGAAAAGCATAAAAACCAACTACTGAACTTTAAAATTCCGCCAGAAGAGAATCCCACATTTAAGTTCATCACTAAATCAACAGATGGCAGCAGCAACTCCAGAATTACCCACACCCACCACACCACTGGATCAAGCTTTAGTCGCATAAGAGCAGAAGATGCAAACGATGATTTGCGAAACATCTCCTCAAAATAGGTAAGAAAGTGAAGCAGATGTGGAATAAATACGACTCATCTAAATATTAATAATGCCTTCTCTGTTTTAGTATATCCTGTAAGTTCTATATATGTACAAACCACTGTCACATTGCTGTCTTACACCTGCGACTTAAATATCATTGAGTATCATGGTCTAGAGTAAAATATGTATGGGAACATAAAAGTGTTAGGCGACATGTCACTTTTGCAACTTAAAGAATTGGCAATATAAGGAAGGGAATCGCAGCAGTGACTACAGAGGATTGGAGGCTTCTGCAGCTACATTGAAAAAACTGAATAAGAGTATTGGTACATGATGGGTTTGTGTCAGATGTTATCAATGTCATTATCATCAAAATGATAACATTTCTACCACCATTGGCACCAGTGAACCTGAAGAAAACTTTTCTGATTCTGAAGTTGCTCAATCCTTGTACCTATTCATATTGTATTATTTTTATTTTGTTAGTCCACACTGAAAGTTCCGATGCCAGTAGGGCACATGTTTTTTGAAGGGTTCTACTCCTTGAGTAGCATGCATTCTCTGTTGCACAGTGACACATGCAGTCCTTGCCACACTGTTTTGAAATATGAGGGTAGCACATTCCTGTCAAGGACTTTCTGTGCATTTGCAAACTGTGCTCTCTAGCAGCAAATTTAAAAGCACTGAAATTAACATTTTTTTCTTTTGAGATCATTAGAAAGAGTGTTTTGATAGTTTCATAATATGCACCTTTCTGGAAGCAGGAAAGTTTAGCACTGGGATAATGAATGTTACACTTTTATTAAGTTTTATTTTATGAATTTTGTTGTTTTTCTATAAATGAGACCCAATTTGATACAAAGAATTTTAGGATCGAGAGTATATGCATGCAAGGGAGGGTTGATATCTTCAGTCTTCTAAAAAGATCTTCGCAAGAAATCTCAAAGTATTAGACCTACTTTGATAACCCAGAGTATTGAGGTATCAGCAGTATCCAGCTAAGTATATAAATAACCTAAAATGGGAAAAACATATAAATTATCTAGCAAAGTAATTAAACTCAAATATGTATGCGATAAGAACTCTCTCTGACAAGACTATCAGAACAACATATTTTGCAAATGTACATTCGCTGTTATGTTATTGTATTTATACTCTGGGAAAATTCATCACCAGCAAAACAAATGTTTGTTATTCAAAAAAGAATAATTAGAACAATGTCAGGAATAAAGAGAAGAGATTCGTGCAGACCCCTTTTAAAACAACAAACGATTTTACCATTAGCCTGTATCTGTATTGAGAGTATGTGGGTTCGTGAAATTAAAAATCCAGGTTACAAACACTAAAAATTCCTCTTTATTTCTATAGAAACACACTTTAGTCAACCTGACAGTAGCAGAATTACGTCACATACACAATACAACTTGCAAGGTCATCGGCCACAAAGTCCACACAGCTGTTCGTGCACACGAGTTCAATTAACAACTGTCCCTTTGGTGAGCTGCGGCTTCCTTATTTATAGCTTACTCACTATCTGGAATGTTCTCAAACAATCAATATATTGTATTGTATTTGATAGAAATTGTAAATATTTTGTATATTATATTTGATGTGTTCTATATCAGATGTACAAATGTACAACATGTTCAAACAGAACTAATAAATACTACTACCAGTACTACTACTATTCAGTGTTAGAGTGGATTGATGCCTGATGAATTTTAAGGAAATGGGGAGTATTTTGGTAAGCATAATTCTTTGAAAGATTTTAATCAAAATTTCAAACTAGTCAACACCAAGATGTTTTTTCCCTTTTTTTTTTTTCTTTTTCTCCAGCTATTTTTAGTGATCAAAATCAATAAACATATTACAAAGTAAAAAAAAAAAAAATGTGAACTGTAAACCATATACAAATTGAGCTGAAATATGTTCACAGAATCTCTGCACCAGCACTTAAAACCACTTACAATGGCTTAAATGAATTAAAACATCACCTTAGGAGCACTGTAGATACTGCATATTTCAGATGCACCATCAAGATTTCTTTTGAAGTAATTGAATTTACAGTACTATAGTAGAAGACGATTGCATTAAGATTCATGTGATTGCTAACTGAAGAAACTGAGTGTCTGTTGACTTTAACCAAAAACATTCAAGGAAGGATATTTCAAAATTGTGTTGGGAAAAATTCCTGATAATCTGAAGCTCTTCCACTGTAACTTTGGACAAAATCTGAAATCACCATTACACCCAGGAGATGAATCATAGGGGAGGGGGAAAATCTATTTTGTTAATGGGAAAAGTGATAGCAACAGTTCTTTGTGACACACAGGGTATCATCATGATTGACTATACGGAAAAGGGTAAAACACTGACTGACTGCTATTATGGAGCATTTACAAACTCAGTCAAAGTAGAAGCAACCAAGATCAGTGCACAGAAAAGTGCTCTTTACCAAGACACTGATTTACACGTACTCATTACATTGCAAAAGTGCATCAGGTGGGCTTTAAATTAGTTCCCTACCCATCTTATTTCTCAGGTTTTTAGAAGACAAAATGTTTGTCGAATGAGATCATTTGTACTGTAAATAACTCTTACACACAGTTAAATATAATTTTTTTCTTGCTCAGATATATTGAGCTAAAAAGAGGTTATATGGAGAAATAAGTGTATTTTACCCCCCCCCCCCTCCAAAAAAAACAGACTATGTTTTTACTCTACCCTTGTAAATATATACGTGATAAATATGAAATTCCAACTATTTATCCCAAAGGAACTTCAAAATAGGTAAATTCTTCACTATTCTATCACACTAAATTTCTTATATAATAAGTTCTGGAAATGGTTCAGTAACTAGAAGTGCTTTCTTATTAATTACAAATAATAATTGGTTCAGTTTAAGTCTTCTTGATACGTTGACTATTTATCCTCATTCACAAACAATGTACTCCTTTTGCATTATAAATTCATTTTGTAGAAGCACACCACCCATTTCAGCTTTAACTCATGAAGATGTTATAGAAAAGCTTTGTTACCATGTATCAACATGTATATATTAATGCTGCTTAATGGTTAACCTGATTACTTTAAAAAGAAAGAAAAAAAATCCTAAAGGCAACTCTCCACACTATGGAGGACTCCTCTCTAACCTTCATTCATAAATTGCTATTTATTCTCATCCATATGTTATTTCTTAACTTTGGACATTGATCCTATTTACCATCTACAATTATGACAAATACAGTGAACTCTCTAGTAATAGCTGGCAGGAAGCTACTAAATTTACTTAAAAGTTATAATACATGGTCCAGAATTTAAAGCAATGTTTACTAGTGTATTCAACATTGTTATTGATATTTGTAGGTACTGATGATCGCTGTGAGCCACAACCCATTCCATCATTAATGGTTGGCTATGAAAAGGACTGGCTGTCATTGTCACCATATGCAGTCCAGTATTGGGAGAAACTGCTCTTGGAACCATATTCATATGCACGTGATGTGGCCTACATTGTAGTTGCTCCTGACAACGAACACATCCTTCAGAAGGTTCGCACCTTCTTTAAAGAGCTTAGTGCAACGTACGAGGTGAGTTCAAAAAGTACTGAAATTTCTAGTGAATAATTCATTTACCAGTTTGCATTCCACTTTTAAGATGAACAATTGTTAGTGATCTGCATATGGCTTAACTTTCATTTAGAATTTAATATACATTGATGAAAATACATAATGAGTTTGCTATTCTTCTTTAAAGTCAAATAGAAATTCTGTAAGTTAGAGTTGCCATACATCCATAAACTTCCTGCATTTAAAAAAGCTAAGCTTAGAAGCGATAGATAAAGTCAACATGAAAAATTCAATGCCATGGCTGGGATTTGAACCACAGATCTCCTGGTTTCCTTCCAGTTGCTCTTACCCATTGAGCTACTATGGCCAACTTGCCGTCATGACATTAAATTCTCCATTTGACTCATATATTTCCCCAGTAAACCACTAGGGGCTCTCGCCTTCAAGATATACTGTTTGTGGCGACTTACTATTTAAGTACTTGAGTCCCAGGCTTCATCATTTAACTCTTATTATTTTAGTTAATTGATGGAAATTAATCATTTCTTCACACTAACAGTTTATAGGCTAAGGTTTTGGATAGTAAACATGAAAAATTTAATGCCATGGCCGGATTTGAACCACAGATCTCCTGGTTTTCGTCCAGTTGCTCTTACCCATTGAGCTACCATGGCCAACTTGCCGTCATGACATTAAATTCTCCATTTGACTCGTATATTTCCCCTGTAAACCACTAGGGGCTCTCGCATTCTATATACAGTCCCATCCAGCTCAGTGGGAGTGGTATGAGGTGTGATGTTGGTGCACTATTCTTAAAAGGGATTAGGGAAGCTCTGTGACGTCATCTAAATCATTGTTTTGCTGTGTAAGAAACAATAACAATTTCACATTATAATTTCTGTTTATGCAAGCATTGCCTCATATCACTTCTCTGAACACCACGACCACACTGAACTTGGTCCTGTACAGTACTTTACTTCTCTGTAGTCAACAACATTGACTTTTGCACATACAGGTTTGCGCATGTGACGGCTGAATGGCTCGCATATTGGAATCGCCGCCATTGCCAAGGACTTTATGGAAGTACAGTTACTCTACAAGGTTTTTACAGCTACCTCAGTATATCTCAGCCATCTGCAGCAATTCACTGTATTTCCATGCATTATTTCTATTCTTTCTCTGTTCAACTTTAGGTTTGTCGATTAGGAAGACACTGCCCAATTACTAAAGTCTTAAGGGATGGCATTCTTCGTGTTGGCAAGACTGCTGCCTGTAAACTGGCAAAGGAGCCTGTTGATGAATGGTTTACAATGCTAGGGGATAACCCAACGACAAATATGCTCAAGTTGTATGCTCAAGTAAGTGTTATGTGTAGGCATATGTAGTAGAAAATGCAGAATTATACTGAAAAAAATGTCATTTCTTTTCCAAGCTTGTGTGAAAAAAATTACCATTTATTGCTTTATTACTGTAGTGTTTTATGTAGTTAATGGAAATAACTTTAGTTTTTTATTTTGGAAATATGAGTTTGTTACACCATGTAGACTGAGCAAGGATGGTAGCAATGAAGCAGTAAGCAAGCACTAAAATTTGATGTAATGGGTTTCTCTAATAAGCACATATGTGAATGCTAAGCAGCAAAGATATTAAAAATCATAGAGCATATAGGATGATAATGAAAGTTGACATATAATTAAAATAACAGTGAATGCAGAAATCTAAAATTATAGTTGAATGCAAAGTAAACAAATTTAAATAAGACATACTGCAGAATCTTGATACAGTGAAGTGTAATTACAATATTTAATGTTTTCTGTGTGTTTGGAGGACCATAGTATGTTGATGACATCTTTGCAATAGTGCTGAATAAACATTTAGATGATGCATTAAAATTACTCAATCTGCAAGAAAGGACTATCAAATTCACAGTAGAAAAGGAAATCAATGGACAACTCTCTTTCTTGGATCTAAATATCTCCAAGAATAACACAAAAATAAAATTTGGAATTTACAGAAAACCAACACATTCAGAAAACTACATAAAAAATAATAGCTACAATGCAATTATACATGAGCATGCAATAATAAACAGCCTTTCTCACAGACTAGTCAACATTCCCATGGTGGATAAAGAAGAATATGTCAAAGAACAAAAAGCCATACTACACATAGCAGAAGAAAATGGATACAACAGAAATCTGGTGTTTAAGAAAATTAGAAAAGCTAAACTAAAGAAAATTATAAGAAAGCAACCACATTTACAAAAGAAAAAGAAAGCAACAGCATATTCAGTTCGTTCACATATCACCCAAAAACATGTAATAAATTTAAAAATATCTTTAAGGAACAAAATATAATCTTGGCACATACTATTGGACATTCAATTTTAAAATTGCTAAATTCAAAAACAAAAGATGAAATCCCATCAGTTAACAGATCCGGAATACACCAAATAAGTTGTAAAAATTGTGAAAAATACTACATAGGTCAAACTAAAAGCAATCTAAAAACCAGAATCAAAGAGCACTTTAGAAGCATCAGATTGAAACAAGAAGAAAAGTCAGCGGTAGCATTTCATTTTTGGAATGAAAATAATGGCATTGATCCAAATCCAAAATTATTAAAAGGAGTGATAAATCAAAATAAACTAACAACATGGGAGAACATATTCATATGGAAAAATAAGGATTGCGTAATGAACTTTGAAATCCCACCAGTAGATAATTTGACAAAGAAGTTCATAGTTCCACCACCAGAGAGAGAGCAGATAACAGATGCCAGTTGAAAAGAGATTGAAAATGGAAGCGAATACCTTTGAAACTAGTCTCTCATAAATATAAACAAGTAAGTGACGAGTATTAATAAACCAACTACAAATAAATTAACTTTAAAGAGAGTCGATTAAAGACACTAGACAACACTTACTTTTAAATTTTTCCGTAACATGTTTCAGAGGCTTTGCCTCTATCATCGGCCGGCTCTCGACTCTTCACTTCTTGAAGACTTGTTAGCCCAATATTGCAATTCCTTTCTTGGAAGTGTTGAAAACAGTGTTGTTATGATAAATTAACTTTAAAGAGAGTCGATTAAAGACACTAGACAACACTTGTCGAGAGCCGGCCGATGATAGAGGCAAAGCCTCTGAAACATGTTCCGGAAAAATTTAAAAGTAAGTGTTGTCTAGTGTCTTTAATCGACTCTCTTTAAAGTTAATTTATCATAACAACACTGTTTTCAACACTTCCAAGAATGGAATTGCAACTACAAATAGTTTCTGAGACATAAATTTTTAAATCTTAAAATGTGAACATATATAATTAATGTTTGTATGCTATAATCAAAAGAGAAATCCACTTGCCAAGTTCTGTTCCATGGCATAATGAAGCCAACAATAGATGTTAGTTGGAGAGAGGTTGAAAATGGTGGCAACAGCCTTTGAAACTAGTCCCTCAATAATATGAAAAAGTAAGTGACGAGTGTCAATAAACCAACTACAATAGTTTTTACGTTTAATTTTGACGTCACTGTCACTAAATTCCTCCAAATGCACATATCCATGAAAATCAGTCGGTACTCTGCAGTATTCACAGTCTGGTTAAAAAAAATTTTCCCAATTTTCTCTGTGCAGATATTGCGCACCAAACATCAATTTTAACCGGGTACATAGGTGCTTCATGGATGACATGTGGACTTTCGATGGCCCAATGGCGATAGTTCTGTGAGTTCACATAACCGGATAAATGGAGCCATGCTTCATCTGTGAACCATGTGATGGACAATATGGCAGGATTTTGCCCAATGAATGAAACCAACGACAATAATTCAATATTTTATCCTTATCTGGTTCCTGTAGCTGATGAACAACTGTAACCCTATATGGCTTCAGGTCTGCACTTTTCGCTGCTCTGACACATTGAGTAGGTGTACCCTGTCTCCTGCGACAAATGTCTTAATGATTTTTTTTTGGGGGGGTGACTGCTCCAGTCGTGCTCTTACGTCAACAACAACCGTGGGAAGTCTAGATGAACAATTCTTGCCTTTTTCACTCATCAGAGACCCAGTATTTCCAATTTACCAGTCCCTGTATTGTGGTTCTTTTGAGAGGATTGCGAACACCAAATTCTCTCTGGTGTGCCCTTTGAGTAGCTGTAATTGAATTCGTAATCCAGTATTGGTTCACAACAAAGAGTAATTGATTTAATGTGTACTGCATTTTCACATTGACTGGAACAAAATGTTGAAAACAGCTGCCAACAATAGCAAATGGGAATAAAACATGAACTTTTGCGCATCTAGTGCCAAAGAATCAAAACTCCAGAACATTCTGCTTAATTTGGTAATAAAATTGGGTCATTGAATAAATTTCCGATGGAATAGTTAAAGAAATGTGTCACTTCTATATTTACTATAATTTGTTGATTTATATTGCTTCATTGTTATTTAAGTGAAGTATATTTAGCACTCATTGACTTTTGTGGTGTCCCATTAATGCACTTATTATATGGGGAGTGTTGAGCAATTATATAATGTTCTTACCATTATAACTTTCTTTCATATGTATACATTCCTCTTGGTCTTGAAAGACATGTAAATATCATTTAACCATGCCATGAGGGTAACTTTTAGGTCAAGAAGGTTAAGTTTCACTCAAAACAATGTGCAAAATAATAAAGATAGGTTAGATCAATGCAGCTCAAGAAATATTGGTGACTTAAAAAATGGCTATATTAATATCCAAGGCTTAGGCAATAAGCAGTTAATTATCAATGACTTTGCAAAGGAAAAGAACTATGATGCTATTTGCATATGTGAACATTGGTGTCCAGTTGGTGAATTAGGGTACAAGAATCTAGAAGATGATCATTTAGGCAACAGTTTCTGTAGGAAAGTTCATACACATGGAGGAGTTGCAGTATACTTAAAAGAAAATCTTGTACATTGCTTTCAGCAGATAGATTTGGGATCATTTTGCATTGAAGTAGATTTTGAAGTAACAGGAGTAATTCTTAGTGAATTAAAATTAGTAGTAGTTTCACTATACAGATCACCTAGAGGTGATCAAGGGTTTTTCTAGAAAAGCTTGAGGATCTGTTAAACTTTTTTGCTGGGTCTAAGTGGAAACATTTCAGTGTCATAGTTGGTGGAGATGTAAATTCACACTTTGATATAAGGAAAACAGACAGACTGCAATTGAATTTCAAAATATCCTCAGACAGTTTAATTTCAGTTGTACTAACCGTAAGTCCACCAGATTGAGAGCGTGTTTAGATAATATTTTCACTAACATCAATCAAACCATTCTAACCAGTGATCAGAAGTTTTTCCATTTTCAGATCATGACTCTGTCTGGCTGAATATAAGAAATTTAAAAACAATCAATCGTAAGGCAGCAAAGCCCAAGATCATAGTAACTAGACCAATATCTGATGACAAAATTTCACATTTTATGAAAGCATTATGTGATATTGAATGGAACGATTTGCTTTTTAACTCTCATCTCTCTAAATCATTATCTGCAAATGACTTATTTGAAAGATTTTTTACTATTTTATTAAATACCTTCGAACTTTGTGTTCCCCAAAGAAAATGCAAAATTAACAGTAATGTTACCAGAAATAAGGCTTCAAAAAAGGGTAGGAATAACTGGTATACCCCCTACCTAGAAAGTATGAAACAAAAAGTAATGATGCATTTAGATATATATATAGGAGGGACAAATCAGATAGGGCTGTCTTCCTATATGGAGAAACGAAAGGAGTACAAACAAGCAATAAATGAAACCAAGAAACTGCACAATAGTAAACTCATTGGAGCATCTAACAATAAATGCAAACAGGCTTGGAATTTGATAAATTCTGTAGCAAAAAGTGACACTAAGGATGTTATCAACTTAACTCCTAATGAACTAAATGATTTTTTTGTAAGATCAGTGGAAGAAATCTGACATAACATAACTGAACCAAAGGAATCCGTGTTAGAACTTATCGAACACTGTGAACACAGATATAATCAAGGTAGCTTTGCTTTTCATGAAGTGACCCCCGAGACTGTACTGAATACTGTTATCCGTTTAAAGTCATCAGACAGTGCGGACATTTATGGTTTATCTAATAATTTGCTTAAAAAAGTAATAGAATGTGTGTTGTATCCACTTACCTCTTGTCTAAACAAATGTATTTTAGAAAGCATTTTTCCCAGTAAATTGAAACTGTCAAGGGTTGCGCTCATTTATAAAAAGGGAGATAGAAACAGTACATCCAGTTACCGTCCTATCATTAGTACCAATAATTTCAAAAGTGTTAGAAACAATCATGTATATTCAGCTTTGTGCTTACTTAGAGGAAGAAAATATAAGTGGGGTACAATATGGTTTCAGAAAAGGCAAGTCGACTGTAGATGCAGTTGTCTCCCTTGTAAAAAATATCCTCTGTGCAATCGAAACAAAAAACAGCTCAGGCTACCTTCTGTGATCTGAGCAAAGCATTTGATTGTGTGAACCATGCACATCTTTTAACCAAACTTAACTTTTAGGGTTTAGGCGACACTGCACTCAAGCTTTTTCAATCGTACTTAACGAATTGACAACAAATTGTCTGTATTGGAGGTGAGCGAGCTAGAATGACTGAACTAAAATGCAGGGTTCCCCAGGGTTCCATTCTCGGGCCTTTATTATTTGCATTGATGATTAATGATTTGCATTCCTTTGTAAATACACACACAATACTATATGCAGATGACACCACTTTTCTCAGTATCAGCTCTGACTATCAAGACCTCAAAACTATAGTAGAAGATACCCTGCTGCATGCAGATCTCTGGTTTAGAGCTAATGGTTTCTTGTTGAATGAAAACAAAACACAGCATCTTTGGTTTAGTTTAAGAGAAATCCCAGAATCAAATGTTGCAAATGAAGTAAAATTTCTGGGTGTAGTGGTGGACAGTAAACTGTCATGGGAGCCTCATATTAACTACATTACTGCCAAGCTTTCAAGAGTAATATATCTTATAAGAAACTTAAAAAATTGTGTACCCGACACATATATCAGAACAGTATATTTTGCTTTCTTTCACAGTATTATTGCATATGGTATCTTACTGTGGGGTAACAGTAGCCATATCAACAAAGTCCTCTTATTGCAGAAAAAGATTGTGCGTATAATAACACATTCAGACAAATTAGCACACTGTAAGCCCCTCTTTATTAAATTAAGAATAATGACCATTGTAAACTTGTACATTTATACTGCCATATTACATCTAAAGAATAATTTACCTGACTACCAATTTAGGCAAGATATTCACAATTATAATACAAGGAATAACAACCGAATCGATACACCATATCATAGATTGTCGAAAGCGCACAACAGTTTTGAAGTGTTAGGCATCAGACTGTTCAACACATTACCAGCTGACTTAATTCATTTACCATACACCGCTTTTAAATGCAGACTCAGAGACAAATTGGTAGCCAATCCCTATTATTCTGTAGATGAATACTTTGAAAATATATCTTAAAAGCTGTAGGAAATGTTTGCCATAATTCAATTACAATCTGTAATGATTCATGAATTGTACTGATAAACATATACAAGTGGTTTTAAACTCTTTTACTGAATGACCAATATGCATCTATGCTTAGCTATAATATTAGTTTTAAGTAAGAGTAATATATTATAATATTGTATATATTATTGTAAATATTTTTTGACATTGTCTATTGCTATACTTAGCTTAACGACAATAAAATCTTATCTTATCTTGTTTGGTTGATTTTTTTCAGGTGTGTCGGCACCATTTAGCCCCCCATCTATCCCAAGTACCAATGGACAAGACACTACTGGAACCTGCAGAAGGGACTCAACCTGTCCGGTCCACTTTAGAGAGACCTTTACCCTCGCCAATGCCACCTCCTTCTACTCCTGAGAGTAATCAGGGTCAGATTCCAGACAAGGCTCCTTCAACACCCAAATCAGATCATGGTAAGCATAACCTACCTGAGATCAAAACTACCTGTGTTTTGAAGGACAATGAGAATGGATATGTGTATGATTTACTGTTAATTTTATTTATGAAAATGTGCAGTATTTCAATTCAGTATATAAGTATTGGATTGAGGTTAGTGATCAGGTCAAAAGCCATCTTCATTATTACATTATCTGTATCTGAATTGTATTTTAACAAATGTAATTATTAAGAGTACCAAATGAGTCAATTAATGATATAAGGAACTCTCGTCTTTTAAACTATTGGAACATGTTTTGGAGACTTATCTTTCAACTGCACATAGCCTACTCATGGATGGTGAAGCTGATTCTTCCATTGACTGCTCTGGCTATGATTTTAGAAGCTTATGCAGTGGGTCGCTCTATAGAATATAAAAATTGAATATGTGTGCTTGAGTACCAGATTAAGATCTGTTCCCATGTTGCAGTTCTTGATTTCCTGCTACTTAATTAACAAAAGTTTCTTCCAGGCTTGGAAGCTGTGGTCTGCCAGAGTTTGTATGTCCAGATGTTTCGTCCACACCTGCAGTGGATCTTTATTGGCTCAGCGTGAGTGGAGGGTGTGTGCTCTGTGGGTAGGGTTTCCAATCCCTAAGGAGCAGCTCTGATATAAATATGACACCTCCAGCGAGGTCTCAGTTGTGCCTAAACCTTTGCCAAGACAACTTAGACCACACCAATGATAATGTCCACGGCAGGTGTGGACGAAGCGTCTGGACATCTAAACTCCAACAGACCATGGCTTCTAAGCCCGGAAGAAACTTTTGTTAATTATGACTCTGGCAGTGAAAGCTTCTGAATACTCATTCCTGCTACTTGTTTGAATAGTTTTGGTCCTGGATTAATGCCATGATTTTCTTTCCAAAAATTGGCGGCAACTGCTGATATTTCTAGGGATTTATGTTATATATATATATATATATCTGAAATGTTTTTTGGTCCTGGTTTCCAAGTTTCTGTTAGTTTTACCTATATGATTTTGGCTACAGCTACTGTATTGTATTTTATTTTATAGATTCTGGATTTTCTATTTGAAGAAATGCATAGATTCTAGATTTTCTATTTGAAGAAATGCTATCTTTAGTGATAGAATCAAGTAGGTTTATTATGGTGCAATGGTACAACCAAAAGTTTTCTACTGTGTTGTTTGGATCCAATTGGAGGTTGTATTCTAAATATTTTTGAAATTGTCAAAGTCTGTGGGTGATAAGAGAACCTTTGAAACTTATCTTCTCTTCTGTTGAACATGATTGTTTCTTTTAATAGCTTTTCTTTTTCTGATGTGTTCACTTTTTTCTCTGTCAAAAATGTTTGGAAACAATCCCCCCCCCCCCCCCCAACAATCTCAATGATCTTTTTATATCCTGCTTCATATTCCTATTTGTAATGTGAATTTTAAAAAATATTAAAAGCAGAAGCATTATTAACAGTGAAGTATTCTTCATATTTAAGTTTGATTTATGAGTCACTATGTTTACACTCAGTCTTCACTTACTTGTTGTTGTATAATTGAAACGTTTTCAAGATCATTCGATCTCATCATCAGCTGATCGAATGATCTTGAAAACGTTTCAATTATACAACAAGTAAGTGAAGACTGAGTGTAAACATAGTGACTCATAAAGCAAACTTAAATGTGAATTTTAAGGTTTGTTTCTTGTACATTTAAGAGTTCCAGTGCTTCTTCTTCTTCTTCTTCTTCTTCTTCTTCTTCTTCTTCTTCTTCTTCTTCTTCTTCTTCTTCTTCTTCTTCTTCTTCTTCTTCTTCTTCTTCTTCTTCTTCTTCTTCTTCTTCTTCTTCTTCTTCTTCTTCTTCTTCTTCTTCTTCTTCTTCTTCTTCTTCTTCTTCTTCTTCTTCTTCTTCTTCTTCTTCTTCTTCTTCTTCTTCTTCTTCTTCTTCTTCTTCTTCTTCTCCTTCTTCTCCTTCTTCTCCTTCTTCTCCTTCTTCTCCTTCTTCTCCTTCTTCTCCTTCTTCTCCTTCTTCTCCTTCTTCTCCTTCTTCTCCTTCTTCTCCTTCTTCTCCTTCTTCTCCTTCTTCTCCTTCTTCTCCTTCTTCTCCTTCTTCTCCTTCTTCTCCTTCTTCTCCTTCTTCTCCTTCTTCTCCTTCTTCTCCTTCTTCTCCTTCTTCTCCTTCTTCTCCTTCTTCTCCTTCTTCTCCTTCTTCTCCTTCTTCTCCTTCTTCTCCTTCTTCTCCTTCTTCTCCTTCTTCTCCTTCTTCTCCTTCTTCTCCTTCTTCTCCTTCTTCTCCTTCTTCTCCTTCTTCTCCTTCTTCTCCTTCTTCTCCTTCTTCTCCTTCTTCTCCTTCTTCTCCTTCTCCTCCTTCTCCTTCTCCTTCTCCTTCTTCTTCTTCTTCATGTTTGTTTGTTACTATTGCAAAAATGTATTCTACGTAGCTTTGTCAGATTTTGTATATCCAAGGGAAACCTTTGTAGACCTTTATTTCCATTAAACTTGTGAAGGGATCTGCAAGTACTGGACAAAGTGGGTTGCCCATGTTGGTTTTGAGGTTTCAAGGTAGTATTTTGACTGAAATTGGAAAACAATTTTGCTCTTTGAATAATTTGGTTAATTTGGTGAAGAATGAGGTTATATCCCCTTTGTCCAACCATCACTTTGCAATAGCTGTTGGTTAGTAATCATGGACTGTGGTGTGGTCGTTCATGAAAACAAACACAGCTGTCTTAAAGCTTAGTAGTTCGTGGACTTTGCAGGGGTAATTGCTGCATTATCCTGTTTAAAACCTAAAGAAATAAAACATCTAAAAACATATAAAAATTATTTGTGGTTGGTTTATTGACACTCGTCACTTACTTTTTCATATATTTATGAGAGACTAGTTTGAAAAAGTAAGTGACGAGTGTCAATAAACCAACCACAAATAATTTTTATATTAATTTTGACGTCACTGTTACTAAATTCCTCCAAACACACATCTAAAAACATGTTACTCTGCTGGAACACCTTTTCTTCCAGAATACCTAATATTAAAATTTTATCACAAGTCTTTATGATACCTACTACCTACCTCTCTGCTGTACTGAGATCACATAATATACACAGTGTTCATTTTTATCTGCGATTTACCACGTAAAATTTGACATCATCAATAGCATGGCTGATGGAGTGAGTTCATATATGATTCCCCTAGCGGCTTGAGATTGTATTAGATGTGCTGACAGCAGCTTTGAGGCCCCCTCTACCAGCAGGTAAATATACTATTTGAGAGGTGGGTCATGCCCACGTAATATAAAGGTGTGCAATTTCGGCTGATACGTAGATATGATTACTGTTGTAGTTTGTTGTAGTTTAATGAATGTGACCACTCTAAATGACGGATAAATAAAAACAATATCTTGCATTTTGGAGTTTCTCTGTGAAGATATATAACTTAATATAATTTAATAAAGGAGTGTCAAATTAATAACAGTGTTAGTTTCAAAACATTTTAGTACAGAAATAGTTTTTTCCCCCTTTTAACACTGCACGTCATATCGAGTGATGAATGAATAAATTAATAAGTGAATGAAATTGGTGACATGATACTCAAATGAGTTCAGGGTTCCTAGAGTTCGGAGTTACCTTCGTAGGATAATGGGAAAACCTGGAAAAAACCTTATCCAGGTAACTCATCCTTAGCAAGATTTGAACTCGTATCCTCTTGAGTGTGAGGCACACACGTTACCTCACACCACAGAGGCGGGCAAGAAGCAGAATTAAGTTAACTGAATATGGGTGCTTCTGTATGTTTATCAAAACAATGAAACCAATAATTGTTAAAAATTAACTTCTGTGAACAGTTAATTGATGGAAATTAATCATTAATGAAAAATTAATTTGAATTTTTCAATTTGACTATTCAAAACCTTAGCATATATACAGCTAGTGTGAAGAAATGATTAATTTCCATCAACTAACTTAATAAGAATTTAATGAGGAAGCCTGGGACTCAAGTACTTACAATAGTAGGTTGCCACAAACACAGTGTATCTTGAATACAAGAGCCCTTAGTGGTTTACCGGGACAATATATGACTCAATTGGAGAATTTAATGTCATGATGGCAAGTTGGCCATGGTAGCTCAATGGGTAAGAGCAACTGGGCAGAAACCAGGAGATCTGTGGTTCAAATCCCGGCCATGGCATTGAATTTTTCAGTTGGACTATTGTGTGAACAGCTTAACGGAAATTAAATAGCAAGAAATAGCTGAACACAAATAAGTAAATAAATAAATAAGTAAAGCTGAACCAATATGGCAAATTAAATATCAGCGCTTCTTTAAACGAATTGATCAACATGACCGCCATTGAGAGCAACACACTTTCACACTCTGGAAAATTTATCTGAAGGACTTGTCATGTTTAATATTAATCTAATTAATATTCAATTTGATTTAGAACAAATAGTTACAAAATCTGAAACTTCCAAACCTGTACTAAAAGCACTAGCATTAGAAACTGTGAACAATAGATACCCACCTGAAGAATGGTTACATATCTACACAGATGGATCTAACTTGGACAACAACTCAGGAGCAGGAATTAAGTGTGCACTGTTCTCATTCTATCATCCAGCAGGATACCACACAACAAATTTTGATGCAGAAGTAATGGCTATTCATATTTCACTCCAACACCTTCTATACAGAATAGATAAATTCAAAAATGCTGTCATACTTTCTGATTCTAAAGCAGCATTATATACAATAAGTGCATATAAAATGAGGTCAATCCAAATTAAAGAATGTCACAAAATGATCCAACAACTTCAAAAACTACAGAAAAGAATTATATTACAGTGGATACCTGCACATTGTGGAATTGCTGGAAATGAATCAGCTGATTTCCTTGCCAAAAAAGGTGCAAATTTAATTCAGAACAAAAATAAAAAGTTACCTTTTACATCCATAAAAAGATTAATCAAAAACAAATATAAAAACAAACAAAACCAATCAATATCTAACAAAGCCAAAGATAAAAAATGGAACATTTTAATTAAACATCCAGAAATTATTCCAGAAATCCCACTTAAAGCTGCAGTAGCAAATTTTAGATTACTTACGGAACATGATTATTTGGCCAAACACTTACACAGAATAGGAATTTATACAAGTCCAAATTGTCCTCTGTGCAACAAAGAAGAGGAAATGACTGAAGAACATCTTTTAACCTGTGAAGCCCTACCTGCCAGACCCACTACACAGAAATATTGGAGAGCAAGAGAGCTAATGGCTTCTTCATTGCCAAAGCCTAGCATTTGAAAACAACTTTTCACCATATGCTCATATGCAGCTTGCAGCATCGCAGGTGTAACTGTGGTCATCTCATACATGATTAGCTGCTGTAGTTACTCTTAAATCTTGGATCACCTCGAATAAACCCGATCTTTGAGATAAACCCAGGGGAAAAAATCAAATGGGTTAAGATCTGAAGATGTTGGTGGCCACACAGAATTGCTAATGACTCTGTTGAGGAGAAAACACAATAATTCAGGTTATTCATGATGAGCACATTCTGGAAAATATGATCTGGAAATTTGCTGTCTTACCTCCCAGAAAAATGTCTTTCAAGGAAAGCAATTGTGCCACTTGTGGTGTGTGCAGGAGCACCATCCTGCTGGGACCAGCCATCAGGTTTTTCATTTTCATCCAGTTGGTCAATAAACTCAGATAAAATATCCTCCCAGTATTATTATTCACTGTCGTGACATGGCAGACCAGACGCCAATTTTTTTTTAATACTGTGGGATTTCCACAAACTGATTTGGAGGCGCAGAACCCCATATGCTGCATTTTGTGTGTTGACACAGCCTGTCAGCATGAACCAGCATTCGTCTGACGTGAAGAATAGTTCGAGTTGCTTATCATCCTCAAAATATTCCAGAAAGTAGTTGCAGAAATTTACACAGACCGGTAGGTCTTGCTTTTGCAACTTATACAACCATGTGTTTTTAATGGATAGAGTTGCAGCGCCTTCCTGACTGCAAGAACCAATGGGAAGTCCCATCTCTCTAACTAGCTGTCACAAAGATGTCTGAGGCCTTTCTGTCATAATATTATTTATTGCTTCTAGATTGGGACCAGTCACTTTATAGTGTCCAATGTCTCTTTTTGCAAGTAAGTGAACCTGTATCTTAAAAATGTTTGATGCACCTTTGGTTTTTAAAGACATAAGGATACCAACATTAATAGACATTTTAATTAAGCGTGAGAATGACAAAAAGGTTATATGATATACTGATAAAACGTGGCATTTATATTGCAAATAAAAGTATGTCAATTTGACGGTACCTGGACACTTTTGACAATATTATCCTCCGAGGGACTTGTCTGAATGCCAGATAGCATTGGATAAACTCCTCTGTGCAGCAGTTTAAATTATATTTATATGTTGCACCAATTTTAATGCTGGTATGAAAGTAGCATTCAACCATGAAGATGCGGTGCTCTGTATTCATATGCATGGTGATAACTTTTAGAGTAGAAACATGCCACTTATACATATGTACTAGAATGTTATCACAATTACCGTAAGATGGGTGAAAGGGGAGGCTGGTTGTATTTATTGACCACACTCAGAGCACCATAATTTGCTTACTGTTCCATAACCATTACCACTTCTTCTCCATAGAGAGCACTATGATTTCAAGATAGATTCACCAGTCAACTATGTTGTCTTTCTTGCTCTATCGGAGGGTGGGAAATCACAAATAAAAATGAACACTGTGTATATGCCAAAAATAATAAAGTAATAAATTCTTCCAAGAATTATAGCCTTGGAACTATTATAGGTCTATCGAGATTTAAGTCGCACAAGAGCCGTAGATGCAAACGAAGATTTGCGGAACATGTCCTCAAAATAGGTACGAAAGTGAAGCAGATGTGTAAAAAATACGACTCATCTAAAATTTAATATTATAGGTCTGTTGAAAAAAAAGCTGTAGGTCAAAGAACTAGATTAAATAATGACTAATTCTTTAAAATAAAGTGGCAAATCTCTGAACTATCTGTGTTTTAGTGACATTGCTTTCATTATATTGAAATTTAACTGTTGGACACCACAGTGAAGCGAAATAATTATTAAATTATAGATGAGTTGTATTTATTACACATCGACTTCACTTACATATATTGAGGACATGTTTCATGAACCAACGTTCGCATCGTCGGCTCTTATGCGACTGAAGCTTGATCCAGTGGTGTGGGTAGTTCAGTTGTTGCTGCTGCCATCTGTTGATTTTGTGATGAATTTAAATGTGGGGTTGTCTTCTGGCGGGATTTCAAAGTTCATTAGTTGGTTTTTATGTTTTTTTATGTATATTCTCTCCCATTTGACGAGTTCACTATGTTTTTGTATGTATTTTAGTAATTTGGTGCTATCTTCAATTTTTTCTCCATAATCAGGTATCATGGATCTTGTTACGTATGTATTTCAGATGGTGATAGTAGCTCAAGCAGTCGTGATCCACTACTCTCAGGTGGTCAGCTCGTTGGTGGAGGAGACAGCAATAATGATGATGATGACCAGGATCCTCCAGCTGTCGTCGTTTACTTGGTAGATCCTTTCACACTCGGAAGTGACAGCACAGAGCTACAGCGATTAGCATGTCTAGGTTTGCTCCGGTGCTTCACAACAGTGTTGTCTTCTGTACCAGAGGGCATTAGGAACAATCTAAGTGTTCAGGTAGAAAGTGCTATATAATTCTATGAAGGTCCATGAAAGAAAGGAATCATTATTCATGTATGCTGTGTCCACAACAGGGATTCAAACCATGAATCTTCAGCTTACTTGATTTAACTTTAACTGAGCTCTCATAAAAGCATGCTAGCATGATACTAAATTTTTCAACTAAACTTTTTTCCTAGTAAATCAAAGGTATTGTCAAATTCATTTTGATGTAACATAGCCTAGTAGTGACAATCTTGAAAGTATTTTATCCCATTCATTGTCAGCCATTTAAATTAACCATTTAATTTAACCTAGTCCAGAGCATTTTAAAAGCAGAAGAAGAAGAAGAAGAAGAAGAAGAAGAAGAAGAAGAAGAAGAAGAAGAAGAAGAAAGAAAAAAAGAAAAATATTAGCTGTTTTCCTCTAGATTTGCCTGTAAATAGAACAGTTACATCAATAGAAAGAAACTTATCATTAGCACATAGTACTGAAATGAAATGTGTAGTGTTTAACGCCCGCTTTTACTACATATGGCACCGCAGGCGGTGACACTGATGATACATGAGATGAAGATGGAGCACCGGTGGAATGAGTTGGCGGGGGAAACCGGAGGCCTCGGAGAAAACCCGCCCCAGCGCCGTGTTATCCACCACAAATCTCACTTTGCAGTCGCTTGGGATCGAACCTGGGCTGCCTTGGTGAGAGCCAAGCAGTCTAACCACTGAGCAATGGCGCAGCCACAGATAGTACTGTATTACTAATTCTTTGCTGCCACCCAAAATAATTTTTAATACTTCAACTCTCAAAAGCACTTGATTTTTCCATTTAACCAATTTAGCTAGATTGTAAGTAGATAAACTTATAGAATATATCATAAGTCTCACTTTATTTCCAGATTTATAAATCTTTGGAAGTGTATTTATTCTAAGCAAAACTGAATTACTGACTTAATATGTTTTTCTTTATTTTTGAGTTTGCTTTTATGAGTCGCTTTGTTTACACTCACCTTCACTTTCCAAAATTGTTGTAACAGAATGTTTTCAAGATAGTTTGATTTCATCCTCAGCTAGCTGAGGTTATTTTTACTTAGTTTACTGCATTTCATTTTAATGGAAAATGCATTATTTTTTTATAAATCTTCTGGCAGTTTCAATATCTACAATGTAATCATCTGTATTTTTTTTAAAAATCTACAGTTTTTTAAACTCCTGTTTAGAAAATTTAATTGTTTCACACTAAAATTATAATTTAGAAGATCTATTACAATATTTCTTGAATTGCTCT
Source organism: Mantis religiosa (assembly GCA_030765055.1). Classification (NCBI taxonomy): domain Eukaryota; kingdom Metazoa; phylum Arthropoda; class Insecta; order Mantodea; family Mantidae; genus Mantis; species Mantis religiosa. The sequence goes on from CM060947.1 coordinate 194,208,157, forward strand.
AAAATAAGACAAGTAGTTTAAAGAGAAATTAAATCAATTGCTAATCAATGTGTAAATTTATGTATTATGTATTTTGGTTCTCACCATTAATGTTGAATAACTTTTCCTTTTTTCCAGATAATTTCAATGGAGAGCATTGTAGAGTTGGGGAGGTCGCGTGATAGAATCCGACAAAATGATCATATGCGAGCACAAGCTTTCTCAGTTTTCTCACAATGTCGACGCATGCTCACACACACATCTAATATCAAAGCACTTACTGGGTTTGGCACAGCTGCCATGGCAGACCTCTTTCTTAAAAGCAAAGACGTAAGTAAGAAATGAACATGTAATATCACATATGAAGTAGAATTAACAATAATGAATTGTATTACATATGTTATAGGACTGTTTTTCATCACGATTGAACGAAGTTTAATTTTTATTGCATTGCGTCAAATTTGATAAAAAGGATTAAAAGTTAGACATGTCTTCATTTTAATAAAGAATTCGGCTGTTCTTTCTAATATGTGATGCAGTGATTTTTTTCTAAGTCCTTCATACTTTTTGGTATTTTTATATACAACTATGACTTTTTAATATAATTTTTTTACTTTCTGGTGCAATTTCATGTTGGAGGGCATTCTTTTAATGTTATTAATTGTTTATTTCCTTACTGCATATGTAGCCATATTGAAGAATTCAGTGCAGCCAAACTATCCTGTTTCTCTACTGAACGCAATGCTTCCAAGTCTTACTTGTCCCTAAATTACACTATCTAGCAAACTAACCTAAAGTAGTACCTAAATTGCTGCACCTAGCTAATTGTACTAAACACACACACAGTAGTCCCTAATTTACACTAACTAATTACACTAAACATAACTATCCCTAGCCTAAACACTAAGTGCAATCATTACCTGCTTAATGTCTTCAATTAATTCTTGAAATGGGTCTGCTGACCGGTTTATGCAGTCATTGTGTCACAAATACTCAGAAACGTGAGCATCCACACTGTCTTTACAAAGGCCGCCCCTTGTTAGACGATGCTGTAGTCCTTGCCAGCGTGACTCTTTGTTATCTGTGTGTACATTTTTCACTGGGTTGACAAAGTGCACTGAGTGATTCACTGTGCAGCAAACCCTCCACCCATCAACCCATAGTACCCCCTCCAGGCATCGAATGGTGCTGGTAAACACTGTGTACTCTGCAATTAGACTGTAGAGCATATTTACATCCCTTCAGTGGTTGGGGCATATCTTCATCCGCAGCTCATTCGTTTCCACGTCAATCATTCCCAATCCAGTTGCCCTCTACGACATATCCACAATGAAACTTGCTTCGTCGTATTTTGCACTCGTTGATTTGAACGACGTGACTAGGATCGCCAATTTTCCCCCTTGCAGTATACATAGTGTCATTTGGCATCATGTACACTTCACGGAAGTAGCCAAACTAGTCCGATGCAGTTCGCAAGCTCATGCATTTTACTGATTTGTCAAGCCATTTTCTGATTTTCAGCAACGTACTGAACGAATCTTAAATATTCGAAGAACAAACAGCCTTCACTTCTAACAGTACAACAGGTACTTCTGCTGGACAGCAAGCCTATTTTTGTAAAGCAATAAAACCTGAGAGGAAACATGGTCAATATTTTCCAAAACTGATCTGCGCTAATTGCATCCACGTGTCTTTTTGCACCAGTGTAGGACATTGCACTGGTCTGGGGCATTTTTGTAGAGGTTGACTACAAGTATTACATATCTTTCTCATGTTGGCTGCAATGAGAGAACCTGCAGGTTGTCTGCTTGTGCATGTGTATACATGCACCGTTGGACTTAGAAAATATTCTTGCATTGCACAAAAGAAAGTTTATCCAAGAATTTAAAATACACAGTGAATCACCTAAATCATGTACCACAAGTATTTTGGAAATTGAAAATGCCTGTTGATATGTGCTTTTCACAGAGTTAATTGATAGTGAGATCTACGGATCTCAGTAGATGCTTAGCAAATGTATTTGTAACAGTACACTTTTTAAAATAGAACTGTGACAATTAACATCAAAAAAATAAAAATAGAGTAAATTAAAATGTCAGTGTGTTTGTCACAGAAATCTGATGCAAGTAATTTACCAGAAATCTTATTTTGAACTTTTTATACACTGAGACTTGTCATATACCTGTGGTAGCACAAAAAGAAAAGCAAATGTAAATACACAACTTCTATAGATTGTGAGAAGTAAAGAGAAAGTTGACCTTCAAAGGTTGTCTTCAAAATGACCACCGCCAGCTCAATACGAGCTTCCAGTTACCTGTTGAAACACTGCTGCACATGTAGCATTCCATCTGAAATTTCAGTGCAGGCAACTGTAATATTCTGTTTCATATCATCTGATGTAGTTTGTAAGTCCTATTAGACAGTGGCTTTCAGTTTTCCCCACGGAACAAAGTCTGAAGAAGTCCAATCTGGTGAATGGGCCAACGAAGGCACAGGTCCTCTTTGTCCAGTCCAACAATTTACAAGCTATAATAATTTGTACCCTATGGGCTGAACTGCCAACATATTGGTGCCATGCGTTCCTTCTAGCCTGCAAGGGAATGTCTTCTTGCATTCTGATGATGATCTTTTAGGAGCTGTGATACTTGTACGAACTCCTTGTTCCTTCCATGAAAAAATGAAGTATGATTGGTGGTTCAATATCTCACATCATATATTTAAACTCCATTGAAGCTGATGTTCCTTCTGTTAATGAAGCCAGCAAACAACTATCAGTGTGGACACCTTGTGTGAGATTTCTTGTATTTTGACTGTATAGAGATAATTGACAGTGTCAGATGCTCTTGTAAGAGTCTATTGGCCGCAATAAATTATTATTATTATTATTATTATTATTATTATTATTATTATTATTATTATTATTATTATTATTATTATTATTATTATTATTATTATTATTATTATTATTATTATTATTGTAATCTATATGCACTAGAGTTCTGTGACAAGCAGCACTTACATTCTAATTTATTTTTATTTTGTTCATGTCAAGTCACTATTCCATTTTAAAAATTTTATGTTAAAAAATTACAGTTTTAAACATTTTTAAAATCTTTGTACAGGATGCAAATAGGAGTCCCTAACTACCATTCAATTCTGTGAAAACTGCACTTCAGTAGCACTTTGTTTCCAAAATATTTGCAGTGGACATTTCAGATGATTTACAAGATATTACAGGATATTTATAAAATCTTCTACTTAGGTACAGGGCATTAAAAAAATGCATTCACATTAAACTAGTTTTATATTAAGTGAAATAATATTGGTAAATTATAAAAGATATCAGCAATAAGCATATTTTATTTTCACATTAAACAGTGATCAAGTGATACAAGATAATTTTATTGTGCACTGATGTTTCAGGATTGTGAACTTCTGTCATTCTTTGTGCTGAATTTTAGGTTTGCATCATGCTATCACTATAAATCCTGCCTCTTTTTTTGGTATTTTATATATAAAATTAACCATTTTTATTTTTGCAGAATAATTCTAATATTGCTGGTATTATCTCTCTATTCTCTCTCTATCTCATTTGTTTTAAGTGCATACTGTTAGTCCTGCAACCATAAGTTATCAAGCTTCCCAATAGAAAAACGAGCAAGTGCCTTTGTGGTAATGTGTTTGGTTCACATTTGAGAGGTTGTAGGTTGGATTTCTTGTAGGTGTTCACTTTGACCATGCTTTTTTTCATGATTTTTCTGTTCAGCAAAGTAAATGCTAAATTGGTGTCTTCTACCACACATCTCCTTTTTGTCCCATTTCCTTTCCTTCTTTAATATCACAGGTTGACTTTGAGGCTGTATGTCAATCAATGACAGACACATGGCACAAAGACTTGCAAATTGGAACTACTCCACCCCATCAGATGGAAGCCATGTGAGCCTCCACTAGTGGGTCAAGTTTGCCCTAGTCACTGCTCTAGAGGAGAGAACTTGTATGTCTCTGTAGCCTGTGGTGGGAGACCCTGCAGCCTATGTCTTCTGAGGTTCCTTTATCTCATGATTCCTCCAGGATTGTATACATAAAAGATCTTTTGAGGTCAAGGTTCTAGGTGTGTCCCCCATTAGTGATCAAATCTCATTTAATTTTACCAACAGAAACCACACATAAATGATTTTAGCTAGCAGTTGGTTGTAATTAAAGATGGACTAAATGCTCCCAAATCCATTTATATAATAACAACAACAACAACAATAATAATAATAATTTATTCACCATTCAGTAATTACAAATAATTACAATAGGCTTTGTCACAAGTAATAGCTACCTTAAATCTAGTAAAAACACTATATATATACCTATAGTTTTGAAGCATAAAATAACCACGTTTTATGTCTTCCTTGCATTTGTCTATAAACTCTTGTAAGTTATAAAAGGGGTTCTCAGTTAACCATTTGTACAGTTTCTCCTTAAAAATTTTAGTAGGTAATTTGTGTATTCTTACGGGAAGTACATTGAAGAGTTTTATACATTTATTTTACAATACTGAGAGGTCTTCTGAAGCCTGTGGAAGGGCATATCCAGTTTTTTCATGTTTCGCATATTGTATGTATATATTTCATTTCTTATGTTATAGTTTTGTGTATTTTCTTTAATATATACCAGCACATCATAAATATATAAATTAACTACTGTAGGGATTTTAGCTGCTATAAACAGTGGCTTACAATGCTCTAATTTCTTTGAATCTGTTAATATACGAATAGTCTTCTTTTGGAGTTTTAGTACCTCCACTATTTTTGGACTACTACCCCATAGTATCAAACCATATCTAAAAATACTTTGGAAGAATGAAAAATATGCCATGCTCTTTTTAAATTTCCTAATAAGAATATCACATGTGATAACTTATTACAGACATATTCAGTGTGAGGGTTCCATGATAAATTGTGATCAATAGTCATGCCTAGGACCTTTACAGTTTTACTTGTTTTGTCATTTAAACAATTTGTATTTTTTAAAGTAAAAAGGATATTTTGGGATTTAGTTTCATTCATAAGGAAGCCATTGCTTTCGAACCAAAGTTGGGCTTGTTTTAAGGTTTTATTTACTGACTCTGATAACAATTTGAACTCACTGTGTACATTTAAGAATAATGTATCATCTGCATACACCACAGTGTGGCATGGAAAACACTTCGCTATATCATTTATCATTATTAAGAACAATAGAGGTCCTAGCACCGAGCCTTGCAGAACCCGTATTTCCACCTTTAACTTGAGAACATTTTCCCTGTAGTGATACGAGTTGCTTCCGATCCTCTAAATAAGATTTGAAAATATTTAAATTTTGACCTTCAATTCCACAGATTTCGAGCTTCTTTAACAAGACATCATGTTTCACACAGTCGAAAGCTTTGCTTAGGTCACAAAGTGTGCCCAGAGCTAAAACACCATCCTCGAAAGCTTGCAGCAAATGAATCTACAGCATTTATGGTAGATTTTCCACCTCGATATCCAAATTGATTTTTAAAAGATAAATTTTGCATTTCAAAATATTCTTGCAATTGATTTTTTAGAAGACATTCAAAAATCTTTGGTATTGTTGGAATTATTGAGATTGGTCTGTAACTACTTGGTTTACTCCTGTCTCCCTTTTTGTATATTGGAATAACTTTTGAAAATTTTAGCATTTTAGGGAAAACACCTTCAGCAAAGCATTTATTAATACAGTGAAGTTATGCAAAAACGTAACACTTCTGATTAAAAACTTTTGTGTTATGATTCTTTCACTAACACCTATTTACATTACATAGAAAATGAAGCTAGCTACAATGAAGCAATAAATATTACTCAAGTATATATATATTTAATACCTATTTAGATATTAACTTAAAAGTATGCTGAAACAATTCCTAGAGAATGTATATCAATAATGTTTTGTCATCGTTAATTTGGTGGGTCCAAATAGACTTCTCTCAAAGTTAACTTCTCTATCAAGTAATTACATTGATATTCAAGCTTGTAAATTAGCCACTATAAGCTAAAGATACAACTAAGCAATAAATCAATGAAATTAATATTTAAGACAACTGTAAATTAACGAGTGTGTGCGTGCATCAGGAATTGGCAACCAAGTCATTCTCCTTCTAGCCACCACAATATCAGGATACATCTTCAAAGCTTGGCATGATTCTAATTTATAATTTCTTCTCTGGTACAAAGTAGGCAGTAAGATGAGCTTGAAAGTCCAATCCTATAAAGATGCTAATCAGATAATCATGTCCAGCTATGAGACGAAAGTTGGCAACAGCTGATTTTCTTGATAGTTTTGGAATTATTTTAGGGTTTTGTGCAATTTGTAGCCATTTTGAGTTTTTAGTTTCTTGTGTTATTTTACATATATAGTTTTTATATATTTTTCTTTTAACAGTGCATTTGATTGATTCATAAAACAAATTTATAATTGTTTTTTGTTTAATTTTGGTTCCTTTCTTTGCCAAAAAGTCTGCATTTTCATTTCCATCTACCCCACAATGAGATAGAATCCATTGTAATACAATTTTTTTCCCTAGTTTACCAATTTGTTGAATCATCTTTTGTAGTTCTTTAATTTTTTCCATTTTGGGGAGTGTTACTATTGCTTGCATATTGCCTTTGAGTCTGAAAGAATAACTATATTTTTGCATTTATGTAGCCAAGGAAATATGTTTTACAGTGATAAATAAACAGCTTCTATCGCTCCATCAAAATTTGTGGCATTTCTTTCTACATTTCTATAATAGGGAAAGGACTGGCATATACCACCTGCTCCAGCTCCATCATCAATATCAGAGAGGAACCATCTGTGTATATGTGTCCATTCTAGAGTTGGATATTTTAGATTTAGAGTTTCTAGTATAAGAGTTTTAGCTCTGACAGGACTTTTTTGTTCATGTATTAGATTTAACTGATGTTCAATTGTAGTAATCTCAGTAGGGTTGATGCAATCAATAAGATTTTCTCTTTGTTTTGGTATTTCTAATCTTTTTTTGAGTTCATTAACTTTTTGCATGAATCCAGGTGTTTTTAATTTATTTACATCTAAATTGTTTTACCATTTATTGAAATTTGAAGATCTAATCATTTTTTCATACTATAAAATAGCTTGAGTTTGTAGTTCTAAATTCAGTGGTTTGTTAGAGGTAGCAGTCTGCAGTGCTTCTATCGGAGTTGTTTTGAGTGCTCTAGTTATTATTCTAAGTGCTTGATTTTGTATGCATTCGAGTTTTCCTTTATTAGATGGTGATGATCTTATTAATACTTCTCCACAATATTTTATCACTGGTTTAATGTAAGTGTTGTAAGTTGTATTCAGCATTTCCCAGGAACTGCCCCATTTAGTGCCAGCTTTTTCTTTATCTGTTCTTTCTAAAGCAGTATTGTCATATTGTAAGCTCAATTCAATTTGTTTTCTAGTTAAGGAGAATAACTGATACTTAGTTTTCTCTATATTTACTGTCATGAGACTTTCTGAGCACCATTTCTTTCAAATGTTCTACAGATGACTGTGCTATCATTTCCAATTGTTTAATATTTTTTGTGTAAATTAAAATGAAAATCATCAATATGCCATAAAAATGAAATATTTTTACATAAGTATTGAAAGTTTCAAGAGGCTTATTCTAAATTTTCAGGAAAAGAATCGAGCTCCTTACCGTCTCTATACTCCGCCATATGTTTTGGCTCCTGTGAAAGAGAAAACAGAATCAAGTGAATCATTTGGACAGTGCAGTGGAGAACAGTGCTCAGTGTTATATGTAAGCTATTGTCTCTCCGAGGATCAGAGATGGTTGCTAGCAGTTGCTACTGATGAACGTGGTGAGATATTTGAAACTTCCACTATAAACATTGATATTCCAAACCGTAGCAGAAGAAAGAAGGCATCTGCAAGGCGCATTGGTCTCCAAAAGCTCATGGATTTTGTCTTAGGAGTGATGTCCCAGAGCGTTCAACCATGGAGGCTTGTAATAGGCCGCATTGGACGGATAGGTCATGGTGAACTCAAAGGTACTAATTCCACATGTAGCTATTAGTTCTATGCATATTTGTAAAACATTTTTGAAAATAAACAGTTACTTCAGCAGTAAATTGAAATGTACTTGGGTTTTGTTCTCTAGAATCCTGTTATTTATATAAATCACTTATGATTCAGGTTTGCTAGATTATTAACAGTGTTTAAAGATGTTGAAACATTTTAAAATGTGATCATTTATGTATGTTTACAGGATGGAGTTGGCTCCTCAGCCGGAAGTCACTGCTGAAGGCATCAAAGCACCTAAAGGAGATCTGTGAGCAGTGTAGTCTGATGTATCCTAATGATGTACCTTGTGTGTTAAGTGCATGTTTGGTATCCCTTGAGCCAGACTCTGCCCTTCGGCTCATGCCAGATCAATTCACTCCAGATGAGCGATTTAGCCAAACATCCGTCAATTGCCAACTTTCAACCCCTCAAGATGTTTCATGCACTCATATTCTTGTGTTCCCAACATCTGCCACCACACAGGTGAGATTTTTAATGTATCTTCAAATTTGGAATCTAGCAGTGCCATTTTTGCAGGATAACGTGTTTTTTGTATGCAGATGTGATTGATACCATCTAGAAGCTGTAGACTAACAAAATGTTCTGAAAGAATGACTCATTGAGCTTAATCATAAATGATGTAGATTTACTGACGACAGAAAATATCTGAAATCAGGCATTTTACTTGGATCATTCAACAATTGATGGCAATAGTGTTTAAATGTAGTGCTATCAGCAGTAAATAATACAAGCTAATAACAGTGAGAAAGAAGACATTGACGAGTGTTATCTGTGAGTTTGAAAATCGTAATCATATTTATTATGATATTTGTGATGAGTTCAATTTGTATTTTTAGTGTTCTAAAATGTTTAGTAAATGAGAGCAAAGATAGAGTCAAACTGAAAAATTCAATGCCATGACCGGGATTTGAACCACGGATCTCCTGGTTTCCGTCCAGTCGCTCTTACCCATTGAGGTACCATGGTCAACATGCCATCCTGACATTAAATTCTCCAGTTGACTCATATATTTTCCCAGTAAACCACTAGGGGCTCTCATATTTGAAATATACCATTTGTGGCGACTTAATATTGTAAATACTTGAGTCCCAGTCTTCACAGTTAAACCCTTATTATTTAAGTTAACCGATGTAAGTTCATCATTTCTTCACACTAGCTATATATAGGCTAAGGTTTTAGATAGATAGATAGAGCGACTGGACAGAAACCAGGAAATCCGTGGTTCAAATCCCAGCCATGACATTGAATTTTTCAGTTTGACTCTATCTATCCAAAACCTTAGCCTATATATTAATTTCCATCAATTAACTTAAATAATGAGAGCAAAAATGTTTAAATGCTTCCTTAAAATTCAAATTGCAAGAGGCAAGAATGCTTGAGAATGCCATGCAGCATTACTGGAAGTTGAGCTGCTGATGGGAAGCGAGAGGAGACAGACGTGTTTTTATGGGTGCACAGCAGTGAAAAAAAGAAAGAAGTATATAGAGCCAGAATAGGCTTCTTTAAATGTTATCTAGGGAGTAAAAACTCGGGAGAACAGACCAAAATGATGGTGTAGTTTGTGGTGGTTTTAATGACGCTACTAATAATTGGAGGAGTGAAACTAAACCCAGGACCAGAGATGCAACAAGTTATGGGAATGTTGAAGCACATTGCAGAGGAAATGACGGAGCTTAAAGGAATAGAAAAGAGAATGGAAGTTAAAATGGTAAAAGAATTCGAAGAAATAAAATCAGCATGGAGGAATTTCAAACAGGAGGTAAACAAAGAATACGTCGAATGTAATAGAAGAATGACAAATTTGGTGAAAGGAGAGGAGAGGAAAAATGAATGTAATATTTTTGGAATAGAGGAAGCAAGAGGGAAACAAGTGTGGGAGCAAGTGGAAGAAATTGTTCAAGAGAAATTAGAAATAAAGCTTGGCAGCTGGGAAATAGTAGATACATTTAGAGTAGGTCGGAGAGGCATATACCCTAGACCAGTAATAGTTAAGCTGGCAACAGTGAAAATAAAATGGGCAATCTTTTCCAGTGTCGAAAAATTAAAAGGGACCAGAATATTCACGGAAAATGACTATGGGAAGAAAGAGAGAGAAATAAGTGTGCAACTAAAATAGATGAAAAATGCACCAGAGGAGACAAGGCATACGTGAGAGGATTAGACCTTTGGATCAACAATACAATGCAGGATATATGTCAGCTAAATATCAGACAGTCAACAGAGAACAGCACACGTGCCAGCATTCAGGAAGCTGAGATGACGTCAAGGATACATAGTACTGCTAGCAGTGGCGGCAGAGAAGATAAATTGGGAGAGCAGATGTCACCCAGCAAACAGGTTTCACCAGAAAGACAGATGATTGATGATGCACGTAGTATGGCCTTGGGAGCAGCTGTGGGAATAGATGTGTGGAAGAAGTCTGGGCTCAGCATAATCTCATCGCCAGGAGGAAGTATTCTACAGGTTGAAGATGGAGAGGGAGGGAGTGATCCAGTAAGCAGGTCAAGATTGACAAGGAGGGAAACCAAATTGCAGCAATTGAGGTTCAGGAGAAAGGGATCGGTATAGGAAAAGGTATTGGGGGTTATATCGTGGAATATGCAAGGGATGTTGGAAACGTTGAAGAATGGTGAAATAATGCAGATTTTAAGATTAGGTGATGTGATAGGAGTTGTAGAGACTTGGTTGACAGGTGATATTTCAGTGGAAGTGAGTGATTTTGATTTTTATGAGAAGAAAGGGGTAAGAAAGAAAGAAAGAGACCGTGTGTCAGGCGGTCTAGGTTTATTTGTTAGGAAGGTTTTGTATATTAAAGTGAAATTTATAGAGATTTAGGAGAGAGTTCTGTTGTTGGTCCAACAAACTATCCGGAATTTATAGCGTAAGATGTGAGGATTGCCACGACATTTATATCAGAAAAACAAAGAGAAACCTAGAAACAAGGATGAAAGAACACATGCGATGTATTAAATACAGACAGATAAATCGGCCATAGCCCATCACTTCTGGTCAAAAAATCATATTTCCAAAGACAAAACTTTTGGTACCGGCAAAAAAGTATTGGGAATTAACAGTTTGGGAAAATATACACATTTTGAAGATGTCATTCAACTCATTGAACAGCGCCAGGAGAGGGAGGCGGTCACCTGAAGAACCAGTAGAACATCAGCTGAGGATGGGGACGCGGTGTCCTTGAAACATGTCCTAATTTCAAAAGTTAGTGGAGCTTAAGTGTTTTTACAGTTCGAGAATTGATTTAAAAAGTGTTTTTGATTGATGAAGCTCCACTGTTTATAAATACTTCTATTTATAGTTTTATCATATAATTATTTTGTTAAGCATACATAGAAAACAATGGTTTTCCCATAAACTTATGTTTAAAGAACTTCCTTTTCCAATTTAAGAATTTTATGGCTTGTTTTTATGTTTATGTTCAGTTGTACTTAACACTGTTTACAGCAAATAAGAGCACTTAGCACTGCTTGCATTAAATTAAAACACAATCCTTATCAACATACATTACTCATCTTCATTTTGACCAAGTACATTACTTCTTGTAGATTTAAGGTTTGTACCAGGCATGGTATAAGGGAGGGTTCCCTTTCAGACTAGAAAGTATGTCATTTAGTTTATTTGGATGTATTGGCAGTGCTTCTGGTTTGTTTGTTTGTATTTTTTTGTTTTAAGCCAAGTATGAAAAGAGTTTGTACTTTCCTCTTTCTTTTCAATAAGCTCATCATCCGCATGTTTATTTGGAGGTGTAATCCTTGTAGAATCATTGCGATAACATTGATGTTTGTACTAGAAAAGCAGAAAAACGTGCATAACATTAACAGAAACTGGTACCTGTTAATGTTAAGTACTCATAGCCTTAAAAGTTTTATTCAATTTCCTAAATCTTACATATTAGGAAGTAAATAGTGTTATCGTATAACACATAACACTGTAAGTATAAATATCGTACATAGGCAAGTAAACAGTGTTAACGTACAAGAGTTAACATTATATACATGAAATGAGATGTGAACCATATTTACCTCAGAACCGATACTTTAGGTGAATGGAGCAAGCAATTCATTTTTATCTGGGACAAAGTCGGATCTTTCATGGAGTTACTTCTTTCACAGAATCTGCCAAACAACTCATTAACTTCTCTTGTTTCTCAGATTCAAGACACAAAGCTTTATTACTGTCAGTCATTTTGTTGTCCTTTAACATTGTTTTCATGCCAGAGACAAGAGAAAACAGCAGGGGTAAGAAATCTGACATTGCATGCTGCTGCCATCTCTTGGCAAACCCCCAAACAGCTTACTCATAAATGAACAACAGACACCTTACCATTATTTACTCCTGAGCCCTTTCATTTCTTAAATGGACATCAAGTTGGGACTTTAATTTAACGATGTAGAATGCAGGAAAATGAAGATTTGGAGAGTTTAGAATAGGAATTCCACTGTAATAAAACTTTTAGAGCAAATCGAACAGACTACATGGCAGTCAACTCACAAAATACAGTGCCTGCATATATATTGTTAGATGCACCTTCACTCTTTCACAGTTTGCTAAATTCTGACGACTAGCTTAACTATGAACGTCACTGAATAATGTTAGGGATTATTGTTGTCTGCAGTGAGATGTGTTATGGTTTCAGGGGAGTATTGTTGTATAATTAATGTGTGTTATATTGTTTTCTATTTTATAAGAAATGTTGTGGATTCACAAAATTAATTAAGTTGTGCTTGTGCTAACAATAAGAGGTCATAGTTTCTCTCTGTGCTTAAATTTGTTTGTTTATTTGTAGTTTTAAAGGTGAAATTTATGATTTTTGCTAACATAATATGATTTGATACCTCAAAAAGTTGCAGAGGTAAAAATTCTGATAGAAGTCAATTTACTTTCAAATTGAGAGATTTCTGAAGATTATGGGTGGCTGAATCATCTGTGAGGCAAATTTAAAAGAAAATTTAACATGGTATGGACATAGCCCCACAAAGGAAGAATAAATGTGCATAGAAACCAATTCTCACAATAAGAGTAGAACACTGATTGAGGGGGGGAAAAAAGGGGGAAAAAAACAGATTTGCTAGTGTAAAAGAAATTAGATTAAGGCTTGAAGAGAAATACTTAAAACTTCTGGAAATCATTAAATATGAAGATTTCCAATATGGAAATTCTTTACTAAGTTAAACTTCACATTTGCCTTGCATTATCATGAACCTAAAGCTCACATGTTGAAACAATTCAAAATAACTTTTTTTGCTTAAGGTGTGTTTTAGTGATGAAAACAGAGATAGCTCAGTTTGTGCTAAGACATCCTGTTTAAATTTTCATGCAGATTATATTGTGCAGACATTAAAACATCTCACCAATGTTACAATATAGTAGGTCATCAGTGGCATAGGCATTGAACATCTGCAGGAGATTGGCAAAATAATGTGAACACTTCTACTTACTTTGGAATGGTTTATTAACAGGTTGGATCCCCATTTGTCCATACAATTTTTCTTGGAATATAGTGAGTGTATATCCTCCAGTGGAATATTATGCTCTCTTCTATCCGAACCTCTTCTGGCTGCTTTAATGACAATGGAGGCAGAAATATGTTACATAGTCTGTTCTCCAGTACTGCCCAAACTGGTTCGATAATGTTCAAGTCCAAGGATTGTGCTGGCCAGGGAAGATGCTACAGTTCATTTCTATGTTCCTCAAACCAGGACTGTGGTGTCTTGGTTGTATAAATGGGTGCATTGTTGTCTTGAATCAACATTGTTTGGGACCAACATTTGAATACTATACTTAACCACCTAACATGTTCAGATAATCTTTGGCTGTAACTCTGTCTTTGAAAGAAATGATGAGACCAGCAGAATACCGTGATATGGCTGTCCATACTATCACACATCCACCTCCATGTTAAACGTTGGAATCAAGCAATCAGAATTGTAGGCTTCTTTCGGAGTTCTCAGATGTAAATCTCACCTGATGTTTCGAAATAACATTAATGTTGACTCATCAGATCATATTACTTATTTCGACCAATCTGCCATCCAGGATAATCACTAATAGCTTAGGTATAGCAGCTCATCCACGAATATCCACTTGATGGAGTTCTTGGCAGACAGTGTCAATAGAGACAGGGTCTAGAAGATGACTATTGAGCGCGGCAGTCACTTTAGCTGCAGTAGTTTTGTAGTGCTTTGACACAATACTTGCTAGTGTACGACGATCTCTGTTATCTAGTTTTGATTTTCTTCCACTATTACTTTATGATGATTTCTTTCCATGTTTTGTGTAGGCTGTCATGACTGTTGAAACAGTTTCTCTTGAAACATTAAATAAGTTGGCTGTCTTGGTTATTGTTGTTACAGCTAATCAAGCCCCCACAAACTGCCCTCTTTGAAAATCTGTTAAATCTTTCATTCCAAGTCTATTTGTGCCTCTGAATGCAAATATGCAGTGTACACTACAGTGTAAGCAACTGCCACTGATGCCTAGTAGGTAAGTAACATGCACAGTCAAGTGTGACACATGCCTTACCTGAGTGCTTATCATCAAACATAACCATCCCTTTACTACCACTGTTCACATTATTTTGCCTATCTATTATATGTGCTTTTCAAGGGACAAGGAAGTCTTAAGAAGTAGGCTGCTGCTCAAATAAGAGCCTGGTTCCCAAATGGAAAAACCATTCATATTTATGCAAGATGGTGTAAAATATCATACTGCAAAATCATCTATAGTTTTTCCGCATGCAGATGTGAACCCCATTGAAAATGTCTGGAAGGTAGTGAAAGATGTAGCAGGAAGTGATTACTCTGAACACTATACAGTATGCGCATGTTTTCTTGAGTGCTGGATTTATGGTGTGATGCGGGCAGAGGGGAAGAAGCGTGAGCTAACACTCTTTTGTTTCTGCAGCCTGTCAACCTTGAAAAACACAGTTCAGCAAAATAGCATGTAAGATAAGCGAAGATATCACAAATAATGCAAGTAATGTTGCATCCTCTGAAAACATTCCTTAGTTTTGCCCACGCCAGCTCAGTTGTATTCAGATCACAGTTATACGGAGGTAGACGAATAATGTGTCCCCTTTTGAGAGTCATAACATCCACAAAAGCTCATACAAATATAAATCATTTTCAAGTAAATGCTGATGTATATTAGCACCACACTTATAACAAGGATATACTGGCAATTCGAGTGCACCAAACGGAACTTTATGAAGGAAGCTTTAACTACAAAGGGATAATGTTATACAATAAACTTCCAAATTCATTTAAACAAGCTGCCTCATTAAAACACTTTAAGAGTAAGGTTAAGAAACTTTTGAATGCACACTTTTTATACAGTTAATGAATTTTTAGAACTAAAACCATGTAAATGAGCACTGGGAGCATAGTACATTCACAAACCTGTAATATTCATATTATGACATTTGTTGTAGTAAATTAGTCTATGCAAATACCACATGAAACCATAGAAAAGCTGCTTATTGCGTATATTGTATGTAATCAATTTGACTTTATATATATACTGTATTTATACATGTATATGTTGCCAAGGATGAACTAAAATTCTAAATCTAACATACGATTGTTGTAAACTGGTTAGCTAATTAACCTCGATATAGATCAAAACGAAATATGGCAGACATGATAAAGCTTAGTGTATTAACCACTAGATGTCAGTGTATAGCGCATTTCAAGTTTTGAAGATGTCATCTATGTTTACGGAGTTAAACGAAACCTACCGAATGAGGACTTGGAATCCTATCGCTCTTATCACATGCATACTGTAGACTAATTGAAAAGATCATAGAGATCTGAAATTATCATTCACACATATAAGAAACAATTCAGGCATGTATCAATAGCATGTCAAAGCAAATTAAAAAATTATGAGCTACCAAAAGTAGCTTTATTATGTACTAACATTTTCAAAAACTTGTAAGCCTCTGACAACAGCTCACAAATATATCAAATTATCGGTACAAGCATGTATATTATACATAAACTTATTCGTTGATGTAATTTTTCAATATAGTGTAGTGACAATAACAAAACAAAATAAGTCCCCCCCCCCCCCCTAAACTCCAATTATATTGAAAAATCAAGATGCATGTAATAATATGTCCAGGCACTGTATTAGAAAGTGGCTGTCAAGTATAAACAAAATGCTGTATCTCAAAATTAGGCAATCTGCACTAAGTACAGCTAATATAAATGATCTTACTGAAAACTGTTGTATCATGAAGGATGAACCTCCCTTAAGATCATCAGTTTTCTTTTGGGTGGGGGAGTCAGGCTATTGTTTATACTCAGCATGTCATTAAGCTAAGAATGTGTGTAGGTATAGTTACATGTAATGGTAGTGATGAATTAATTGATTTTGTTTTTCTGCAGTCATCTCAAACTGCATTCCAAGAACAACATATAAATGGCCCAGAGCTAGGAGATGATGAGCTGTTTTCAGCCTTAAATGATGATATGCCAGAAGGCATAGAAGGCATGCAGGATTTCAACGATATCTTCTCATGGCCAGAAACTGGACCTGGGGGGGCACAAAGCCCAACAGGCAGTCCTCGCAGGGGAGATTCTCCGTCACAGCCTGGTAGTCCTTCTTGTGGTGTAGGTGGCCCTTCAGACCAGAACAGCCCGTTTCCTTGCAATGGATCTTCAAGAGTAAGTTGAAACAATGTACTCTATATAAATGTGATGATAAAATAAGGGACTAATTCTAAGTGTGAATTTAAGCTAGTCAGTTGAAAGGATTGAGTAGATCAATTTTGGTGGCAGATTCAAATTTTAAACTTTAAACTTCATGCAAGTACAAATCTTCATTGTTAAAAACATATGGGAATAATAATTATGTACTAACATCTAATGAAACTTTCATAATTTCGTTTTACTGTAATAGCTTATTCAGTAAGTAACAATACTGTGGTTAGTGAACTTTTTCTGTCACCAATGTTCTAAGTTGTAACAGTCCTGTTTACCAATAATTCTGTTGTGTTCTCCTTGCATTAGTTGAACTTCTTATATTATCACTTTTTATATTTTCCACAGCTTTAAATTTAAATATTTCTGCCTCCTATTTTGATTGTTAGCCTTTCCAACTTTCCTCCATGCAGGTCCCGCCCGCCCCCCTCCTCCAGTAGTTTGGTTTCTGCTTGTTATTAGGTGACAAACCTGTGAGGCATATTGGAAAGAATATGAAACCATGAGGTTGCTTATGTGAGCCTATTGCACACACACAGTAAGTCAGTGTATGTACTCTCTGTTCTGATGCAATCACATTTTCTGGATATGTCATAGACTGGTAGGCACAAGAAATCATACATAATGTGATTGAATATTGTAACAAGGAGAAACAAGAGGGAAACAAAACTTTTATTTCTATTTTAATTCATTGTTGCCATAATTAAACTAACATGATAGTGTGCTTAATTAGTAATTGCATTTATAGTATCTAAAATTATGCGTATACAATTTTTTACAATTTAACATTCTGATGCATTTAAATCATGTCACTTATATCAGGGCAGTGGCCCATATATACAAATTGATCAAAGTTCAGAAAATTATATTACATTACATACACATCCTGATGTTTCAGAAATTATTTAATAAAAAAGTGTAGTGACTAATAAGAAAAATGTTCTCTTAATACCAGAGTTTTTCTGCTACTGAGAAGACTAAAAGAACTGATTGTGGTTATTGGGAAAAGATGGATTACTGAAAAAAGCACAGGGTTTGAATGTATTCATGATAATACTAACAATGACAATGAGTCATGACAGCATTACTGATGACATGTTGGACATTTCCCCTCTGCTGTTGAGTAAATCATCTTTTCAGAAGTTATTCCTGCTGTACAGATTGAACTCGCTAGAAAATTAGTTACATTACCATGTCTTTTCTATTACTGCAGACTTATTAAATAACAAGTCAATTACAATAACCACTAATGTGGTTAGTGTAATTATAATTTGCATGAATTGAGGTGCTCAGAATAATAACAGCATATTCCAACCTACATTGAGTTTTGAGATAGAAGTATTACTGTGCACAGCTGCCATCTACCTTTCATGTGATAAAAGTATCAAATGAATTGGGATATGTCAAAGCTTTCATTTTCCATCTTCAAAATTTGTCTGTAGTGAAAACAAACACATTCTCAGTGTAAAAATGGCATATTCCAACTATGAGTGCTTTACTTTATAACTGCTACATGTTCTGGTGCTGTCTGCAGAGGTTATTCCTGAATCTTAAAAAAAAATAAGGAAGGAAACAAGCAAAAAAGCCAATAGATGGGTAATAAATAAATGAAGGAATGTTGCACAGAAATAATTGTAGATTGTTCATTAATCAATTGAACAGGGAAGACTGTTAACACACAGAATGGTATCACTTCAAATTTTGTAATTAGAAAAAAAAAAAAAAAAAAGATATTGATGGTGCTCCTTTGTCTTTACGTAAGGTTACATCCATTATTGTGGATCATGATATTCCTGAGATTGTTAGTTAGGTTTGTTATTCTAACTCTGGAGTGTATCAAAAAGTTAATTTTAGGAAAAGAGGTAAAAGTTTACAAAGTTTCATGGTTTAAATTATAGCAGAAGTACAGTGAACAGAGAAAGATATAAAAAGCTAAATACAATGACCTGATGAAATTACTGAAATAAATGTTATTTTTTCTGTTTTGTATACTTTTTGTTCTAACACAAAATCAGGAAAAGTATTCATCACATTGGTTCAAGAATTTGCACTTAGATTTGAAATCACTAAATTTAAATACCTAGAATCAAATTGTAATGTTAACTACTTTCTGTGTTTTGGGAAAAATCCAGAAAATAGCATTTATTTCAACATGAACTTCGGTTAAGATATGCCGTTATTATTCTAAATGTCTCTATAATTATATGATTATAACTTCCACTTGAATTTAAAGGTCTGTGAATATTTGACTCTGTTGGCAAATAGCTGCCCTTTACCGTTAGAACTCTCTATTGGTAGTTCGGATCAAGGTTTAAAATAAGGCATAATAGATAAGGATCAGACAAGGATTGTAAATATAGGTCCACTAAAATAAAAAGGAAAGCCATGATGATAGTGCTTGGTAGTGATTTCTAATCACAATACGGCTAATAATAGGTGGAGTAGAGATTAAAGGACAGTCAGAATTAATGCAAGTGATGCAAATGGTGGAAAAAATGAATAATCAGCAGTAAAATGGATAGGAATACAGAACACCTGAAAGAGCTATAAATAAGTAGAGGAAGTAGAGATAAAATTGATAAATGGATAGAAGAGTTGAGAACATACACAGGAAATACGAGACAAGCCAACAAAGGAAATACTGTACAATTCTCGGAATGAAGAAGCAGAATAGAAGGGTAGAAGAGGTTATGAAAATGGGAATCAAGTTATACTGTTATGAATTGAAGACATTTTCAGAAAGGGGAAAAAAGACAATAATCCAATATTATAAATTGTAAACAAACTAAAACTGGCAACATTGAGCATAACAAAAAAAAATATTGATACACATAAAGACAATTAAAGGTTGCTAAACAAAACTGGCTAAACAAAGCTCTTAAAAATACAATCTTGAGCACATCAAAATCTGAATCTGTTAGATCAGTTGTAAGGAATGTGAAGTACTACATATCTTAAAATGAAAACAAAGTTGGAAATCAGACTAAAGAAACACCACAGAGACAGAAAACTATGACAAATAAATCTGCTCTAGAACATTCTTTTTTAAATATATATTTTGAAATCCTACCATTAAAGGAGTGTTAAAACTTTGCATTCCTAACACTAAATGGCAGCACAATCCATCGCAGAATGAAGGGGAAACAAATTATTTCCATTTCAAATACAAATTATTATACATTTACATACTTATTATTACACTGAGTTGCTGGTTACCTTTGGGCCCAATGGACTCTGACTTTGAGCTCTCTCATCACCATTACGAATACCAAATAACTCTTTTTGAAGGATATTAATTTTCCGTTACAAAACTTTTATATTCACCGCGACATTTTTCCATCATCATGAATCAAGATGAAAGAACATATATCTATGAAGATTATTGATTTTCAGTAACTAATGTTACTCCTCTATTAATTTTGTGATTGGCCGATTTACTGCCATGTCATCACAATATGTAATACAATTATTACTACGGCCAATCACAAAATTACATATATATATTTTTTTTTACATTGTCATTACATGGCCTACTAATAGTCATATCAGAAAACAAGAATTTCCAACTGGATATTCATATAAAAAGTTCTAACTAAAACATATCGTTATAAGGTTAAACACTTTTTTCTCATTCTTTATTTTGCTAATTTAGAACATTTTATTTGTTCCATGTTCTAAAACTTGAAAATGTACTTTCAGGGTGGTGGAAATTTAGGAGTTGATAGCCAAGAGGAAGTTGGAACGTTACATCAGCAACCACTTGCACTTGGGTATTTTGTATCGACTGCCCCTACAGGACGAATGCCTAAATGGTTTTGGGCATCATGCCCCCATTTGGAGAATGTTTGTCCAGCATTCCTCAAGAATGCTCTGCACTTACACAGTCCAGCCATCCAGCAGAACTCGGATGACCTCCTTCAACAACAGTCTGCCGTCACTGTACATCCCCTTGATTCTCAGTACACCACTGATGTTCTCAGGTTAGTTGAGTTATATGTATTTACTATTTTTAATTAGCTACCAAGTGAAAGATGAATTATACAATAGTTACAAACAGGAAAGTTTTACTGGTAACCATAGGAAGAGTCTGATGTTTACAAATTTACTACTGTAATTTATTTGAACTAGTTTTAGGAACATTGGCCCCTATTCCTAAACTGGAGATTGGTGGTTGGAATTATTTCAGTGCAGCAGCTTCTGTTGGAGGCAATTGTAACTTCATATGATTTGCAATGATGATTTAGACAGGTTGACAAAGCATTAGACATTTTTGTTTTTGAATATGAAAGTTGCTTCATTACTACTGAATGTAATAACTTTTTGTGATGTTTCTGGAGTGATAGTGACAGTTCTGTTTTGTATTTGATCCAAGAATTGTTGATTCTGCTGACTGGTCCATTTCCTTTTGTCTTAGGCTTTGAAATTGATATTCTTAAAGTAATTAGGAGAAACAAAGAGAAAAAAATCAGGAAAACTAAAGGAAATAATTTTCCATTTGCAACAGCAATCATTGATAGGTAATGTAATGGAATTAAATTTTTCAGTGCTGATTATAACCTTCTAATGTTTAGGTTTTTTTTTTAACTGTGGGTCCATTTATTAATTTTGTTAAAAAAAAAAAAAAAAAAAAAAAAAAGCCTAATTGATATTGAAAAAGATGCCTTGTCTCTAGTAAATTTTTTGATTTATCTAAGGCTTTTATCAAAGTGTTAACTTGAATTGTAAATTGTCTGAATTTAAATTGCAAAAATATGGAGTTCCCCAGGAGTCAGTTCTGGTTCCAATTATGTTTATTATATAAATGATTTGCCTTTTGTAATCAAGGATTTAGTGCCCTAATAATTACCTTTTAGCTGATGATATAGCTGTTTTGTATGGAAGTAAAACTAAAGAATCTATGAAGGTAAAGCTGGAGCTAGTGTCTGGTGTAGTGAAACAGTGGTGCAGTGCTAATAATCTCAGTCTATATACTAGGAAAACAGTTTAGGTATTTCTCTTATTCATCCTGTATCTAATCAAATAGATCTGCAAAATTTTTATGTATTTTTGTTGAATCTGGCTTAGGTTGGCAAAGTCATAAAGTTAGTGGAGGGCTAAAATAAGACCTGAAGCTTTCCTGGCGACAAATATGCTCACTTTCTTCTCGAGCAGCAAGCCAAGTGAAAAGACGATTAGATATTGACGTTTCAGGAGTGTGCATCTTTCTCATCATCAGGATATTTATAAAATGTTATAGCCACAAATGAAACACTGGACAGAACACAAATATAAGCAAAGACGAAACACTATCAAAATTCGCATTACTGAACAAAAGACTGTTTTCAGTAAATTAAATGCCAGGTCAGGAGATGGCGCAATGTGTCAAAGAAACGTAACTACGTGATTATCAATCTGTATTGACCTTTGGTTCTTAAATCAATGGATTTACACTTTTAAGGCCGGTTTCCAAGAGGAGCTGAACTGAAATCCAGCATCACGATTAAGCGTGCTCCTTTCAGAGGAAATTGCCAAATCCTCCTTAATTCTCTGCTCCCAGTAACTGTTGCATATTGCCAAGATGGTCGTCTCCCGAAAAGTGGCTCTATGGTCGTTATCAAAACAATGCTCTGCCAGCCCAGACTTCTCAGGTTGCATTAAACGAATGCTCCGTTAATATTCGATTAATGTGGTAGCAATGTTCCTTCTGGTTTGTCCTATATACAGTGTCCCACATTCACAGGAAATGCGGTACACTCCCAGAACTTGGAAGTCCAGTTTGTCTTTCACTGGTCTCAACAGATGTTTAATCTTCGGAGGTGGTGAGAATTCTGCTGATTCTGCTGGATAGATTGCCGGTAAACGGGATGCAGGCTGTAGCGGTAGACTTATCTGACGCTTGCTGTATTACAGGTTTCCCTTTCCTAGCTATGGTGATTGAGGCTTCAATGTCATATTCGGAGTAGCTGTATTGACGGAAAGTGAGTCTCAGGTGCTGTAATTCTTATTTTAAGTGGCTGGGATCAAAGATAGACAAAGCTCTGTGGGCAAGTGTATTGAGAACTCCCAGTCGTTGACTTATGATGGAAACTATGAGCGTTCAAATAGAGATCGGTGTGTGTAGGCTTGCGATATACAGCATGCCCCAGTGTACCGTTGCTGTTTTTTGAAACAAGAATGTCCAGGAATGGAAGAGTTCCATCCTTCTCCACTTCCATGGTAAACTTTATTTGAGGTTGAGATGCGCAAGAAAGCCAGGCAAAGTGTCTGATCCATGTGGCCAAGTTACAAAAGTGTTCACGTATCTATAGAAATGAGTTGGTTTAAGTGGAGTATATTGACTTTACAATCAATTTTTGTCTTCAGTTGTCTAATTTATATGAAGATAAACATTCACAAATGTATATATTGCTCTTCAGTACATAGTTACCATACAAGAATCTGCTCAAATATTTACTTTAATAAAAATACAGTATTTCAAAAAACAATTTTGAATATTTATCAATGAAATGTTTTAACTGTATTTCACCTCACTTAAGAACTCTTAAACTCTTTTAGGTCAGCAATCAATTTTATAACTAAACTTGAATATATAATATTGTTACTAAAATTAGGCAAGTGAGTCAACCTTGTATATACTTTTCTCCACTTACAAGTTTTTTATGAAGACTAGTTTCTGGGGACTTCTCCCCTATCGTCAGCTCTGTGGTAGACTGACTCTGTCTACCACAGAGCTGACGATAGGGGAGAAGTCCCCAGAAACTAGTCTTCATAAAAAACTTGTAAGTGGAGAAAAGTATATACAAGGTTGACTCACTTGCCTAATTTTAGTAACAATGGCACTCCACTTTCTGAAATACTTCTCTTTATTCTATATATAATATTGTTCTTAGTTTGTATTTGACATTTGTTTCGGGTTGCTACCCTGGCTATGACTTAGTGCTTAGACTGCTTGGGAATTTATTTAAAAACCCTGAACTTTTGGACTTGAGGTCCAGTGTAAGGAAGTTCTCTGAATCCACATCAGTCAGCCATCTAAACTTCATTATTATAAGAGTATTATTTAGAAAGTGTGCCATGATGTATTTACCAACATGTTCTGTCGTATAGGTAAACAATTTGTTGGTAAGAGTAGAAGGATTCTTGGGAATAGGAACTAATATATTTTACTTTGGTTATGTTGATGTAATGACCCATTGCCATAATCATATCCACTCTACCACTTGCAGCCAAGAATAACGGAGTATTAATGACACTAAACAACACTTTTAAATTTTCCCGGAACTTGTTTCAGAGGCTATTCCCTCCATTGTCAACCAGACATCGACTGGTTCTCAGTGGTGTAGCTGGCGATATTTTGTCATAGGTCTCCTTTGTAGCGGTTCGAGGAACTTGCTGAACAAATCTTTCTGGGGGATGTTGAAATTGAATACTTTGTTCCTATTTTTTGAAATGAATATTTGTTCCCTTGTGGACAGTTCTTGTTTTCCTGTTTTATCTTTAAGTAATTTTGGTTCTGGGTTTATGTTGTAGCTTTTTTCCCAAAAGTGTGTGGCATTTGCGTTTGTTTGTATTTTATGTTCCTAAAGTGTTCCTTTGCTATTGTTTCTGAATTTCTTTTGGGTTTTCCAATATAAATTTGATTACAGTCACAGCATTCAATTTGATATATACCAGATTTTTTGTTAGATGAAATAGAATCTTTGATGTTTGAGCAAATTAGGTTTTTTAAGGAGTAATGGTTGACTGGTGCTAGTTGAATGTTTTGTTTTTTGAAGACTTTTTTGATGGTAAGATTTCTTGAAGATCATATTAGTTTCTCTAGCTGAGAGGGTTGTGGTTTCCTTTATTAGCTTCTTCTTTATTGCTAAGTTCACTTTTTTGTCTACTAATGATTTGGAAAGTCATTTTTTTGTGCTATTTCAATAATTTTGTTGTATTCTGTTTTGTATTCTTCTGTTGTGAGGGGAATGTTGACCAGTCTGTGTGTTAAACTATTGAAGATTAGTACAAAAGTGAATTGAGAAGATATTGACACATTGCTTCACTCACACTGTTTATTCACAGGACATGTTTCAAGAGCTCTTGCTCCATCGAGTATCAGCTGATGATAGGGGCAAGAGCTCTTGAAACATGTCCTGTGAATAAACAGTATGAGTGAAGCAATGTGTCAATATATTCTCGATTCACTTTTGTACTAATTTGTGCTTCACTGTCCTTACGCTTCTTTCAAGTTTATACTATTGAAGATTGCCTGTTTGTGGGATCTTGGGTTGTAGCCATTAGCTTTTTATGTAATTGTCTGTCTGTGTTGGTTTTCTGTAAATGCCAAAGTTTATTCTGTTTTTAGATCCAAAAATGGTAAATATTCGTCTTTTTCTATTTCTACAGTGAACTTGTTGCGTTTTTCTTGGATATTTTAAAGTTTTAGTTTATCACTAATGTGTTTTTTTGGTACTGTTGCAAAGATGTCGTCTACATATTGTTGCCAGAGTTTGAACATCCAAGGGAAACCTTTGGTAATCCTTATTTCTAATGAACTCATGTACAGATCGACCAGGAAGGGTGTTATGGGGTTGCCCATTGTAAACCTGAAGTTTGGTGGAAATATTTTGTTTGAAACTGGAAGAAATTTTGTTCTATGCATAATTTGGTTAGTTTGATGTAATATGAAATTTCAGGTGATGATATTCTAAGTGATTTGAGCCATTTTTCTATCAACGGTGGGAGTAGTTTTACTGGTATGCTGGGAAACAGTGATTTAACATCAAACGAGACTAGTGTGTCCTTTTCTTTTAGTTCAAATCCTTAGTGTTCTATAAGTTCATAGGTGTTTTTGATGCTTAAGCTATCAAATTTTGGAAATGAGTTGAATTTGTTTATTAGCCACTTTGCAAGTTTGTTTGTTGGTGAATTTATACTGCTAACTATAGGTCTCATTGTTATGGATGGTTTGTGTATTTTGGGTAAGCCATAAAGTCTAGGTAAGGTTGGGTTATCTGGTTTAACTGTATATTTGTTTGGTATTATGCTTGATTTTGCTATTGTTTTTTCAAATGATTGTATGCAAGCTGTTAGAGGATTTTTGTTAATGGTTTCATATTCACTGCCAGTTATCATTTCTTCCATTTTTTCAATATAATCAGATTTATCCATTATGACTATCTTGTTATCTTTGTCTGCCTTGGTGTATATTATGTTTTGCTGCTTCAAAGAACGGATAATATTTTGTTTGCTCTTCTGAAAGGATCTGGTTTTTATTTCCTCCAAAATATTTTCACATTGGCTTTTTACTGAATTTTGTTTGGATACTGGTAGAACCTTTGTTGAAATGTTGATATCCGCAACGTAGTCTTCAATTTCGTTTGAGAAACTGATGTAAGTTTTTAATCCTTTGTTTAGAAGACCCAATTCTTATGTGGGGAAATTTTGATTGGATGGGTTTACAACATTTTTAAAGATTTGCGTGCTCGTTTTTGTGTTTATGCTACTTATTTCAGTTTTGCATTTAGCATGTGTACTGATTGCTGAGGGACTCAAGTTGCTATTTCCGATGTTTCTCTTATTCTTTAACTTTTTTCTGGTGTATTTATAAACGACCTAGCAGATACACTGAAAAAACTAGATAACATACAAGTGGGAATGTATGCCGATGACCTAGTAATATGGACCTCAGAAGAGAATATAAGTTCTGGGAAACATAAAAAGTTACAAACAACAATGGAGAATGCAATTATAATATTAGAACAATGGACTAACCATAACAATATGGAGATAAACACAGGAAAAACCCAATATCAACTGTTCACAATGCAACACAAAACAGAAAATATATGTCTGCAAATCAATAACAAAAATTTACAAGAAGCATCTACAACAACATATCTAGGAATAGAACTAGACCGGAAACTATCAATGAAAGAACATGTAAATAATGTAACAAATAAGATCAACAAAAAAAAGTCTTAAAATGCCTAGCAGGAAAAAAATGGGGTGGAAATATGGACCTCCTTAATAAAACATATAATACATACATAAAACCCAACCTACTTTTTGGAGGAGAACTGTTGGCAACAGTAAGCAAGAAACTCAAAAGGAAAATAGAAACTTCACAAAACAATTCGCAAAGAATAACAACAGGAGCTGTAAAAACAACACCAATTGCCATACTACAAAGTTTCACAAAAAATATGGCCATAGAACTGGAACATGAGCTAAAGGCAATTACTACAGCACAAAAACTGCAAGCTTAACAGAAATAGACATGAGTGGTATCACACAGCGGATAATACAAGCAGTCTAAAAACCGAAACAAGCTTCAGAACATACATCAATAACTCAAAACACAAGAGTATAATAGCAACAAATATAACAATAGAGCAAATGAGCCCAATAGAATATATTGATATACATTATAAGAATGATCTGTTATATGCAATACATAATCAAAACAATTCACCAGATGAAATAAGAGCAATAGCATTAGCCACAGAAAATGAAAGATATCCAGAAAAAGAATGGCTCCGAATATATACAGATGGATCCTTTATTAACTAACAAGATGCTGGTGCAGGAGTAGACTGCAAACATTTCGCACAGTATCTAACACTAGACGAAACTTCAAACCATTATGACGGAGAACTAACAGCCATAGAAGCAGCCCTGCAGAACATCCAATACAGACTGTACATAAAACAAAACATAGTTATCTTAACAGATTCAAAATCGGCCATAGGTGTGATTGTAAATTATAAAAACGAAACAAGAAACATCAAAGAAATAAGAAGTTTAATTAAAGCTGTTGAATCAAGAAATCGTGTCACCCTGCAATGGATCCCAGTCCATGTTGGACTTTTAGGTAATGAACATGCTGACCAATTAGCAAAAAAAGGTGCAATTCAAAATATAAAACCTGTAAGACAAATTGAAATTAATAAAACATTAAACAACATTAAGCTACATTTTAAAAGACAGCAGATACTTGATGAAGAAGTTAAATTAAAAAACAAGGATTATAAGAACATTAGAGATAAAACTGACATACAAAAATTGCCAAGAAAAACTGCAGTGGTTCTATTTAGAATGGAAACTGGCCATGATTGTCTTGCAGAACACCTTTATAAAATACACTGCATACCTACACCCAAGTGCACTATCTGTAAAGAGGATGTCATCATGAACAAACTTCATTTGGACAAATGTAATGGTCTCAAAAGTGAGAACCTACAGGTTTTATATTGGGAAGCTAGGGGGAAAATGATGCAAATCAACTAATCTCTGGTGCCATTAGTCAACAACAACTTTTTTCCGGTATGATTTCGGTGTGAAGAAATGTTGCACAAATTGGTCAGTTTTTAATTTTAGTTTTACGGTTTTTGCTTTCATTTTCTTACTTAGGATTGCCAAATAGTTTTGTTCGAAGTTTTCCCACATCGCATTTCCCAGTACTTTCGTTAAAACATGAAGTTTAAAAAATTTCAATTCTATTTCTTTCAACTGTTTGTAATGTTTGTTAATTTCTAGTTGTAATACTTTTTTCTCAGCAGCTGTTTGTTGTTGATATCCGTTGCCTTGTTTGACTATTTTCCGAACATATCGGGGTGTTACTTTATTTCATAAACACAGTTTTATGAATTATAAATTATAAACATACAACAGGAAAACAAGAACTGTCCACATGGGAACAAATCTTTATTTCAAAAAATAGGAACAAAGTATTCAATTTCGACATCCCCCAGAAAGATATATTCAAGTTCCTCAAACTGCCACCAGAGGAGACCTATCACAAAATATTGCCAGCTACACCACTGAGAACCAGTCGATGTCCGGTTGACAATGGAGAGAATAGCCTCTGAAACATGTTCTGGGAAAATTTAAAAGTAAGTGTTGTTTAGTGTCATTAATCGACTCCCTTTAAATTTATTACAACACTGTTTTCAACACTTCCATGAAAGGAATTATAAAATGACTAAGTTTTAATTAGAAAGAGGTATCATTCAAATTTGCCTAATTAAACTATATAACACTGAAGATTAAGAACATAAACAATCATTTTCATCTAATTTAAACTGCCACAGGGGTGTGGCTGACTATATTTTGTACCCATTTGATGAAAATGGCGGAACTATGCTGATTGCTGAAATCAGAAAATGTCAATACTAAATAATGTGCAATGCAAATATGAAAATTTGGAGCATTGTTTTTAAAGAATTATAAGCTGCTCTTCAGTATCTGCATAGGTAGTCAGACTGAAAAGTTAATGCCATAGCAGACTGAGTCTACCTATCCAAACCTTGCCCGACACACAGGTATTGTGGAAGAACAGTTAATTTCCATCAACTGACCTAATGCTCTTCAGTAGTTTCCCTTAGTTCAAAACACTAAACTCGTCTTTCATGACTTTCCAGATGACTTTCTTTTTATCCAGTATCCTAATTCCCCCTCCCCCCTCCATTTCACTTAGATTTTAAAGAGTTTTCTGTACTTTTGTCAAACATTTATCTCTTCTACTGATGTTTTTGCCCTTTTTCTATTATACATAACATTCAAGTAAATCATTCAAACAAAACAATACTCCCCGAGTAATGAACTCCTACCTTTGTAGTAATAAGCAAAAGAGCATATTGTAGTTGAGCACTTTGATATTACTTCCGGAGTAAATTTCTCCCGTACTTAACCTACTTTTGCTGTACAGACTTACAAAGTATACGTTATTTCCAAAGTAATTTATTCCAGTATAATGTACCTTGCCTTTATGATGGATTGTCTAACTGTATCAGCAGTCAAACTATATAATTATGAGTCCTTTATTCCACTTTCTGTAAAACTGGTTTTTAGACTATTGTTAGAAAAGAAATCAGTGGTGACATAAACTCATACTCTTCTTATTTTAGTTAATTTATAGAAATTAATCAATTCTTTATACTAGCCGTATATAGGCTAAGGTTTTTGATAGATAGTAATGAAGAATTCAATGCCATGGCCGATATTTGAACCACGGATCTCCTGGTTTGCGTCCAGTCGCTCTAACCCATTGAGCTACCATGGCTAATGTGCCGTCCTGACATTAAATTCTCCATTTGACTTGTATATTTCCCTGGTAGACCACTAGGGGCTCTTGCATCCGAGTTACACCCTTTGTGGCGACTTACTATCGTAAGTACTTGAATCCTAGGCTTCATCATTTAACTCTTATTATTTTAGTTAATTGATTGAAATTAATCATTTCATGGCATTGAATTTTTCATGTTGACTCTATCAAAAACCTTAGCCTATATACGGCTAGTATGAAGAAATGATTAATTTAAATAAATGAACTAAAATAATAAGAGTTAAATGATGAAGCCTGGGACTCAAGTACTTACGATAGTAAGTCGCCACAAAGGGTGTATCTCGGATGCGAGAGCCCCTAGTGGTCTACCAGGGAAATATACGAGTCAAATGGAGAATTTAATGTCAGGACGGCACATTAGTCATGGTATCTCAATGGGTTAGCGTGACTGGACGGAAATCAGGAGATCCGTGGTTCAAATCCCGGCCATGGCATTGAATTTTTCATGTTGACTCTATCTATCATACTCTTCTGTTTAGCATTATATTGGTATACAATTGATGTTTGCTAATGCCTTTTTCCTTGTTTGTCTCTTGCAGGTATGTCCTCGAGGGTTACAATGCTCTTTCGTGGTTAGCATTGGACTCAAACACTCGGGACAGACTCTCCTGCCTACCAGTTCATGTTCAGGCACTGATGCAGTTGTATCATATGACATCTGCTCTAGTTTAGTGTATGTTGCGTGTGCAAGAACGAGCAATAATTCATTATAGTGGTGGTGGATTAGCGTGAAGAAAGAAGAATGGTTTTAAGTTGACAATCATGGTGAAAGGAAATTTTGTTTTTGCTTTGGCGCTCTTGTCACCAATGGTACTACTATTTCTTTTCTACATTTTTTTTTTCTTGTGACTGGCATTCATATTCGTAGCCAAAGATATGTACACAAAATATGTATATTTTGTGCATAACAAGCCGTTTTCAAGTAATGCAGTCACATCAGATTACCTTACCAAAGGGAGTATAATCCAATTTTATATAAGTTTGGTTCCTTTCATTAATTTGAAAAGATTACATTCTGTACACATGGAGTAGCGCAGATATTTCTAGACATTTTTAATGGCATATTT
Source organism: Mantis religiosa (assembly GCA_030765055.1). NCBI lineage: Eukaryota > Metazoa > Arthropoda > Insecta > Mantodea > Mantidae > Mantis > Mantis religiosa. The sequence continues at coordinate 194,239,089 of CM060947.1, forward strand.
ATTTAGATGAAAAGCGAAATAATATTATCGACAGAAGGAATAGTATTTTTAAACAGGGGTCCAAAACGTTTTAGTCACAAAATGTTTTAGTTAAAGCTCTCCAGTGTATTTATTGTTTTTTTGGGAGGAATCAGGAAGACTGTTGATATTATGCCCCACTCCCATGTGAACTTGCAGTTAGAACTGCAGCACCACCCAAGTGAATTTGTAAAGAACCTGATTATTAAATTTTTATTTCTTTATTTGTTTTTACATGATTTAGGGAAAGGGATTTCTTGTAATATATTACTATACATATATACATATAACTTTATATATAAATATCTATACATATAAATAAAAACAAATTATATATATCCAGCATTACGAAATAGTACAAACTGTTGCTTGGCGTAGCACAAGTAACTAGTTTACTTCAGTTTGGAAATGTAACTTTCTTGTAAATAATGTGAGAGAGTATGTGTGGTGTAAGAATGTTGACAGTCTTTTTTTTTTTTGTGTGTGTATGTGTGTACATTTTGTACAGGATCATGTCTTCTAGTTCTGAAACTGAATACCATTGTTGATCATACCAAGGGAGGTTGATGAAGAAAAACTTCATTTTACATATGTAATTGTTTGGGGGCATCACAGTTTGTATTATACAACTAAAAATTTTTAACAAAAAAGAAAAAGAAAAAAAAGACTGCAATTTGGCACATAAAACGTGTGTACAACTGTTAAACATAACTGACCATGTTTTAATTTTTTTCTCCTTCCTTCCAATATTCTCTGTCTTCTAAGTTTTAGTTCTTTTGAAATATATTTTTCCTGTTTAGTTCTCATTCCCATTTGGTCGTTGCCCTTCTGGAAGTACAATCTTAGAATATTGAATTGTTTGGGTGATGTGCCATTGATAACTGTAAGAAAAATATTATTCTCAAGAGTGAAAAGGTTGACCATTGTAGGAATATTTTGCAGAGAATTATTTATTTTGTATATATATAAGATAATGCAAGTATTATTGTGGTTGGCCTTTTCACATACTGTGTACAGAAGGTCGTACCCACAGTTGTACAAATATTAGAAAAGATCCATAAGCCTCATTTGCGTGCGGGGTAGTGGACAATTGTTGAAATACATTTTATGAGGAAGAGATCGGTCTCCAAAGGCGACTGTGCTCATTCCTTTTTGTTATTAGGAATATATTATATAACTGATTCTTTTACAGTTGTCGGTTAACCCTTTGTGGTAAAAAAAAAAGAAAGAAAAAGAAAATTTGTACATAGTTATTATTTAGTTTTCATTTTGTTTGTTTTTTATTTGCCACAGGCAAATACAGGAAGGACTTACCCTCCATTGCTCTGTGTTAAAGTCATTGTAAAGTTTGAATCACTGCAGGGATTAACAAGGAATTGGAAACAGTATGTCATAAGACTTTTTTTTTAATGAAAATACTGTTACAGTTTTAAAAGAACAAACTACTTAAATGTCCTGCCTTATTTTCTCTCTCATTCCCATCTTTCATAGTTATGTTTCTGTTAAAGAAAATAAATGAAATGCAGAAAACATTTAACGGCTGTTTTCCAGTTCTTTGGTGAACATAATTTTCCCCCCATAATTGAAATAGGCCTTTGAATTACTGAATATACATTCTAAACAATGGAAAAAAAAAAAAAAATGTCAAAAGCTGTGACGTTCACACTTTTTATACATGTATTTACTGTGGTAACCTACGAATTTCATACAAAGAAGAACTGTTTTTGTTATTAATATGTCCTCAATTTTAGAGGCTTCTTAAGGCATAAAACCTTGGACCAAATAGCAGCTGATTTCCTTTCATGTTGTTGCTCCATGTAAATTTAGACCAATTTGACACCAAGATCATATCTTCTAACAAAATTAATAAGCACTTGGAGCTGCAGTGTGAGAGGCATCAGTTTCCCAAAAACCCTGCCGTGTCATGTGACTTGATCAGTCACTATCAAAACAAAATAAAAAAAGCATAAAATGAACTTTTGAAATGATTGTAGTATTTATTACTTGGGTAGAAAAGTCATGGGATTATTATATTAATAATATTATTATTAAATAATACAGTTTTATGTGTACAGAGAAAACAAAATATCAGTCTACTTTTTTTAAAAGATGACATGAAACGTAATTTAAGGCCACACTGTTCCATATACCTTTTCCCATCATATTTTTATTTTTAGCATGTATATGAGCAATGTCAAAATAAAGGGTATGTCATTTGAATCTCAAGGAAGCTCTATGCTAACTTGCTGATGGAAATACACAATAACAACAGAAACATTTAATCTTTGGTACACTTTCTTGCATAAAATCAATGAGCCCATTTTTATGCAAAGTTTTCTTTTCTCTTTTCTTTCCATAAATATACTGCTTCCTTCCTTTGGAGATACAACCAGTAAATGTGTAGTAAAATTGCTACTATTATTTTAGTGTAATAAGTTGCGCATATATTTATACATTGAGGAAGTAAATTATAAATTCACCTGCATGTGTCTTAAAAAAGTCCAGTAATGAAGCTACATGCAGTAGCAAGTCTCTTGACATATAGTGCTGGTGTAATAGTGTTTGGCTGGAATATTGCTGGACTAAATAATGAAGCAAGAGCTGGTGACTCAATACTCTCTCTCTCTCTCTCTCTCTCTCTCTCTCTCTCTCTCTCTCTCTCTCTCTCTCTCTCTCTCTCTCTCTCTCTCTCTCTCTCTCTCTCTCTCTCTCAGACCCAGAGAGTCGCCAAGGAGTGGCTCTTCATGGGCTCTTTTTTTAAACAATCATGTCTATTTTATGTACAATACTCCCTAGTTCATGCGGAAGTGGGTATGCCACTTACATACATCAACCGTTAGTTAAGACCAAACAACTCAATGGAAGTAGCAGTGTCTAGCCATGTTCTACCAGCACTCCAGATTAATCCTCATCTCCCATGGGTAGAGGTAATACAACAAAAGCTTGCCAGCCAGAGCTATGAGACTTAAGTAATACTTGGGTCTTGCTTTCGATTGAAGGAACATAATATAGTACTCCCTTATCTTGATTTTAAGGGAGGTGTGATACCTATGTATTTAGTATATCCTAAACCAGTAAATAAAACTTCGCCTGCAAACCACAAAATCAACATAAAACAAAACAATAGATTCACGCATTAATATACTCATTCACCGATATGCACACCTCAAGACATTGATGGATACTGAGGTCCATATAAGGGAAATGTAGCCCTGCAATAGGTGTAATGGTACGTATAGTATGAAACTAGTGTTCTGCGTGTCAGGCCATTGGCAAGCTTTTGTTGTACCAGCTCCTGTGTCCTGCTGATCCAACCTAATCTAAAGAGCTGCCTTCTGGAAGCGGCCCATATGTACATTTTGATGCAGTTTTGAGGTATAATTTGGTTAATGGATTTTGTGTTCAAAGCTTGCTGGAAAGTATAGAAATGAGCAAGAGAATATCATTGGTTGGATGATGAATATTCGTGTGGGCTCAAATGGAAGAGCAGCAGCATGGAGGACCATAGAATTCTGCTTTTGGTATTGGAATTTTTGTGCCTTATTTATTTTTCTAAATAAATTTTTTCTTAGGCTGTGGCAACACAATTTTATGCATGCTGGAATCCTTGCACTTCTGGATCTACTATAAGCACTACATTTGTGTATTGCTCCATGCAACACATGCTCTAGTGCAGATGACCACAGAGGAACTGCAGTTCATGTCCTGGCCAACTTTAAAAATTATTCAGAGCATTAACATACTACTCCCATCAAATTCATCATCTGTGCATGTGCAACTTAGGTGACCTGTCTTTACAAATGTGTAGCAAGGGTAAGTATAGTGAATTTACAAGGAGCATTCAAAAAATAAATTACACATGACTGTAACAGACAAGGTACCTTTTATTGAGTGATGCACTAGGTATAATAAAATTGGCATCGATGCATCAAAGTATTTTTCAACATAGTACTCAAGTCTCTGTAAACAATAGTCTGACCATTCTTCTAATGGTTGAATTCATTGTTAATAGAAGGAATGGAGCCATGGGAGAACCACTGTTTGACTTGTTCATCATTGGCAAATTGGTTTCTACCCAGATGTTCTTTCAACTTGCTGAACAAATGGAAATTGCAAGGTGTCAGATCCAGACTATGTTAGATGCTTCTGTACTTCCCATCAGAGACATTGAACCAAAGCATGTTTTGAGCATGCTGTGTGCAGTGTTACATTGCTGTGAATGAGAACAATGTCTGTATACAAATATAATAATTTGTAACATAAAAACTTTACTTACCTTATAAGCAATGATGAATGTTTTCTTATAAATTGATTAGGATCAAATCAATATCAATCATATCAATATCGTGATTTTGTGAACATTTTATTCACATCCTCCACCAGAGCCTTAATCTCATTGTCAACGTACAGTTGCTAGATGTCACAATGTTTTTGTCAGTACTACCAAAATCTGAAAATGAAACAAATTTAAAAATAGAATGGACTGCCGGTATTTCAAAATTCATTACACGATGTTTATTTTTTAAAGTATCTTTTACCAAACCATTAAATCTATCGGGTTATTTAATTGTTTTAATAATTTAACTTCTGGATTTATTTCATGGTTAACCGCTTCACTGATAGCCATTTCAACCCTTCAGGGGCCCGAAACAGATACCCAATAAACAGAACAGGTCGTTTAAATTGTTAAATGCTGTAAAAATGCATCATAAATACAATCCCGTATCTTCCGTATTTATTAGGTTATTTAAACGAAACAAAAACTGGTTTAAAACTCATTAAAGGCAGTATAAATCTTCAGTAACAATAAAGTAGAGACTACATTAATAAATGGTTGAAATTTCCCTACTTTGTTTCACTGTAGCAAAAGCCATTCTTTGGGCCGAACGTGCCTAATATTTGAATAATTTTGTTTTGTGTGTATACAAACCAATGTATGTATGTATAGCTACGCAAGCGACTTCTCCGGTTCAAGTTTAGTTTATTTATGCTATACCAAGCGCTAATCATACGAGAATATATTGCGTTACACACTCACACACTGGCAGGAAAACTCTCTGTCAGCATCTGTTATTACAGTGTTTCTCAACCAAGGTTTCTGGTAGCCTTATGCAGCTGTTTTCGCTCTGTGTTCAGAGTGATTTCTTATAGCTATCAAGAGCTAAATGAATGGCACATTCGAAATTGTTCAATTTTAATGTTAACCATGGCTTGTCCCCGTAATGTAGCAAATAAATTAGTTTGGGTATGTCTTCAGGCTTCTGATATTACTGTAGAAAATCTGAAAGATTTGTTGTACGATTATGAAGGAGATCTTTAGGACATGCGTAGCAGTGACGTGTGCTGGTCTACAGATGGCATGTTAGCTACTCCATTGTTTGGGGGAAGTGGCGGGTCAAATATGGGTGATGCGGATCAGCTATTACTAGCTCTCCCTCTTTACGAAAAACAGTTAAATGGTTAAAAAAAGTATTTTCGTACCACTGGATGTAATTATGCACAGTTGTTTAGTAATTTTCAGAGCTGTAAATTCATGCAAGACATTCATCTACCTGTACTTGCGCGTATAAATAGCTCGTAATCTAATTGAGTATTATAATACTCAGAGGCCTCTTTATACTAGGGGGTAAGAAACTCACCACGACATCACCCCTCATACTTGAGAGAAAACACTTAACTAAAAGTATACCACCCACAACCAAAGAAGTTGTAACCATTTCGAAAATGTGTGGTGTGTTGCGAAAAAGAAGTTCGCAAGGAAACCAATATTATTTGGTGTGAATTTGCAGATGTGCCCTTGGGTGTTTATCCAGGTTTGGAGGTGTACAATTCAAAAAGGAACCTTTAAGGGTACATTTACATTCCTTATGGACCTAATTTAAATTTATTGTAAAATAGCAAGATTAAAATAATTGGCATTAAATGAGCAATAAATGCACGTATCCGCAGGATGTCTATACACGTCCATATCGGTTTGGGGCATTTTAACTTGGACGTCATATGACATCCATATCGGTGAAAGGGTTAAATGACCAAAAATGATCTGGTATGGCCGATTTATCAGTTCGTATATCAAAGTATAAACTTGAAAGAAGCGTAGGGACAGTGAAGCACAAACTAGTACAAAATTGAATCGAGAATATATTGACACAGTGTGAGTGAAGCAATGTGTCAATATATTCTCGATTCAATTTTGTACCAGTTCGTATATATTTGTTTGCTTCACTGTTAATAGCTTCATATTTTATGTAACAATGTCTGTGTTGGACAGTAAGAATCAGCATTAATAGTCCTGTCCTATGTAAACTCTGTATAAATAACTCCTTCGCAGTCAAAGAAAACAGTGACCAAAATCTTTCCTATTGATGATGTAACTTTTCTGCACAAACGAGGATGTGTTTCCATTCCAGAGACATAGTCTTTGTTTCAGGTGTGAAATGATCCACCCATTTCTCATCACTTATAATGATGGGGCTTAGGAAATCATTGCCTTCAGTAGAGTAACAATGGAAGTCTGCAGGTCATAAACCTCATTTCTTTGTATGCAAATGTCAATCATTGCAGGATCCAAAATGAGCACAATTTCCAATACTGCAGATGGTCACACAGGATGAAATGAGTACTGCCTATTGAGATGCTGAACCTCTGTGCAATTTTTGGAATATTCACTGTGAATCATTTCACTGACTTGCTGAATATTGTCTTCAGTGGTTGATGTTGACGGCCTTCCATCTTGATCATCATCACCCACAACTGTATGGCCTTGCTCAAATCATTGGCACCATTTCACAATTGCTGGATGTGTTCATTGCATTAGGTCCATACATTGCCACAATTCTATGGTGAATTTTTGTGCAGTTCAGACTTTTTGCCCACAGGAATCGCACTGTCCTGCGTACTTCCACTTTGGAGTATGTTTCCGGTTATGTGTTGTTTCACTCTCTTACTACAATCACCTCTTACCAGTACCATAACACAAGTGTGTCTGCAGTAAGCAGTAAACAAAAACTCTGATCTGACATTTTGTCGCTCTTGTGCAGTGCACTTGGTGCCCTATGACATAGGTAACTTACTTTTGGAATGCTCCTGGCACTTCTGCACTTTCCACAAAATTCAAGGGACAAGTTTCTTGAAAGCTTTTCTGCATCTTCAGTTGCTTATTTTTTTCATATGGGCAGGTAAATGCTAGTCTTGAACTAGGGCTTGACCCTGAATTGGTGTCACCTAAGTTTAATGTGAATTTATCAACAACATGGAACATAATTTGTATGAGTTTGATTAATGTTCCATAATATTCTCCAGTTGCATTCTTCTCTGACAACATATATATAATTAAAACAATTTGTGCCGTCAAACATCCAAGTTTCCCTTTCAGTTTTAGGTTTCCCTCATATACCGTGTTTTAATGGTAGCAGATCTCTTTGAACATTCATAATAATATAGGATTTTGATATGCTGCTTGGCAGTTAATGTAATTTCACAATATCGTTTACTACAACATTAGAATGGTAGATCATTAAATTGTGAAATACACTTAATCCAAGTGCTTTTCAAAAGTTTACCTTAAGAATGCTTTTTGTTACTTTGAGTACTCATTTTTATGCACATGCTATCTATATTGGTGATCTATTACTTTTTTTTTTTAATTTACGTCCTCCAACGTTGTCATATCACATGATGAATGAAATGGGTGAAATGATGCTCAAAGGAGTCCGAGGTCCTGGAGGTTAGAGTTACCCGACATTTATCTTCTAAGATAAGGGAAAACCCCAGAAAAACTTTATCCAGGTAACTCGCCCTGACCGAGATTTGAACTCGGGACCTCTTGAACGTGAGGCAAGCATGCTACCATCTACACTACCAAAGCGGGCTCTATTGCTTCTGATGTTTGCTCTGTATGTCATGCTCAACTGTTCACAGCACTATAGCTTATATTTAGTTAAGGGTCTTTTGTTTGTTTTTGAAGAAAATTATAAATGTGCCATGGTACTATTAAAATATTTGTAGTTCCATAAATATCTTGTAAACAAAATAACATCAAGAAATAGTCTGAACGATTTTTCTATCCTCCCGATTGGTAGGAACCAATCAGAGCATTTACAGTTATATGCTTTTGAATTCTTCTCTTTTTTACAGCCAATTGTAGTGCTCATTTTGGGGAATTTTAGGAAGTTGCTTATACATTTTATTCCCATATTATTTATTCAGTCTGTATGTGCAACATTAACTGCAAACATGTACATTTTGAACATATGTAAACAAAATGATACACTGAAAAATTCAATGCCATAGCCGGGATTTGAACCACGGATCCATACTTTAGCCTACACATGGCCAGTGTGAAAGAACAATTAATTTCCGTTAATTGACCTAATAGTGGTTAACTATGAAGCCTGGGCCTTAACGTACTTACATGTAAGTCGCCATTAAGGTAGTTGTCTGATGTTTTTATGAGAACTCCTAAATGGTTAACTGGAAAAACACAATTCAGTTGGAGAATTTAATGTCATGTTGGCACGTAGGCCATAGTAGCTCAAGGTTTAGAGTGGCTGGACAGCAACCAGCAGATCCGTGGTTCAAATCCTGGCTATGGCATTGATTTTTTCAGTCTATCTTTCCATACTTTAGCCTACACACGGCCAGTGTGAAAGAACAATTAATTTCCACAAAATGATACAGTTCTCCCATAAAAGCTATTGTATTAAACAATTTTAAAACTGTAGTTTCTGTATGAGCATTGTTAAGTTTTTGTGTATTACAAAAAAGTGAATTTGTTCAAAATGCTTTTCTTGTTATGAATACCACATATTCAATAAAATACGGAGTGCTACTAAAAGGAAATGCAGAATATAACTTCATTGCAGTGATGTAACTAATTGAATTGAAAAAATTATTTATTTATTCATCCTTTTATCATTGTGCATGATACGGGACATGTCAATGGAAGATATCTACAATAATTAAGAAAGAATCCATGTCAGTTAAAAACTAAGAAAAAATTTATTAAGATTTCTGGAGTTGAACTTAGTCCAGTTCAGTTCTTGACTGAAGGAAAACATTCTCAAAAGAAACAACATGCTCTTTTGTAATCTCATGTTACACAACCAAAACGTATTCTGTTCTATTTTCATATCAGAGAAAAGCAAGATTTAAGTGTCTGGTAAAGAAATACAGCAGAACATATTAAATGGAAGCTGTTTTGTGAACAGTTAATGGCCTGACAAACAGCCTAAAAGGTATACTTGCTGCACTTTCCTTATGTGTGTGTGTGCGTGGACATGCACACATTTTCTTAAGAGTGGAAAAAGCTCACCATCTTTGTTCAACCCTACAGGCAGAATTTGTTAACCCATAATGCCATCATACATTTGGAGATATTGAAAGAAAAAAAAAAAAGAAACTACCATATAACAAACAGCAGTCTGTAAGGACTACAGAAATTTAGGTTATTGCTATCATTTTCATTCTACATAGGCTTTGATGTGCTTTTCATGACACATTAGCATTGACTAATTAAGGTGAATAAGCATATGTGTGCCATAGAAGGTAAAGTGAGATTAAAGATATGACTCACTCAATTTTAGTCTTTATACATAAAGCTCAGCTATTTGAATCTGGTGATAATGCAAAGATGCAAGACTGAATGCTTGCATGTTGTCATTTTTTTCTTTCATTTCAGAGAGAAGTGTGCTAATTTAAACATATTTGTATCTTGCAGGAAGTTTTTGGCATCATTATTAAGTACATAAGAGCAGTAAGCGGCTTTGGACTAAGGGGGCACATCCAAACTTACCTTGCAATTCTTTGTAGGTTTCCAAATGTATGATCTGAACCCTGATATTACAGATTCTGGTGATGGTCGTGATGGTGTATGACAGTTGTGTTAACTGCCTGTTGACTGCTCTGACCACTGACTGCTTATTGACTATCGACTGCCCATTGACTCCCACATTAACCTACATTGGGTCAGCTTAAATACGTTATTCTTGAAACGTAAGCATTCTATCATTCCTAGATCAGACTTGAACAATTTGTAACAACTTTTTCAAATGCCGTAATCTAGCCGGTGGAGGTTCAGTTCCTATTATGGCCATTATAATATTTTAACTACAATTTTTCAAACCAGTCTGCTTATAAAAAGTAAAATTAGCCAAATACAAAACATAAGACAGAAATGCGAAAATGCTAATTCTGTCCAGTGACACGTGTTTGTCTGATAAGAAAGGGGTTGGTTAATCTTCCAACTGATATTTCATTCCTTTCATTAGAACTGTAAGTACAAAAAGTAAGAATAGATAAGTTTACAGAGTTTCAGAATCACAGTTCAGGTTTTGTTTAATTGTAACCTTTAAACATGTATACTGTGACGAACCACAAGAGAAAATTCTCAAACTTCATTTGTCACTAAAATATTTAGCACAGTGCTAACAATCACTTTTTTTTACACAAATACACAGTCTAGTGTTTCTTTGGCATATACCTACTTGCACCGGTAGTAATCTCCCTGACATACACCAAGTTTACCTTTTACATAGATATGCATGCAGACTCTAAACATAACTGCTTCACCGTACTCTTCACACTGCCCATCAGTTCTTCATCATGAAGCTTGGAACTACTGTACTTTTGCAGACCGATGCACTTCTTTGCACTACTGTCATCTCACTCAACTAACCAACTCATTGACTTGTGAACTGCAATTGACTGACACTTGAAAAATACTCACATGGCTCTTATATGTTCTGATGGTGCAGCAAGAAGCTTGTGGTACTGGAATGTTCTCAAATTACATATTGGAACAGTCTCAAACAGTGTTAGCTCAGTAACAGTGCAGCTCATTTGGTAGCATCAACTAGTGGCAGACGCCGCTACTAAAGATCACACTACCCTGCCCCTCCCATCAGTGGGCAACAATGGCAGAGCAACTTTCCTACTCCTACTAAACTTCTCAGCAGGGAGCTGCACTGTTAACATGACAATACTGATCTACTAAATACTATTGGGTTTGGAGGAGAACAGACATGTGGCAGCAATGCTGCCAAATAAGTGAGAAAAAAGGGCACGAGTTACATGGCAACCATGAAACAGGCAGGAGAAAAGGTTATAACAAGAGAGACAGATTTAAACAAGAATGGTGGAAGTGAGAGAAAATGGAGCTTTATTAAAACTAAAGAGCTGGAAGGAAATAAAATGGAAAGATGGAAAACAACTTAAGAAGATAGAACTTGATAAATTCTGGGGTTGAAGAGCAAAAATGGATCGGAGCATTTTGGAAGTTATGGGAATTTTTAACAAAGATTAGGAATGAGTATGAGAGGCTTCAAACTGTGGGATGGATAAGAATTGGGAAACTGAATAGGAAAAGAAACTTCTTTGCAAAATTTAGTCATATAGAAATGCTAAAATAAGAATATCTATTTGAATTAATAAGACTCTCATACCAAGAAAAAAGTAAGGTGAGAAAATAATACAATGGATTCATAGGAAACTTCAAATCTGGATTAATGGACGAGTGGAAGAGGAAAGAAGTGACCTAAGAGACAGTAAGCCAAGAAACAACCAAACAACACGAAGTGAGGGGCAGGAAAGCAAATTTCAGCAGAAAACAAACTGATCAGGTTAATAAACTGCAAGGATAACAATGATATTTAAGTAATGCAGTGGAACAGAAAAAGCTAATGAAAAATTAATGGCAGTGCTTTGTTATCCAGAGGTAATCAGAAAGTGGAGATTTGGGGAGAATTGGCAATATGTGTGGGTGAAGGTAGTGTATGCAGTGGAAGAGAGGGAGGAAATTCAGAAATGTTGGTCAGTGTTACAAAAAACAATATAGGTAAGGCGTCTAAGTGGAAATTATTTAGCATTAAAGGCATGCAGCAAGCACATGAAATAGCTAAGCAAAGAGTATAAGAAGAAATTGCAGTAGGTCAAGTACCAATGGAATAAGTGTAGGAGGACATATAAATGAAACAAATATAGAGTACTTAAATCATTTATTACAAAAGGAAACATGGGAGTTCGTTTACAACTGGCACTCAGTAAATGATGCTTTTAATGAATTCCTAAAAACATTTAGCTATTGTTTCGAGATCGCCATACCTAAAAAGAAAATAAAAGTTCTCCCCCAAAGGCACAAATGGATCACAATAGGTATTAAAACATCAAGCGAGAGACTCAAATTTCTTAATAAATTAAAGAAGCAGCGTAACGTTACAGAAAGTTTCAAACTGTATTATAAGCAATACAAACAGATATACAATAGAATAATACGCAAAGCAAAGAAGCTCCTTAACGAAAAATTCATACAGAGCGCAAACAACAAGACTAGGGCCATGTGGTCAATTGTTAAACAACAGATTAAACAAGGAAATCAAAATACAAAAAATATAAATCTAGTACATGAGGGGCACTAGTAAATGAGCCCAAACAAATATTTTTAATAATAATTATGCAGATATGGCCAAAAATATAACACCAAGCAAGGCAACAGATAAATGCCTAGGAACATTGCCGCATAGAACACAATGCAATAGTTTATTTTTAAGACCAGTTACAGAAATGGAGTTAGTAAATATAATTAATGGTCTCAAAAATAAAGAATCCTATGGTATAGATGAAATACCTGATAAAATTGTTAAAAGATTCGGCCTATATATTGTAAAACCACTATGTCATATTATAAACATGTCTTTATCAACCGGTGTTTTCCCTGACCCACTGAAAATAGCGAAGGTTAAACCCTTATATAAGAAAGATAGTGTGCATGAAGTTTCTAATTATAGGCCAGTCTCACTTCTCTCAATATTCTCCAAAATATTTGAAAAGGTAATGCACGAAAGACTGATTGCTTTTCTGACAAAACACAACATAATCTCGAAAAATCAGCATGGCTTTTTGAAAAGAAAATCCACGGTAACAGCACTAACAAATTTTGTAAAACGTGTATATGGATCTGTAGATAAGAAGGAGAAAAATGTTTGTTTATTTTTGGATCTTTCAAAAGCATTCGATACAGTAGATCACCATATTCTGTTAAGAAAGTTAAGTTCAGTAGGAATAAGAGATGTAGCCTATGAATGGTTCAAATCCTACTTAACACACTGTCAACAGGTTGTAGAAATTACAAAAGTAGATGAAAAAACAAATGATTTTCATACCTCACAGTCCCTCAAAAGATATATAACATATGGTGTTCCGCAAGGATCAATTCTCGGACCAGTACTTCTTCTGATATACATAAATGATCTATAAAAGAGTGTTTTATCAAGAACTGTAATTTAACTTCCTTTGCTGATGATACTAGTATTTTTCTAACCGGGCCAAATTTCTATTCTCTAGATGATAATATAAAACTGGTAACAAAGCAACTAATCAAGTGGTTTGGAGCAAACAGATTAGTAATAAATGCAGAAAAGACAGTGGCTATTTCTTTTCAAAATATACATGGTATCCAAAGTAGTGGCCCTAATATAATACTAAATGAAAAATATATCGGTTACTCTGGAAGCACAAATCTCCTTGGTCTATATCTAGATGAAAACTTGAAGTAGAATATTCACATTAACGAAATTTCTAAAAAGCTTAGCAAATTGTTTTCCCCTGTTCATACTATCTAAGGTAATGAATAAAGAAGCACTTTTATCCCTGTACTATGCATACTTCCACTGTATCATTTCTTATGGTATAATACTATGGGGAAAATGTGATTACCATATTTAGATTACAAAAGAGAGCTATACATACCATACTAAAGGTAAGCAAAAGAAGTAGTTGCAGAACACTTTTTCAAGAATTAAAAATATTGCCTCTACCTAGCTTGTATATCCAAGAAATAGTAACCTTTGTTAAATTAAATATTCATTTATACTCCACTAATACACAAATACATGATCATGATACTCGAAGAAAAGAGCAAATAAGTATAATCCCCCATAACACCAGTTTGTTTGGTAAAAGCTTTATATATACTGGACTTTGCCTTTATAACGGCCTACCTGAATACCTAAAGAGCATATCTGCACTTCCTAAATTTAAATGCTGTGTAAAAAAGTTCCTGTTAGAACATTGTGAATTTTTCTGAATTTTCATTTCTAAACTTGTGTTGTGTATATTTTATTGTATAATTTTTACTTATAAATACTGGACGTGTCCTATATCATGTACTATGATCAAAAGGATGAATAAATACTACTACTACATTAAAAAAGAAGTGAGAATTGGTTAGTGAAAATTTGTAAGATGGTATGTATCCCCCTAAGGAAAAATGGCTAAGTAAATCACAGAAAGACAAAAATGAAGGGTCATGAGAGGTAGGGAGACTACTTGAGCAAGTGAGAAGTAAAAGGATTGTTAAAAGTGAAGTTTAATAACTAATAGGTAAAGGGGAGAGGTAAAACTGAGAGATCTCAGAAAAGTGAGATCAAGAAGAACTTTACTGAATGAAGTAACCATAACAAAGCTGAAATAAGAGGCAAATAATTGAAAGAGAAAGACAAAAATTGGGCAAATAGAAAGGAAAGTGTGGAAGTCAAAATTAATAGTAGAAAGGAGGAAGCATGTAGGTGTACTGAAGGAATGTTCCTATGTCAAAAGGGCCATATCCAGCTCAGTGGTGGCCTAAAATGTATCTTTCTAAAATAAAATACCATTGGAAAAGTTGTATCTTTAAATTTATACAAAATACTTAAGTTAGTTGATGGAAATTAATAAGTTCTTCACACTAGCCATATATAGGCTAAGATGTTGGATAGATAAGAGTCAACCTGAAAAATTCAATGCCATAGCCAGGATTTGAACCATGGATGTCCTGGTTTCCATCCAGTTGCTCTTACCCATTGAGCTACCATAGCCAATGTGCTGTGCTGACATTAAATTCTCCAATTGACTCATATATTTTCCCAGTAAACCACTAGGGGCTCTCGTATCTGAGATACAGTGTTTGTGGCAACTTACTATCATAAGTAAGTAATTTATTAATCCAGATAATTGTTTAGTATAAAGAAGTACAACAAAAAATATTAAAAGCAGAAGCATTATTAACAGTGAAGTATTCTTCATTTTTGAGTTTGATTTATGAGTCACTATGTTTACACTCAAGCTTGACTTACAAGTAAGTGAAGTTTGAGTGTAAACATAGTGACTCATAAATCAAACTCAAAAAAAAGTGCAATCAATGTTGGACATGTCAAATGATACATAATAAAATTTACAGATTAATAAGCTCAAGGAATACTGTGTATTGATTTAACTAGAAATAAAATTTATATGGATTTACAAGTAAGTAAATACTTGTAAGTACTTGAATCCCAGGTTTCATCATTACACTCTTATTATTTAAGTTAATTGATGGAAATTAATAATTTCTTCACACTAGCCATATATAGGCTAAGGTTTGGGATGGATAGTCAACCTGAAAAATTTGATTCGATTTGCAGCCAATTTGACATCAAATTCATTGTCATCAGATAAGCAGAAGACAAATAGCATTCATAAAGCATCTGTTGATTGCTGCTAAGAAAAGCTAATGGATACAAGGATGCTTGAAAGGCAAAAATCTTTGTAATTCATTATTAATTCTGTTTCATATCAATTAATAGGACTGAAATTTTATTGAAGTTCAAAATGAGGATATTAGGATGTATTTATTATATCTGGCAAGTGACAAGATTTACATTCCTTCTTTTAATTACCCTAGGCTAATGATATCGAAACACCTTGCATGAAACATAACATTCAAAATTTACTAAAATTAGGCTAACTTGCCTAATTTTAGTAACAATGACACTCCACTTTCTGAAATACTTCTTTTTATTCTATATTCAAAATTTAGTTTATTATTTATATATGTACGAGTAGCTTTTACAGATTACTCTTACAAACCTTTTTTCTGTCTTGTTCATACTTGAGATAAATATGTGCAGAAATAGCTTTGTGACACACTTTGTTGTAAATACAAGGGGATAGAGGATATTTAAAAGCAGATCACTATATGCTATCTTTGGAATTCCATACTGATTCCTTAATAATTACAAGAAACAACAAAAAGTGATAGTCTTTAAAGAGCACACTTGACACTAACGTGAAAGCCCAGATTTCAGCTGTCATGCAAATTCACTTGGGAGCAGTAGTTTTCATTACATAGAAATGCAATCACTGACAAATATGCTCGCTTAAATACTCGGTTAGAGAATATTATGAAGGTGGAGAAGGGAAGCTTCCAGAGGATTCTGGTTATGATAAGCACACATACTCATGCTGCGTAA
Source organism: Mantis religiosa (assembly GCA_030765055.1). Classification (NCBI taxonomy): domain Eukaryota; kingdom Metazoa; phylum Arthropoda; class Insecta; order Mantodea; family Mantidae; genus Mantis; species Mantis religiosa. Next base: position 194,255,369 of record CM060947.1, read on the forward strand.
GAGCACTACTTGTCTGTTAACCTCCACTTCCCAGTGCAGACTTTCAAATAACTTTGGGCCATAGCTGCTGTATTGACAGTACTGAAAAAATTAAGATCAATAACAAGGAACATTTTAGAAATATCTAACGCCGCAAGAAAAGTCATTTGAAATAAATTGTGTGGTTTGACATTTGTCTGTTGGGTGGTAAGTTTTTGTCTGCTTCTTATGATGTACCAGGTATTACAAAATTATACACATTGTCTTCCAAATAATCAGCACTTGAGAGAAGAGTAAGTATGGTACTTAATTTATCAAACATTTTGATTTTGAGTTAAATTGTTCAGACATATATACACACCAATCATCTCTCTCTGTCCCCCCTCCCCTAAGGATTCTTAAAAAATGCATTTCTAGTAAAGGAAATCTTTATGTTTTTAATTAACATCCTCCAATGTTAAGTCATATCAGACGATGGATGAAATGATGCTCAAATGAGCCCAGGTCCGTAGAGCTTAGAGTTAACAGACATTCATCTTTTAGGGTAAGAGAAAACCCTGGAAAGAGAAAAAAAGAAACCTTATTCAGATAATTCACCCTCACCGAGATTTGGACTTGGAACCTCTTGAATGTGAGGCAGACACTCCAACCTGTGCTACAGAGACATGCATTAAAAAAATTGCTATCTGCTTTTATGTGCATGGTAAGGAAAGTGTTTAATGAGCAATAATGCATAGCAGCACTTTATTAATTCTTGAACATGCTTTTCACCTTTCTTTTATTGAAATTTTGGCAACCTTTCTGCATATAAAATAACTAACATGCTGAAATATGAAAACGTCTCTTTCCTGGTTTCCTTGTGCAATTTCAGAATCACAGAGGTATGATTTTTGTAACCAAGCAATGCTAGGTATAAAACATGGAGTATGTTTTGGAATTTTAGAGATATTAATTATATAAGAGGTGTTATACATTTCAAGTTTAAAGCAGTGTCTGCTTTTTAAGACCTCAGCACTTGGTGGAACTAACGAATATTATTTTCTGACAGAGGTTCATATTTGGTGTTGATATACCATAGCACCACAGGCTATTACATTGCAACTGTGTGTTTGTTAGCCTCTTTCTTTGCTCCAAGTATGAATTTATTTTAGGTACCTATATTAGCATATTTGTCCCATTTTCCATTCATTCTAATTAACACTAGAAGGATCGCACCCGTTGGATGTGCTGTTTTAGAAGACTTATTTCTTGCTTATGGTTTTTTCTACACTTCCCATGTTCTACGACTTTAATAAATACTTATGACAAACACGTCCACAAATAATGAAGCATTTTGGACCTTTCTAAAAACTGGTACAAACAACTCCTACTAGAAGGACTGCCATCTGTCATTTTGAATGTATTTACGAGGTGTTGGGGCAAAAAAACTTTCCGTTGAAGTTGTTATGGTCGAATACCTGGGGAACACTACTTTTAGGAACACAATGAGCAGAAAAAAATTCGCTGAAAGTTTGTGGTTTATGCAATTTGATGACAAGGGCACACGTTCTCATAGACTTAAGTACATGTCGTTTTGCAGCTGCTACTCGTGTCTGGAATTCTTTTATTGTCATTTCCTTGCAGTGTTACATGCCAAGTGAAAATATCACTGTGGATGAGTAGCTGTTTCCTTGCAAGACTAGATGATCTTTCATTCAATATATGAGCAATAAACCGGACAAATTTGGAATAAAGTTTTGGCTTGCAGTTGATGCAAATTCAAAGTATCTAGTGAATGGTTTTCCTCACCAGGACAAAGTCGATCAGCACCCCACAGGTGTTCCTCTTGCAGAGCACGTTGTAATGCATCTTATACAGCCCTTTGTGTTCGCAGGAAGAAATATTACATGTGACAATTTTTCCACAACCAAATGCCTTGCAGAAAGTTAGAAGCGTAAAAGTACAAGCATTGTGGGCACAGTAAAGAAATGTAGAAGGGAAATCCCTCAATCAGCAAAATGTGCTACAGCACATTTGCACATACTTTACTTTAATAGTCAGGTGACATAACTCTGACATGCTATCAGGGGAAAAAGAACAAAAATGTGCTTCTTTCGAGTTCAATGCATGACACAGTATAAATAAACAACATCCTAAAAAGCTACCAGAATCAGTGGCGTACTACAATAACACCAAGTACGGCATTGACGTTGTTGATCAAATGGCTCAACTGTACACAGTGAAATATGGATGCAGAAGGTGGCCTATGCATGTTTGTTTTTCTCAATGTGTTGGCCTTGGCAGCTATTAATGCATGGGTACTCTATAAGAAAGTAACAGGTGAAAAAGTAAGCAGACATCAGTTCATATACAACTTAGCAGAAGAGTTGCCTTCAGCATATAAATCCACAAGGGTACATAATGCACTTCCTAACACATACCTCAGCAGAGCAACATTTGGAAGACTTGCCAAATTGGCAGATGCAGAGGGAAGAATAGGAGCCAGCATTTATGTGACAAATGCAGCAAGTATGTTTGTGGACCATGTTTAGGCAATGCTGAATACATGTGTATTAGGTGCTACGATGCTACAGGTGGCTTTGAATGAGCGAAATGAGGTTTATAAGTGTTTTTTCTACTGTATACTGTGGTATTCACAATTTTATGTTGAAACATATGTGTATGCTAAGGGAAGTTGTCCATTTCACATTCGGTTATCATATATATTTGAATTAATTTTTAGGCTTAAAATGTTCATTTTACCATGTAATTCTTCAGACAAAAGTAAAATTATATACTGCTAAACTGTATAAATAATATTAAATAAACTGGTATGCATTCAAATTTGTTTACTATTTTAAAAAGGGTAAATAAAGCTACACCTGTCAAAATGACGGGTTGGTCCTTCTCGGTAGACCATACTCACTGGTCCTTCTAGTGTTATGGGTTATTCATCTGTAATTAAAGCTATGCGGATCTAAGAAGAGTGCACTGATCTTTAAAGTAGTTATATCAATCGTTTAGTTTACAATTTCCTATAATATTCAGAAATCACTTTTGATTTCCAACTTTCAAATAAATGTTTACGGATAATATTGTCGCGAGTCATTATCGCGATAGCGCGGCTGACACGCACAAAAGAACTTGCTGAAACAAATAAATGTAGCAGGGAGATAAACGGCTTGCCGAAACAGATAAAGTTGGATAACTGAAAGTTTCGATTTCTTGTTACAGAACAGTCTAGAAATATCAATGGACGTATAAAAGGAAGCAGTGGAGAGCCGTAGAGAGAGAGAGAGAGAGAGAGAGAGAGAGAGAGAGAGGGAGAGAGGGAGAGAGGGAGAGAGGGAGGGAGGGAGAGAGAGAGAGCGGGAGAGAGCGGGAGAGAGGGGGAGAGAGGGGGAGAGAGGGGGAGAGAGAGGGAGAGGGAGGGAGAGAGGGAGAGAGGGAGAGGGAGAGAGGGGGAGGGAGAGAGGGGGAGGGAGAGAGGGGGAGGGAGAGGGAGGGAGAGAGAGGGAGAGGGAGGGAGAGAGAGGGAGAGAGAGGGAGAGAGAGGGAGAGAGAGAGAGAGAGGGGGGGGGAGGGGGGAGAGAGGGGGAGAGGGGGGAGAGGGGGGAGAGGGGGGAGAGGGGGAGAGAGGGGGAGAGGGGGGAGAGAGGGGGAGAGGGGGGAGAGGGGGAGAGAGGGGAGAGGGGGAGAGAGGGGGAGAGAGAGGGAGAGAGAGGGAGAGAGGGAGAGAGGGAGAGGGTGAGGGTGAGGGTGAGGGTGAGGGTGAGAGTGTGAGAGTGAGAGTGAGAGTGAGAGAGTGAGAGTGAGAGTGAGAGTGTGAGTGAGAGTGTGAGAGTGTGAGAGAGAGTGTGAGAGAGAGTGAGAGTGTGAGAGAGTGAGAGTGTGAGAGAGAGTGAGAGAGAGAGTGTGAGAGTGTGAGTGTGAGTGAGTGTGAGAGTGAGTGTGAGTGAGTGTGAGAGTGAGTGAGTGAGAGTAGTAGTAGTAGTAGTGGGGCTTAGGGGCGCACAACAGCTGAGGTCATTAGCGCCCGAGCTCAGACTAGGTAAAGCCCAACTGAAATGTAAACGCTAAAAACAATAAAATCCACTAAAATCCACTAAAAGGTCCAAAAACACAATAAACATAAAAGATGCTCAAACTGTTAAAATAGCTAAAATAGGAGTGTCGAGATGAATCTAAAATGAGGCACGGCGAGGGATGTTGAAATCATATGGAGCGAAGCATTCCGCTGCGCTGTAAAAAGTCGAAGAGGCCCTCCACAGCAGCAATATCATCCCTCAACATTGCGCTGAGGTTGGATGCCAAACCCAAGGAGGAGCGCAACGTTGAGTAAAATCGGCACTCCACTAAAAAGTGCTCTACCGTCAAAGGCTCACCGCAGTGAGAACAATCAGGTGCTGAGTCCTGGCGTAACAAGTGTTGATGGCTAAAACGGCAGTGCCCGATGCGAAGTCTAGCTAAAATAACTTCTTCCCTGCGAGAAGAACGTGAAGATGTGGCCCAGGGAAGCGGAAGAGGTTTAACCTCCCGGAGTTTGTTCCCAACGAGCGCGGACCAGTCATCATGCCAGCGAGTGTTGATGGCTTGGCGAAGGGAAGCACTAAGATCTTCGAAAGGAACAGAATTGCTAAAAACTGTGGGGGATAAAATAGCAGACTTCGCGGCGGCATCAGCAGCCTCGTTGCCCGGAATGCCTACGTGTCCGGGAACCCAAACGAACGACACGTGGAACCCTGAATTAGCGAGCGAATGCAGCCGATCCTGTATTCGCTGTACTAGGGGATGGCTGGGGTACAGCGAACGAATGCTCTGTAGAGCACTCAGAGAATCGCTACAGATGGCAAAGTGGTTAGAGTGCTGCTGGCTGATAAAAAGTAGGGCTTGATAGATACTAAAAAGTTCAGCGGTAAAAATCGAGCACTGTCCGGGAAGACGAAACGTAAAACTCTCCGCAGCAGCTACGAAGGCACAACCAACACCTCGGTCGGTTTTAGAGCCGTCCGTAAAAATAAAACTGTAGTTCTTAAAATGCTGCTGAAGTTCTAAAAATGCAGATTGGATGCCAGTGGTCGGAAACGCAGACCTGGGCATGGACGTCAACCCAAGGTGGAATAAGGAGTCATACCGCGACCAAGGAGGAAAATTAGATTCCCTCCGAGGTAATACTGGCGGCAGATTGGCGTCCAGGGCCCGAACAAGCAGGCGAAAGCGAACACCGGGCGGAAGTAATGCAAGGGGGCTGACAGCGTACTGGCGATCAAGAGACGAGTCAAAGAAAGGCTTGTACGTTGGGTGCGTGGGTAGAGAGGATAGACGGCATGCGTAGGTGCATAAAAGAATATCTCGCCTATAGCACAGGGGGGGTTCAGCTGCTTCAGCGTACAGACTGGGGATGGGGCTGGTTGGAAAAGCACCAGTAGCTAGACGTATCCCCTGATTGTGCACAGGATCCAAACGACTCAAAATGGAAGGCCGTGCCGACGAATATACCACACTCCCATAGTCAAGCTTTGATCGCACCAGGGACCGATAAAGCTGTAAGAGCACGGTCCGATCAGCTCCCCAGGATGTACCTGTTAAGACACGTAAGATATTGAGGGATCGGGCACAGCGACCTTTCAGGGAAGCGATATGAGAATCCCAGCTAAGCTTCCTATCGAACACCAATCCTAAAAATTTAGCTTCCTCTGCAAAAGGAAGCGTATGGGGACCGAGGTGGAGTGAGGGTGCATCAAACGCCTTACGGCGCCAAAAGTTCACGCACACGGTCTTCTCGGTGGAAAAATGGAAGCCGTTGTGGAGGCTCCAAGTGTAAAGGCGATCTAAACAGACCTGGAGCCGACGCTCCAAGATACTCGTCCGCCGAGAGCTACAATATACGGCGAAGTCATCCACAAATAAAGAAGAGGATATTCCAGCGGGAATACACTCAGTGATAGGATTGATGGCGATGGCAAAGAGGAGAACGCTGAGGACCGATCCCTGGGGTACCCCGTTTTCCTGATGGAAAACGCGGGATAAATTACACCCCACCCGAACACGAAAGGACCGCTCCTTCATGAATTCCCGGAGGAAAATGGGAAGTCGACCACGAAGACCCCACTGATGTATGGTGCGTAGTATGCCAGTCCGCCAACAGGTGTCATAGGCTTTCGTAAGGTCAAAAAAGACGGCCACAGTTTGGCAGCGGCGCAGGTAGGCGTTCATGATATGAGTCGAGAGAGAAATCAGGTGATCAGTGCTGGAACGGTAACGGCGAAATCCGCATTGGATGTTGCACAGAAGGTTCTCCGACTCAAGCCACCAACGTAAGCGCCCAGTAATCATGCGCTCCATCACCTTACACACTGTACTGGTGAGGGAAATGGGGCGGTAACTGGAGGGCAAACGGCGGTCCTTACCCGGTTTTGGGACCGGAATGATAGTTGCCTCGCGCCAAGCTGTAGGGAAAACTCCGTCACGCCAGATGCGGTTGTACATACGCAGTAGATAGTCTTTACTAGCAAGGGAGAGGTGTTGAAGCATAGCCACGTGAACACCATCAGGCCCAGGAGCGGAAGAGCGAGAGGAGCATAACGCCGAGTCCAGCTCCCGTAAGCTAAATTCGGCGTTGTAGCACTCAAGGTTAGCTGAGCGGAAAGATAATTCCTGGGCCTCAATCTGAGATTTGAGGACCCGAAACGTCGAAACGTAGTTAGCAGAGCTGGAGGCGGCAGCAAAAGTGCTACCCAGGCAGTTAGCAACATCAACCGCATCTACAACAGTGAGAGGTCCATCCTGAAGTCCAGGAATGGACAAGGGTGGCCGTTTACCGGCAACACGTCGGAGTTTCTCCCAAACCACAGAAGAAGGGGTGGCGTGCGAGAAAGAGACAACAAAGGAAGTCCAGGACGCTCTTTTGCTAGCCCTAAAAACACGTCGGGCTCGTGCGCGCAGCTGTTTATAAGCTACCAAGTTCTCGACGGTGGGGTGTTGTTTAAATATCCTAAGGGCTTTCCGGCGTGCGCGAAGGGCATCGCGGCACTCAAGAGTCCACCACGGGACAGGCAAACGCCGAGGCTCCGTGGAGGATTTCGGAATAGATTGCTCGGCAGCGGAGACAACAACTGAAGTGAAATGGTCGACCAGAAGGTCGATAGTAGTAAATTCGGAATCCTTGAATGTGGCAGCTTCGGAAAAGAGCACCCAGTTAGCCTTGGAGAGTTGCCATGAGGCTGCACGCGAGCAGGGAACGTTGTGGGAGAGCAACGTTAGCACACATGGGCAGTGATCACTGGAATGAGTGTCAGATACTACATGCCATTGGAAACAATGAGCAAGCTGTGTGGAGCAGAGAGATAGATCGAGGTGGGAGGGAGTACCGGTGGAATCGGAAAAAAAGGTGGGTTCACCAGTGTTTAAAACAAGGAGAGGAAACTGGTCAAAGAAGTCAGCAAGTAGGGTCCCCCTTGCACACGCCCTAGGAGAGCCCCAACACGGATGATGGGCATTAAAATCCCCCAAAAGAAGAAAGGGTGTGGGGAGCTGCGAAGCTAGTTGAGAGAGGTCCGCAGGAAGGACGGAGTCTGAAGGGGGGAGGTAAACTGTGCATAAGGTAAACGATAAACCTGGAAGACTGAGCCGAAGAGCAACAGCTTGCAAAGTAGTGTTAAGAGGTAGAGGTTGACCAAAAACATCAGCACGTGTAAGGATCATGACACCACCATGAGCAGGAGAGCCCACTTCCGGCACAAGGTCGAAGCGTACCGGAATATAATGACGCAAATCAAAAGCATCCTGAGGGCGAAGTTTGGTCTCTTGTAAACAAACCGCTATGGGGTTGTAGGACCGCAACAAGAGCTGGAGCTCTGCCCTATGTGAGCGCACACCACGAATGTTCCACGTTAAAAGAGCCATGGAAAAGGACTAAGGGGTAGCGGCGGTTTTAGGGAGAAAATTCAAGATAGCAAGAGCGCGAGGAATGCGGGTTCAGGTGATCGGACGTCGTTTCTCCTTTTTTCGCACTTTGGCGCACTTGGGACCGACAAACGGTCGCTCCATGGGCGACTCCTCAGATGTGCGGGAGTCAGAAGAGTCCCTTCGAGAAGGGGATCGGGAAGCCGACTGAACAGAAGCCCTGCCAGTTCCTCGAATGCGACTACGGGAGCGGCACACCGTAGAAGTACCGGGAGTAGTGCTGACCGACACGGACCGTGAAACTGCAGCTGGGGCAGTAGAGGAGCTAGATGAGGCTGTTGGTGCCAACGCCTTAAAAGGATTGGCAGTCTCCAGCAAGTCGCATTGGGTTGACGCATCCGAAACATTGACGGTCCGTGTGGCAACAGACTGCGCAGGAGAGCGACGAACTGCGGATGCGTAACCTAAGCTGGCAGCGGGTTTCAGTTGCTCAAACCGTCGTTTTGCCTCTAGAAAGGACAGACGTTCTTTGACGCGCAGTTCCTGAATGGCCTTCTCATCAAGAAACTGCGGACACTGCCGGGAGCTGGAGGGATGCGTACCACCGCAATTGGTGCAGACCGGGTCACGAGTACATGTAGCATCGCCATGGGGAGGTAAACTGCAACGGTCACATACAGCATCAAAAGTACAACGGGCCTGAGTATGCCCAAACCGCTGACACCGAAAACAGCGCATAGGGTTTGGGACATACGGTCGCACTGCAGCACGTTCGTACCCACAATAGATAGCGTCCGGTAATGTGGTTCCTTTGAAAGTGAGGAAGACTGTCCGCAACGGAACAGACTGTCCATCACGTTTACCAAGGAGACGGTACGCCTCGCACACATTCTGGTCAGTCAAATTAGATGCTATTTCCTCGTTAGAGAGGCCGTCCAAACTGGAGGTTGTCACGACCCCTCTACAGCTATTCAAAGTCTTATGTGGGGCTACCCGAATGGGGTAGGAACCCAACAAGCAAGCCTTCAGGAGCTTACTGGACTGATCCTGGTTCTTTGTTTCTACCAAAAGGGTACCGTCTCTTAACCGAGTTGCAGATTTTAGAACGCCACATATCCGATCAAGCTCGCGTTGGATATAGAAAGGACTAATGTCTCGCATTGTCTTGTTTTCACAAGTCAGGGTCACGACCAAAAACGAATCAAATGGTGAAGGTTTGCGCGGAGGAGCCATGGTTAAAGGACCCCCTTCCGGAACTGTCGGCGTCAGCCTGCCATCCGGGGGTGAAAGAAAAAGACACCAAACCTTCACGGTCTGCGCCGTCATGGGAGACCCCTCCCACGACCGATCTCGATTGTACTTCAGAAGAGCTACCGTCCAACTACTGTTGCCCAAATGTGAGAACCGTTCACCACGTGACACCCCGGCTTTAGGCCCCTACCACAGGAATAACCGCCTGTGGCCCCCCACTTTAGGCCGTGCAGCAGTCAACAGACGCATGCACGGATTCAGGGGGCTTGTGGTTGATTACACCGGGGCTCCCGTCAGCGGTAACACGTCCGGCTGGTAATACTGGCCCAATGACTCACGGCCTTCGGACCATTAATACCAGCCGGGCCTCATTGAGACTACGTGAGTGTACATGACGGTGTGGACGGGCTCCGCACCTAAGGTCACACACAGGGTCAGTAGGGAGTCCACTACAACCTTCACGCCTGAGACCTCCGGAGAGCACGCAAGTCGGAAGCCGCGCTGGAACCGTGGGACAGGAACCACGGAGACAGAAGAAAGATCCCTGGTGGTGAGGCAGGAGTTAATAAACCTAAACAGCTAAAGCTAAAATAGAGCAATAAACCTAGAAGAGGAAGAAGCTTAAAACTAAGGGTGACCAACGTGGCACAACCAAAATGGGGTGAGAGGGTGACGATGGGGATGATTGGCTCGGGACCCCGGGATCGCCAATGCCCGTACCTACCGTAGTAGGCCCCTGGGGGGAGTGAGTGAGAGTGTGAGTGAGTGAGAGTGAGTGAGTGTGAGTGAGTGTGAGAGTGAGAGTGAGTGAGTGTGAGAGTGAGTGAGTGAGAGTGAGTGAGAGTGAGTGAGTGAGAGTGAGTGAGAGAGAGTGAGAGTGAGAGAGAGTGAGAGAGAGTGAGAGTGAGTGAGAGTGAGTGAGAGTGAGTGAGAGTGAGAGAGAGTTGTAATTGGAACTGGTATGTATTTTGAAAGTGAACTCTTTGTTTGTAGGTGTGACAGACGAACTGGAAGATTGTAATTGTGTGTGATGTAATTCTACTACTGTAAGGATTGACCAAAGTCTATTTCTACGCAAATAAAGAACATTTTGAATTTCTACAAATTGGACTCTTAATTCTACGAACTCACAGTCACAATTTGCAGAGGAACTGGAAGATAGTAATTGTGTATGTGACGTGATTCTGCTACTATAAGGATTGACCAGTGTATTTCTCCGGAAATAAGGAACATTTCGAATTTCTGCAAATTGGACTTTTAATTCTGCGAACCCACAAATTCACAATTTGTGTCAGAAGTGGGGTATACCACGATGGAGGCTGCATTGAAAATGATTTTACAGAAAATGGAAGAAATGAAGGCCGAATTAACAACGAAGACGGAAGCGACAAATATCAACCTGGCCGCGGAACTAAAAGAAATGAGAACGGCGAACCATAGCCTGGCAACAGAAATGAAGACGGCTAAGGACAACCTGACCGAGAAGATGGAAAAAATGAAGTCAGCGAATGACATCCTCGCTGCGAAGACGGAAGCTGCAAACAACAACCTGACCGCGAAGATGACCGAATTGACCACGGAAATGAAATCGGCAAACGAGGCCCTCGCCGCCAAATTTGAGGAGCAGTTGGCCGGCTTAAAGGATGACGTCGCGGAGCTGGGCAAGCGGATGGGTCAAGTGGGCGAGCGCGTTAACGATTTAGAGGGGAAGGCCGACAATAACACCAAATCCCTGAACGCTATGGTGGAAGACATCGAAGACCTGGCGAGCCGCGTTAACAACCTAGAGGTAAAGGCCGGCACCAACACTAAGTCCCTAAACGCCATGGTAGAAGACATCGTCGGCAGGAGGTTGAAGGATTTAAAGGCCGACGTGCCGGGACGCGACATATCTGCGCGCGTCAACCTCCTAAATGCGATGGCGCGACACTTTCAAGTCTTCCGCCGCCAGTTCGACACAACGGCCAAGCACACAAGTGGTCACCAGAGGGAGAAGCCGCACACCAATAGCCAGCTTTCAGGGACGGGGCGCGGAGGTGCTGACGCGATCCAGACAGCGGCGGCGCCCAAGGACATCTGGGAGGCCCTGGAGAACCGCTTCGGAAACCACCGCTTAGCCGCAGCCTACCGCAGCCAATTGAAGTGAAGGTCACAGCAGCAACGGGAGACGCTGCAGGAGTTCGCCCTGGCAATTGAGCAGCTGGCCAGCAAAGCCTTAGTCGATCTCCCACCCGAGTTCGTATCCCGAGAGGCTGCAAACACATTCGTTGACGGCGTACGAGACACCAAAATACGTCAGCACCTATTGCTCGGCGATTACTAAACTATCCACGAGGCGCTAACGACAGCATTGAGGATGGAGGCGGCCAAGGTGACAGCTACCCCGAAGTCGAGAACAAGGAGTATCTGCTACACGGGAGACCGAAGGCCAGCCGAGGGACGCCGGCGAAGACCTAGTATCGTGTTTTGGAGGTGTGGACAGCCGGGACACCTGGAGAGAGACTGCCGACACCAGGAAGGGCAGCCGGAAGAACGGGAAAGGCCCGGCGTGGCGAGGGGCAGATCGGAGCCGTCATCACCATCCCCTCAAGTGACACTGCACGCCATCAGCCGACGGATAGATGACAGTCTCATCACGGACGGTTGGGTGAAGGGGAGGCCGTGTCGCGTACTAGTGGACACCGGGACAGCCGTCACCATCATCAGACCTGACGTGGCCAAGGGTTTGCCGTCGAGAAAACCTCGCCGACCATACCAGCAAGTGACGGCATCGGGCACACCTTGCCTGTGGAGAAGGAGGCTGTGCTGAATTTGACCTTGGGACGGAGTGCCCTGCGTCAGTGGGTGTTCGTCGTGGAGGTGGCTGAAGAGGCGATACTTGGATTGGATGCCCTCAGGAGCCACGAGGCGACGGTCGACGTCGGCAAGGAGGTCCTGCGTCTCAATGGAGAAGAGGTCATACTCCGACAACCCGAAGAACGCCTTGGAATTTGCAGGGTCGTCCTGAGGGAAGACGTGGTTGTCCCCGCGAGAAGCGAGATGGTGGTGACGTCGTGACTGGAAGGCCAGCGGACGAACATGATGCTGAACCGGAAGACACCTGTGCACGGGCTCTGTGTAGCCAGGACATTGTTGCGTGCCGAGAGGAGGTGCCAGTGAGTCTGCTCAACTTGACAGACACCGATCACGTCGTCCAGGCCGGAACGGAGTTGGGGACGTGCGAGTCCGTGGTCAAAGTAACACCAATTGACCAGACTCATGAGCCGGTGCCGACACAACTGGGGCCCCGGTTGAAAGACTTATTGGAGAGGGCGGTCGACCACCTGACCGCAGTACAACTCAAGAAGGTTCGACAACTACTGAGACGATACCAGCGGGTCTTCAGTCAAGGCAACAGCGACTATGGCCGCACGGACAAAGTGCTTCACCACATCGACTCCGGAGACGCCGGCCTATTCAGCAACCCTCCAGGCGCGTTCCGCTGGCGAAACAAGCGGTGGTTCGGGACAAGCTAGAGGACATGAGATCCAGGGGGTGACTGAAGAGTCTGACAGCCCTTGGTATTCCCCAGCACGCGGCACGGCTTTCCTCTCACCCAACTGTCCGCGATGAGGCTGTCATCCATACGCCGGCTAACGGCGCGCAGTGTCACTCGAGGGGATGGTGATGTCGACGCCACGTGCCCCTCGCCACGCTGGGCCTTACTCGTTCTTCCTGCCGCTCTTCCTGGTGTCGGCTGTCTCTCACCAGGTGTCCCGGCTGGCCGCACCCGCAGCACACGCCACTAGGTCTTCGCCGGCGTCCCTCGGCTGGCCTTCGGTCTTTACTGTAGCGGACACTCCTGGTTCGCGACGTCAGGGTAGCCGTCACCTTGGCCACCTCCATCCTTAATGCTGCAGTTAGCGCCTCGTGGATGGTTTTGTAATCGCCGTGCATTAGGCGCTGACGAATCTCCGTCGTACCCCGTCGACAAAGTTGTAGGTAGCCTCTCGGGATACGAACTCTGGTGGGAGGTCGACTAGGGCTTTACTGGCCAGGTGCTTGATGGCCAGGGTGAACTCCTGTAGTGTCTCCCCTGGCTGCTGCGACCTTGACTTCAGCTGGCTTCGGTAAGCTGCGGCTAAGCGGTGGTTTCCAAAGCGGTTCTCCAGGGCTTCCCAGATATCCTTGGGCGCCGCCGCTGTCTGGACCGCGTTCAGAACTTCTGCGGCCCGTCCCTAGAGACTGGTTATTAGCTGTGAGGTCTCTTCCTCAGGTGACCACTTGTGTTTGACCACCGTGTCGATTTGACGGCGGAAGACCTCGAAAGTTGTCGCGCCGTCGTATTAGGAGGTTTGAAGGTTTGACGCGCGCAGATGTGTCGTGTCCCGGCGCGTCGACTTTTAAATCCTTCAACCTCCTGCCGACGATGTCCTCTACCATGGCGTTCAGGGACTTGGTGTTGTTGTCGGCCTTTCCCTCTAGGTCGTTAATGCGCTCGTCCACTTGACCCATCCGCTTGCCCAGCTGCGTGACGTCATCCGTCACGCTCTTAAAATTTTTCGGCGAGGGCCACATTCGCAGCCTTCATTTCCGTGGTTAATTCGGCCATCATCGCAGTCAGGTTGTGATTTGTCGTCTCCATCTTCGCAGCGAGGTTGTCATTCGCTGTTTTTATTTCCTTCAGCTCGGCGGTCAGGTTGTTGTTTGCCGCCTCCGTCTTCGTTGTTAATTCGTTCATCTTCGCTAGAATCTGTGCCAATGCTGCCTCCATGTTGTAATGTCTCACTCCTGACACCAATTGTGACTCTGTGGGTTCGTAGAATTAGAAGTCCAATTTGCAGAAATTAAAATCGTTCTTTATTTCCGTAGAAATACACTGTTCAATTCTCACGTAACATTACGTCACATACAACACAATCTACCAAGGTCGATGACAATAACAAACAGCATTCTGATTACATCAGCTCTCGTTACAACAACACTCTACAGCTGTTTACTGCTTACGACTCTCGCGACTGACTCTTGGTAAGTCGTCGCCTTCTTAAATACCTCATTGATAAATTCTAGATATTTCCGGAACAATAAACCGAATAATCTCTATCAACCAAGACGTCACCAGAAATTTCCATTTATCTCAGGGTTTTTTTCCGGCAGACCTTTATCTCGCGCTCTCTTTAACTGCTTATGCAAGCTCTTTATTACCGTGAAACACTATCCATCTGTTATCTATTTGCGCTGAAAATTTTTCCCCGTTGCCGCGACAGTGCAATAAAGTGTAAGCAGATGAAATAGTGACAACTGTCTTACATCCCATGGCATTGTCCAACATAATATCGAGAAAGCTATGAGACTTTGAAATGAGCAACTTTTCTCCGAGAAAAATGTGGTTTTGCAGTACATGAGCTCCGGGAAAGTGTGTTTGTAACAACTGCAACATTTTAGGGTGGAAGATCCCATTTCCCAGTCAATTACTTAAAATAATGGATACAATTCCCAACTTACTTAAAGATTTTTTTAAGTATTACTCAAGAATTTGTTTGAAATTAGACTGCTTCATTCTATTTTGAACAAAAACTAACATTTATATGGACTCTCCTGCTATTTACACTGTCCAGAAGTATCTAATTAATAATTACTCTGGATTTGCCTCTACAATTTTTCATTTAAATTATATAGTCACCCAATTAGCGAAAAGCGCAACCAACGACAGCCGAGTAAGGGGGCCAGAGGCAGCCAACCACACCCTCCCATTAGTCTCTGTCACTAACTGAGGGGGATGATAAGGGAAACGTCACTTGTCGCTGGCCGCCTCTTTCCCCCCTCCCACTGCCATCTGGAACCTTCGCGTGGATTCACGGAAACTAGAGACTTCGAGAAGACGGCGATATTCCTATAAAAAGGGCTGCAGTGAGTGAATTGAGTCAGTCAGTGAGTGCTTGACGAGCTAGCGAACGGACGAGAAGACTCCGGAAGCAAAACAGCCAGCAACCGAGTATGTGGAGAACTTGGTGGACCATTTCCATGGCATGCACGAGATGGCTCGCCAGAACATCCAGAAGGCGAGCGACCGCATGAAGACCAGGTATGACAGGCAAGCCAACAGCCAAGGTTTCCAGCAAGGTGACCTGGTCTGGTTGTACCGTCTTACCCGGACCAAGGGACGCTGCCCGAAGCTCCAGCAGCCATGGCAAGGACCGTACCGGGTGGTGAAGAGGATTAACGACGTGGTCTACCGCATCCAGAAGGTTCCCCGAGGGAAGATTTTGGTGGTACACCTGGATCGTCTAGCCCACTACGATGGTGCTGTTCGGGACGACCAGCTTTGAGGAGGGAGCAGTGTCACCCAATTAGCGAAAAGCGCAACCAACGACAGCCGAGTAAGGGGGCCAGAGGAAGTCAACCACACCCTCCCATTAGTCTCTGTCACTAACTGAGGGGGATGATTAGGGAAATGTCACTTGTCCCTGGCTGCCTCTTTCCCCCCTCCCACTGCCATCTGGAACCTTCGCGTGGATTCACGGAAACTAGAGACTTCGAGAAGACGGCAATATTCCTATAAAAAGGGCTGCAGGAGTGAATTGAGTCAGTCAGTCAGTGAGTGCTTGACGAGCTAGCGAACGGATGAGAAGACTGTGTACGTGCATCGGAACGGTAACGGACGAACTGGTGAATTGTAATTGTGTGCATTACGTAATTCTGTGTAATTGGCAAGTGTTTAACTGTAAGTCGGTGGAAATAAAGAACATTTTTGAGTGGTGCAATTGGACTTTTAATTTCACGAACCCACAAAGTCACAATGTATATATAAGTTTCAGTACAATAAAATAAAATTTAAAAAGCTACTAACAGTAGGAAGCAGGAATTTCCAGTAAGTTCCGGAGCAAATGCAGAGCTATACTCTCAATGATTTAGCTTACAATGCCTTGTGCACTCTTGTCACATCTAAAATCTGATCAGTATTTTGTTAAATTTTTTGCTACTGTAATTGTATAACTAGAGGAAAAACTTGGAAAACAGCTTAAAAGACTATGAACCCTTTATGGAGAAAAAAGAAATTGCTCTTTTTTTTATCCATGCACCTATTCAGCAACGATTGACATTCTACAGAATATTCAGTACGCTTCTTGTTTGATTGTGATTTATAGTAAATCCATTATCAATAATAGATTTTTCAAAATATACACTGACTGGTCACAAGAATATTTAAGATTAGTTCAGTAAATGGTGTAAAGCAAGCAATGTGTGGTTTAAGGGCCCATTAACAGCCAAGCCATTTGGATCCATCAAGCAAATAAGAGCACAATGAATAAGAATGTTCTTTCTAAATGACAGACCATTGTTGCCTAATGTAAACATGATTTTATATAATCCTGATAGACTGAAATCAATTTTTCAGTTCATTTGCTTCTATTACACCAACAGATTTGCTTTAAATGTATTGTATTCTTATAAGAATTTTATCACAAACTTCTACATTTCGCTTTTTTTATTTCAAATGCAAAAAGAGTAATTATAAAAAAACAACTTTCCAAAATAATGTAAATGTTTCATACATGCCACTAAAGCATTTTTGCTCGGTTTTGTCATATATTTCAGTATGGATATATAAATTACTATAATGTATAAAATACAAAATTATACCCATTGTTCCTTAATTGAGAATGTTCTACTGCTCCCCTCTTTTATGTTGGTTGATTTCTAATGTTTGGCAGTTGGTAAACAAAGCTATTTTCAATTCATATTTTGATGAGTTGGTATGTTGATTAAAAGCAGAGCAGTAGAATTGGCAATTTCTCTTCATATGTTTAAGTTCACAGGAGATTCAGCTATGCCAATTTTGTGTAGATGTTTGTAGGGTACTTCACACTTTGATATCCAACAACAACAGTCAGCATACAGTTATAGTGATCTGGGTGGCTCAGTCAAGTAGTCCAGTTAGGCACTAGCTTCTGATCCAAGGTTGGGGTTCAATCGCAACTCAGATCAATGGCTTTTAAGCATGCTTAAAAGCAACAGCACCATGTGAAAAAGAACTTCTGCAGGACAGAAGCACACGGACAGCATTGATATCCTGGCAATTGAGAGCAATCTTAACAAACAGAACATTTATTTTATTTCCAGCATTCATGGTACCAGCTTTTATGCTCTTGCACATCCTGTGAAATTGTTTCCCAAAATTTTTGCTTTAAAAAACGTTTTTTGAGGAACTAATCTGCTGAGAAAATATAACATTCTGAGTACTGTGCCACTACCAAACTTATATATTACAAGCAGTTTATCATGCTAGTCTCGGGTTCCTGAGGTAATTTCAAATGTGGAAGACGTTGGCACTTTTCGGGTGTAAGCATTTTCTTGGGTTCCTTCAGAAGGGAAATGAAACTGGTGGTCTCATGTCACAGATTTGTAACACATTAGAGAACCTTAAGTCTGATAAAGTGGCCTCTGAGCAAAATTAAGCTGTCTTTCATGTCCAATATGGGATGGAATGCTAAAAACCAGCAGTTACATTTTTTTCAAAAACAAGGGTTCTTATTGTAATCAAAGATATTTTGAAACTAACTTTCCAGAAAGATTTACATTCTACTTTCTCGATTACACCCATAAGTTTTTATATATTGTTAAACTTGTAATGTAAAAACACTATCTTTGGAGGCAGAAATTTTATTGCAGACTAGTGTAATCAAAGAATTATATTTTGTACCATTTGATTTATAGTAATCAATGATGGATTCTTCCAGGGCGATAAGCTGTGGTCTGCTCGCATTTTGAAGTTCAATCATTTCGTCCATATGGTGAACATCAGTGGTGTAGTCTCAATCTTCCTGGTGAAGGTCCAGTCACAAGGAAATATTCTAATATCTGTGATTGGTTAAGTTAGATTTGAACTGATTTCTATAAACTCTACAACCAATGAAAGATGCGATGGGTAGAAGGGAGCATTGCAATGCCAGGTAGGTGCTCTACTGACTGAGCTACGGGGCCAGCCAATAGGACTGTCAACATTTCAACTACAGTAGAGTCTCGATTATCTTACCTGAACTGTCCCTGGACAAGGTTCGATAACCAAAAATGTCAGATAATACAAAATAAGTTGGAAAATGGAGTAAAACATAGTGGGTATACTGTATTATTAAAAAAATTGTTGGTTTTGTGGTATTTACTGAATAATCAAACCAATTCTACATGCAATATTGAACAAAAAGAAGCTCTAAATGTCTTAAGAAAAGAAACTTTTCAATAAAGGATGCCTGGCTGTTGAATGACGTTTCCTTGTTACAAGCTTTTGCCACCAATGAAACAATACCTCAGTTGTACTTGCCTCCAGCTGTTGTTCCATGTATCTTAATGCCATCTCTAAAGCACTTAAAACTTCAGCATGACTTATCTTCTTCTCGTTTTGTTCTTCAATTTCCTGTTCTGCTTCATCGTCATGTCATTACCACTCATGAAATCAACAATATCAAGCACAAAATGTGTAAAGATGGTAGCAGCCATCCAGGCAGAATCCTGGTTAGTGTAATGCACTGGTAGAACGTGAACAGAAATGTTTATAAATGCTCTAGGCCCTTTAGATTTACCATCATTAGCAATTTAGCTTTGAAGTTCCCCGTGACATTACTGCAGGCAAGAATAGTAACCCTTTCCTCACTATGCTGGTATCCAGGGGCAGACGACTCTGCTTGGGCTGCAAGAGTTTTAGATGGCATCTTGAAATTTAGTTCAGTTTCAACTCAATTAAAACTCTGATCATCAGTTAATCTTTCAGCAAGAATTAATTCTTGGAATTCCTTTTTAAATTTCAATACATTGTCAGATTTAGTGGACAGTTTTTCACCACAGATATTAAGCTGCCTAATAATACACCATTTCTTCCAACAATCAAACAACCCAATGTGGGCAGTAAAATTAGGATCCCCTTCATTGAAAGCTCTCCTAAAATACAGTGCCCTCTCTTGCAGGATGGGGCCTGTTATTGGTAGACCCTTTTCTCATTTTTGAGTGAACATTTTCATATTCACATTGTTTCATTTTTTTCCCATCCCATCACTTGTTTCTCTGGTAGCACACCACTTTTCAATTCCTCCTCCTCCTCCTCCTCCTCTTCCTCTTCTTCTTCCTCTTCTTCCTCTTCCTCTTCCTCCTCTTCCTCTTCCTCCTCTTCCTCTTCCTCCTCCTCTTCCTCCTCCTCTTCCTTCTCCTCCTCCTCTTCCTCTTCCTCTTCTTCCTCTTCTTCTTCTTCCTCCTCTTCTTCTTCCTCCTCTTCTTCTTCTTCTTCCTCCTCTTCTTCTTCTTCCTCCTCTTCTTCTTCTTCTTCCTCCTCTTCTTCCTCTTCCTCTTCCTCCTCCTCTTCTTCCTCTTCTTCTTCCTCTTCTTCTTCCTCTTCCTCTTCTTCTTCTTTTCCAGTCCCCCACTGTCACACGCCCAACTCCATAATCTAAAGCCACTTTCTGAAGAGTTTACCCCTTGCCCCCCCTCTTTAATATGGTCAACTTGTCTTCCATGGAAACAACCACTTTCTCCCTTTTACTTGCCATTTTGCAGGAAATGAAAACAATATCATCTACACCCAAGCTATACCTGCACACTTCTGAAGGTTCCAGGATGCACATCCTGCTGACCAGGCACTGGTGAGAGTACTGTAACCACTCTACATACAGGCTGTCACAGAATTTAGTTCATCCTCTGCACCAACTGTCACAGAATTTAGTCACCCACAAAATAAACATTTTAGTAAGTGATTGTTATTTGAGAAATATCTTTTTATTAATGTGTCAAATAAAACGGAATGTTGGATTACCGAAGGTCAGATAACCAAGACTCTACTGTACTTAAATTTTGATTTGTTTTTCTATATGTCAAGCAAATTTACAAAATTTTTTGGGGGAGAAAGATATGTTAGTATTGTTTGATATCAGATAATGGGAGCAATTCTATATCTTGCTCTATTTGTTAGCTTGTGTTTATTGCTATTTCATTTTTCTTAGCTTCTAACACTGTTTACTTGGCATGGAATAGTGAGTGAGTGAGTGTGGGTGTTTTAGGGCCCGTCGACAACAAGGTCATTTGGGCCCGGGCATGGAATAGAATATGAAGAATTATTTTACGGTACTAAATCCAATCTGGATTAATATTTGGAAATATTTCCTTGGAAATAGGTATGTACAAATTTGTAAATACTGTAGTAGCTATTATAGAAGAACATTTGATAGATAATACTGATTAAAATAATAAAATAGAAGTATTTATAAACAGTGGAGCTTTATCAATAAAATCTTTTTAAACCACTTGTCAAACTATAAAAACACTTTAGCTCCACTTACATTTAAAATTAGGACATGTTTCAAGGACCATGCGTCCCCATCATCAGCTGATGTTTGACTAATTCTTCAGGTGACCACCTCCCTCTCCTGGCGCTGTTCAACGAGTTGAATGACGTCATCCCCTATTGGTATTTTGAAACTCATGGCTCTCTTTCTATTCTTAAAAGTGTGTATATTTTCGCAAACTGTTAATTCCCAATATATGAAAATATATTGCAAATTTACATATCATCCTAAGGCTTTTAATAAATTTAAAAGCATTTTCCGTCATTCTCATATACAACTAGTTCCACATAACAAATACAGCATGAGAAATACACTAAATAACCTGCTCAAAAGCACAAGTCTGGCCAACAAATTATCAGGAATTTATAGTGTAAAATGTGAAGATTGACATGAAATATATATTGGAAAAACAAAAAGAAACTTGGAAACAAGGATGAAAGAACACATGAGATGCATAAAATACAGACAGATAAATCAGTAATAGCCCATCATTTTTGGTCAAAAAATCATATTTCTAAAGAAATCAAACTTTTGGTACCAGCAAAAATGTATTGGGAATTAACAGTTTGGGAAAATATACACATTTTTAAGAATAGAAAGAGAGCCATGAATTTCAAAATACCAATAGTGGATGACGTCATTCAACTCGTTGAACAGTGCCAGCAGAGGGAGGCGGTCACCTGAAGAACTAGTCAAACATCAGCTGATGGGGACGCCTGGTCCTTGAAACATGTCCTAATTTTAAACGTAAGTGGAGCTAAAGTGTTTTTATAGTGTTGTTTGTTTCCATAGACTAACTGCTAATTTTTTCTTTTTCTTTTTTTGGGTTAATTTAGTTTTTTTTTTCCTTCTTTAGTAGGATTGGTCCAAAATCGTAACTTTTTAGTTTGCCAGTTTACAATTTTTCTTCAATTAACAAGAAAACAAATTGAACAAAATCTAGATCACACTCTTTCATATACTGCTTTTCCGACTTTCCTCACTATACAGAGAAATTTACACTAACAATCAGTATTTTGTAATATGGTACATACTGTAAAATTTTTCCAAATATCATTAAGCATACTGTAATCAGGTGGTGACTTAAGCTTTTTAAGCTTAAAGGAAAAACTAATTGAAATTATGCACATTTTGTTTCACTGATTTTTTTTTCTTTCTTACTATGTGTAGTAAGAAGGGGAAGTATTTCATTTCCACTCAAAAATTAGATAGCAAAGTTTCACTGGAAATACAGTGGTATTTTTAGAGGTGGCACGTGACCTTGCTCGGATATGCCCAAGTGACATACAAATCAATGGTGGCGGTAAGATCTCTGCTTCCACCAGCAGACTGCTGATAAAGCTTAGTGGGTTAGATAACCAACCTGACAACCCTTTTATCACAAGTGGACAAGACCATAAACTACTGCGGAACATTATGTCATATGCCAAGTCTAAAAATATACTTCTGCATATGTTTTGGGACCCCCTGAATTTAGTGTGTATACGTCCATCTGTGTATGAGTGCATAACTCACCATCGAAAAGTCTTGGCATTTAAGTTCAGCACCTTAAAAGAATACAACATGAAGATTTTTAAAAAATATCCAACTTAGACTATGCTTTACATGGGACATTTTAGAAAAGATTTTGATTTTCTCAAATACAACTCTAATAATTTAATTAAAGTACCATATTTTTTAAATATTTTCATGGCAAATGAAATGTGTATTTTGAATTTTCTGGGAACTTTCTCAGAAGTTTTTGTTCTGGATGATTTTTGCATAATTGGTAAACTATAAGAGAAGATAAAGATCTTACTACACAACAAATGTATATCTCGTTGAAAAGCATAATATATGTCTGATACCTTTTTCTGGAGTGAGCCATTACAGAGATATTCCTTATTTGTCCGAATTTTATAATACTTCTATCAAATGGGAAGTTGTGAGTCATTCAGTTTTTTATCTTTTGACCGTACAAAGACAACAGGATTTCAAAGCCATAGCATAGTGAACAAGTTTTAAATGATTACTCGCTTAAAGCCTACTTGATTTTCAGATTCTCTTGCGCAGCTACAAGAAAATTTACAGTAAGATAATTTCTGCATATCTTTATTTCAATTAACGTGAAATAGAAAAATAAGCATTTGTAAGAAAGTTCGTACAACAGTAGGAAAAGTCATGTGAGGGCAGTTTATCACATTTTTGTAATGTACCATTCCCATACCTATCCTTATTTTATTTCAGTTGTATTTGGAAAAGCATTACATAAAATCAGCACATCCTGATTATGTAGATGGTAGCTCGTCTGCCTCATGTTCAAGTGATCCCAAGTTCAAATCTCGGTCATGATGAGTTAACTGGTTAAGATTTTTCCGGAGTTATCCCTTATCCTGAAAGATGAATGTTGGGTAACTCTAAGTTCTATGGGCCCTGGGCTTATTTGAGCAAGGTTGTATGGACCCTGGGCTTATTTCAACATCATTTCACCCATTTCATTCATCGTCCAATATCACTTAACAATGTAGGAAGTAAATTAAAAAAAAAAAAATTACATATACAGTAAAACCTCTCTAATACAGAAAGTAATCGTTCTGGCATTTATTTTTTGTTTACACAGGTTTCCGTCATACAGTGGGTTGTGTTTGAATACAAAGAAATTATGAAGTAGTCACACAGGCTTACAGTGAAGGGATAATATAAAATTAAGTGTAAATAATAATTAATATAATAGGCTGATGAGTATTATGTACTATATTTTCAACTTATGTGCAATAATTGTAGTTTATCTTGTTTCTCCGTTTTCAATTTTTCCTTTCCAATTTGCAACAATCTGCATATCAACATCACTTGCTTCACCACATACAGCATTCAAAACAATGTTAGGACGATGTTTGAAATTCTCGAGGCATCCACTGCAAGCTCTGAAATTGTCTTTCCTGATTTTCTTGCTGTATCTAAAGTTTAAATCTGAAGCAATGGTCCGAAATGCAAATTCCTTTAGCGTGTGCACTAACATATCACTCAAACGCAGCATGATTTAGCTTGTCATACTCTGCAGATTTTGTGATGCATTTCACATGCCTTGTTGTTCCCTTTAAATACTCGTCTTTAATTTTTATTTCTTTAAAATGTCACAAATCTGAGTTTTCCCCCACTTTAAACAACACAGTTAATTCTTTAGCTGGACGTCTGTTCTTTTCATGTTCTTCAATAAACTTGATTTGTTCCTCCAGTGATAATGTCTTATGTTTAGAACTCATTTTACACAATTTGTGTACACACAAACTATGTTTTTAAAAATCTTCGAAGTTCAGTTTTCTTCTACACATACTTGATTTCTTGTAATAACTGAGAATGAACACACTGCAAAAAAGTTGTACCCTTACCATGTGTGTTGGAAGAGAGTTGAAAGAGCTAATTGTTTGTTTTACCCTTTCCTTGAAGGATTACAGTTTTATGACTTTACAGTTCATGGAACTTCGGTGCAAGCACATTCGCCCTCAAAATTATTGCACTTTTTAAAATATGTATGCTGTAGCCTATTACACATAAAGTAATCCATTTTAATCAGGTTATTTATGCAAATGGTTCCAAAAAATATTTCCGTTTCCACATTAGGCAGTTTTGCAGCTTAAGAGTATAATTTTACATTGGAAATGGCTCCATTCCAAAATTTATTTTTGGGAGATTTCCGGCAAATAACAAGTCCATTTTAGGCAGGTTTTACTGTATATCATTATTACAAATTAAGAACAAAATTAGTGAAACCTTGCAGCAAATCTGCATGTGTTAGGTAGAGTCAGACTGAAAAACTCAATGCCATAGCTAGGATTTGAACCATGGATCTCCCTGTCTGCATGTGTTGTTCTTTTAGTAAAACCCCAAGAGAATCCAGGTAAAAATTTTCTAACGTTTTCTTTTATTTCCCTGACTTTCCAGTTCAGTGTGAACTATGTAAAACTAAATAATTTATTAAGTAACCATCTAAGTAACATAATTTGCAGTGTATTTTACATCTTCAACAGTGATTCTAGGTATGTCATTTAAGTCAAAATAGTGCAATTTACCACTCTATAAAGTATATCGAACTAATTCAATCCTGAAGTAAACATATGTGAGGCAAGAGAGAGAGACAGGAATCATAAGACAGATTACCACTATGCTGTTGATTGGATTAGGAAAGGTATTCATATAAAAGATAACAACCATTACCTTAATATAATTTTGAGTGAAACTAGTACTCAATTCTCCAATGCTAGTATTTACCTAGAATGTGTTTCGTTAGGGTCTTCCTAACATCAGCTGTTGTCGACTAATGGATGCTGGCTTGGTGAACTCCTTGGAGGTGATAAGGGCATCTCTGTCAGTATCTTGATGAACTTGAAGTTTGGGTTCTCTTCAAATGTAGTGTCGAAATTGAACAATGTTTTTTATGAAAACTTTTTTCCCACTTGGTTAATGCAGCTGGACCTTGGACACGTTTTAATAAGTGGATTTCTCTTTCTATATTGTGATTCTCCTTCCAAAAATAGTATGCTACCGCTGATGTTCCCAAAATGCTCTTTAAGCCTAATAACGAAATGCGTTCTAGGTAAATACTAGCAATAAGTGGAGCATTGAGTTCAACTCAAAATTATATTAATTTTGTGCTTCATTGTATCATAGTCCTTACACATTAGAACCATTACCTTCCCTGAATCAATAAACATACTAACAGACATGCTGTGGCCGAGTGCTACACCACTTGACTCTCACCAAAGTGGCCCGGGTTCGATACCAGGTGAGATCACATGTGAGATCTGTGTGGACAAAACGGCCTAGGGGCAGGTTTCCTCCAGGTACTCCAGTTTCCTTCGCCATCTCATTCCACCGGTGCTCCATCTTGATTTCATGTATCATCAGTGTCACCGCCTGCAGTATTGTATGTAGTAAAAGTGTGTGTTATACACTACAAAAACAAACAAAAACACCGTAACAGTCATCTGTCTCATCATTGCTGTCTCTCTCACTCTCTTCTCTTTCATATATTTACATAAGGAGTGAAGTAGTCTGATACCCATCATAAATAAACCAACTGAAATTCTTAAAATGATATACGGTTCTTAAATTGTTTATTTAAAGAGGTACAAAAGAGTAATCTATTATCATTATTTGATGTATCAGAACTCTTTTACAAGGAATCTACTGGCTTAACTGTTTATCAGCATTGATATTAAGAAACTAGAGCAATAGTAGATTTAGGATTGCTTTATATTATTTTTACAGTTTCTTGTGATCTTGCAATCTTGTAAAACCAAACTAGTTGGGCTATTGTGTCAAAAGAGGAAAATCTGAGTAGAAATACTTTTGGACATAAGTGTCATAGTTCTGAGTGAAACTATAACAAACTTGAATTATAGCATTAATAATTTAATTACTACATTCTTAAATAAACACATACATAAATTTTAACTATTATAAATGAACTGATTCACAGTGTGATGAGCAGATCTTGAGTTGGACCACTTTTGGAATTCTCCAGCTCTTGTCGCTTCACATGACGCCAAGCATTAAAGTCGCTAAGAACTCGTCTTCCATATGCTGTGTGAAGTTCACGAAAGGTAACTTTGGTGCGAGGTACATTTTCTGGAACCCTTGAAGTACTCTCTGATCGTCCTATAGGTGCAGAGCGAGTGCTATGAGAACGAAAGTGTTGGTCATGTCCACTGTCAACACTGATCCTGTTGAATGGATTGTGTCGCTGACGGGGTGGAGGTAAAGGAGACCCCATGGTCTGTGCTTCTGAATTTGCTAACCTATTCTGTGCTGCTGTCATAGCTTCACATTCTGTGAGATAGAAACAGAAAAAATGGTTTCATTAAATGTAACCTCCTGTGCCACTGCACTATCAGGATTAGCTGTAAATTATTTACATTTGTACAAACTTGGGATGCAGTTTTCTCACCCTCCATTTCATCCAACTGTCGCTGTAGCTCTGCCACCATGAGTTTCATGTAATCATAACTGGCACATGCAAGTGCCTTCATCCATTGTTCCATGCTCTCTTGGGATTCCGCTCCAAGTGTGTAGCTTCTGTTTCCTGTCCCATGAAATACAATCTTAAAGCCAAATTGCTCTTCATCCTCTGCCAATTCTGCAATGAAAATATTCTCCCTCAGTTTTATGCACAGTAGTACTGCCCTCTCTATTAAGTTACAACAAAACAGATCAACACTTACCAATGGTACAGCCCTCCAAAACAATTACACCAACAGGTTCCTTGTCACCACGCTTCTCAAAGTAGAACAGAAGATTACCTTTTAAAACAAACCATCTTCTTTGGTAACCTTTATTTACTTCTCCCCTTTTTACTAACCAGCCTTCTCTGTCAACAGGAGTTGTTGATGAGGCAAATGCTGCTAAATTCTTCTCATTTATTTTCATTTTTGTAGCAGTAATTCAACAACCAATGCACTGTAAATTAGTATATTAATGAAAATGTGCCACAGCCCTCATTCACAATCAGTCAGATAAATTAAAGTTTATTGTCCGGATTATAGAAACCATATTTTTATTTAAAAAAAAAATGTTAGTTGCTACGAGTTCTACACATTATGGCTGAAGATCAAGGTCCTTAAAACACTGTGTTTATACTGTATTAAGACGTCCACGGTGTGTTGCGAGGGCGTGGCCTTGGAGGCTGGAGCGTTGCCAACTGTAAAAACATGAACGCACTGAAAATAACAAAACTGGCGATACCGATAGTTCTTAATAAATTAAGCTTTGTTGAAACAATGTTTTTCTAAATTAAAAACTTGATAATTTATATGTGAATGCAATATACTCTAACATACCTCTTTAAAAAAGATCTATTTAAAAGTTACAGATGAAATTCCATGTTTCCTTCATCCTGTGTAATTATTTGAAAGCACTAAAGTAACTTGCGCTAAGCTTAAAGCATTTAGATATGCCTATAAGTATATTATAATAATAGAAGTACGTATATGGGTTGGCATTATTTCAAACTGGCATATCTTACTCTACGTCATCGAACATCCTTGCAGACGACATGGGAGCCGTGGCCGTCTTAATACAGGATAACCGAAACTATTAAACGCAGCAATATTAAACTCGAGGACATTGGTTGCCTAAAAACAATAATTATTTTCAAATATCAGCACAAGTGAACCCAATGTAATTAAACTTCAAACACACATAAACGTTCAAACGTCCTGGCTGCTAGGAACATAAACATAATACAGAATCAGTGCTATTTGCTTTATTTTTTTCTCTCAGAGCAACACCCTAATTTAGTTTTTAGTTACTATCTTCCATTTAAAATCAGAAATTTAAATTAAGATTTTTTGCTAGAAAATTTACTGCTATTGTAATTATTTAAGTTATTATAATTACCATTTTTTCCACTGCAGTCATAAATGATTCAATTAGCAAGTATTGTAAACAGCTGTCATATAGCACAGCACAATACAGCTGATTGTTATTTACCCAAAGACATCTTAAATCCAAACCAAATATTCCATTATTAACCAAATATTTACTTTAAGAAATATTAAACCGAAGTATCCAGAAATGAATAGGTAATTGCTACTTAAATTTTCATTTAATATATTCTTATATGTTGTAATGTAACTCAGAATCACTCTGGTGTCCGGACCGGACCACAGAACAATAAATCTCTAGACTTTAACTGGATCGGAATAACATTATTGGTTTCTCTGTGTGGTGTCTTTAGTTCGACTCATGGTGGCCAACACTTCCCTTTTATTAGTTTGCTTTTATGTTAATAAAGTAACCCTTTGAACTCAAATACGGCACTTAATATAGAAGTGGTAAATAACATACTTCAATATTTTTATTCATATCTTTAAAACCAAAATTGGAAACGAAATAGTTTCTGAAAAGTGGCAAGAAAAATAGTGGCAACAGTGCCTTGAATTTTAAAAACAAAACAATTGAACATTCAAAATCTCAAATCACGTGTACTGTCAACTTCACAGATTGTCAATGTCAGCACTAGTTTTTGAGGTTAACGAGTAATTAGGATATAAACTTTGTACCCGACGAACATGGTCCTGTTTATAGCCGAACAGTAGTTACGAATCATATATATTGTGTTTATAGTCAACAGTAATTACGAATTAGTTTGTAATGAATCTGTTATATGTTCTGGGTATTCTGTTGCTGTTAGGTGTATCCACTAATGGGGTAAAAAGAAAACTCGCTTATGCTATATGGGAAGGAAACGATATATACATCAAGTCAAAGCTTGGTAAAAGTGGTAATAATCCTGTAGCCAAAGGTACATTTCGCAATGAAATAAATGAAACAGGGTAAGTACTCAAATTATGCAAGTTATTCACTTTATTTCCATGGAGGAACATGGAATAAGTTTATTTTGCCTAATTATTTATTAACCAGTTTCTACACTAGGAAAATTAAGAAAAATGGGATGTCAGTCATGTAAAATCTACTGTTAACTTTTAAGCAGTTGATAGGAACTGCTGAACTAAATCTAACTAACTAAATCAGGAAGAAGACTTTGAGCACAGTATATGTAAGCTAACTTCAAAACGGTTCTAATTTGGGTCACATTGCAGATTAATGGTCATCTTAATGGATGTGGCAGAATTTAACTGATTATGCTAGAGACTGTGATGATATAAGCATGTTATTTAAAGGTTATGAAATATAGTCTATGGAGACTGTGGAGGAATGCGGATAAAAGAATAGTGAAAATGGAGATATAGAAATTAGAAAATTAAAAAAGTTATGTAAGAAAAGTTAAACCATGTAAAGTGAGGGTAATAAAAATTATACACAGTGAAAACTAATATAAGATAATATTAAAAGAAAGCTATTGTAAAAAAAAGACCAACATAATCATGTAAATATAGGGAAGGTCTGCCAGGGCCTAGCTTAGGGATAGCCCAAGATGTATTTTCTTAGCATTCAATAAATCAAATCAAATAGCTGTTGTGAAGGAGTACAGTATTTAAATATATTTTTGAAGAATATACAAAATCATCAGTTTTCTGGATTGCGTTCCACTTTTAGGGCCTCTGAAAAAACTATCAGCATTAATATAAAGTGCAAGATTGTCAATTTAGTTAATAATTGAGTCAATTGAGTCAATATCATCATTAAATCACTTATGTAGTAAGTAAAACATGTTTCAGGAGTTAATCACTTCCATTCTCAGTTCCTAATTGATTGCCTAAAGATGAGACCAATTAGCTCTTCCTTATTAAATAAGTAATGTTGTGTCAAAATAAAGTCTGTTGTTAGTGCACATCACTGTCACAAAGTTGAACATATACAATTTTAATCATTAAAATTAAATAATAAGATTGTCCCTCTCTTTCTGCAAATTCCAACCCTTTAATATGGAAACACACAATTGTGCTTACTTTGCTAAAGCTCAGAACACTTATTAAATTATTCACTGCTTCTTGTATGATTAAATAAGGCATGTTTGAATCACTTGTACTTTTTCTTCAGTTGTACTGGATGATGGTCTAGTTTCCAGCTTGGTTGATATATTGTATATTTTCTGCAGGTTTTGGTACACATAGTTTTGCACAGTAAGAAACTGGACAAATGACTGGAGAAATACTTTGGTTAGGACATTGTGCATTTCATTTTTGCGATCCTAATGTGTCAAACAAAAGTAGTAATCTGTGACACAATTTTTTTTTAATGTACATCCTCCAATGTTAAGTCATATTGGATGAAATGATGCTCAAATGACCCCAGGGTCCATAGAGCTTAGTTATCTGAAATTCGTCTTTCAGGATAAGGGAAAACCCTGGAAAAAACCATATCCAGGTAACTCACCCTGACCAAGATTCGAACTTGGGACCTCTTGAACGTGAGGCAGACACGCTACCATCCACGCTACTGATGCGGGCATCAGTGACATGATTAGTAGGCTCCTAGATTATAGATCAATTTTTACCCATTAAACAATACTGTAAAGTTGACTAAGTTTTGCAAGAGATTTGTGCAGCCCTTGTAGGTCTTTATCTCCTATTTAATCCAAAATGTTATTTATACCTTTACAAGTGAAATTGGTTAACCTAAATTTTTCTTTAGGAGTAAATTTGCTGCATATGTAATACAAGGAATCATTTTTGTTTACACACTCTTATGTGACATATTAATTTTGTTGGGAAATTCTGCATTACTAAACATTGGTATAAAGAGTTTCACTTCCTTGTAATAAAAACTCTTCATAAACTGGTCACTTTGCCAGGCTTTTGTGCATTTTGTTTATATAGATAACACAGATAACAGATATTCAGAATACTACTTGGAGAGGAAAGGCATTATCATGTATGCATGCAACATTGTTAAAAAAGACCTGGTGAAAAATATCCAAAAATATTGAAGTTATGCATCTTAGAAAAACTGTAAGCAATGGATCTCTTATTTTTCTATATTTTGATTCAGGATGTTAAGATTTGTAATTGATTACTTTTATATCAGATACAAAATGGTTGTCACTGTAATAGAACAACATATTTTCACCTTCTTCATTAAAGCCATTAGTCTTGAATTAATTTTTAAGTAAGAGGGCACAGTTTCCTTCAGAGCCAAATCAGAGGCTGTTTATCTAATGTCATCCCCTTTCGATTTACAAAAGAAATTAATATTAAAACCTATACACTATAATTTTGCTTTAAAAATAAAGCATTTACTTGTATTTAACAATTTTACTTAAATAGGGGAGCAGTTTTGTTAAGTATAATTTTCTCAAACAAAAGAAATTCTTACTTTATGGCCTTGAAAACTGTTTATTTAAGGAGTTAGAATTTCACTTAAAAGTGGAATTCTGCTTTAGAACAAACTTGAGTTCTACCCAAGCCCTAAGGATTTCTGTACCTTTCCTGATTTTCATATGTAATGCATGTACATAATATCATTTTTCCTGATTTTCATATATCTAATGTATTAATTTGCAATCATTTATTTAAAATAATTTCCTTTGGCATAGAATTTGAATACAGTGACTTGCCTAGTTAACAAGCATAACTATTCAAAATGTTTCTAAATAAGCCTTCTACAATTAAGAGGGTGATTCAAATATAAACAGTAATTGTTGTGTATCACGGAATAAGCAGTTCCGAATGTGACGGCACAGTAGGTCAAAGGTTATTGTGTTAGAAAGGGGGAACTAGCTTGTTAGCTACTCTGCTAGGTTCCAGCTTCAGTGAAGCCATGAGTGAGCAGGAGGCTACTCATAGTAGAAGCGTAGAGACAGTGAAGCACAACTTAGCACAAAAGTGAATCAAGGAGATATTGACACACTGCTTCACTCACACTGTTTTTTCACAGCACATGTTTCAAGAGCTCTTATCATCAAATGAAACTCGACTAGTGCAAATTGTAGTGGTTTCCTCTTTCTCAGTATCGTCGATAGATGGCATAATGTAGTTGTCAAAGATGTCCGGTGGTGGAGTTTCAAAATTCATGACTCTATGATGATTTTTATTAGTGAAAATTTTTTCCCATACAGAAAGGTCTATGGGGTGATTAACGTATTTTATTAAAGATGTTTTCAAGTTGATGTCATGTCTAGTGTTCAAAAAATGAAAAGTCACTGCTGATTTTTCTGTTTCACCATTTTTAATGTTTCTTATATGTTCTTTAGTTCTGATGTCAATATTTCTTTTTGTTTTTCCTATATAAATTTTAGGACAAGTTTCACATTTGATCTCATAGATTCCTGGTTTTTCTTTGGTAGTAATTGAATTTTTTTTGGTGGGGTGGGGGCTTTTAACAAATTTCTGATATTAAATCTATTTTGAAGTGCAAGAATTATGTTGTGTGTTGAAGATTTTTTGGAATTTATTATGGGCTAATGGATGGAAGGTAAATTTTTTAAAATTTTTTTTCTCTTTTGCTCCTGTAGGTTCTAAGGTGGTGGTTTCTTTTATGTTCTTAGCCTTGTTGAGTCTGTTAAATGTTTTGTCCACTAAATTTGGGTTGAAACCATTGGACATAGCTACTTTTTTTATTTGTAGATATTCTTCTTGATAATCTTCTCTGTTTAGTGGAAAGTTGATCATCTGAAAGATTAAAGTGTTGAAAATGGCATGTTGGTGTTGTTTTGGGTTGGTACTGTTGTTCTTAATGTAATTATTTGTGTGTGTCGGTTTCCTGTAAATACCAAAAGTGAGTTTGTTGTTCATTCTTTTGATCTTGATGTCCAAAATGGGAACACACCATCCTCTTCTGTTTCCAATGTAAATTTTACAGCTGGATTTTGAATATTCAAAAGTCTAAGACCATCTTGTATGAGTTTTTTAGGTACAATTGCAAAAATGTCAACATAACGATACCAAACTTAAAAATAACTTAGAAAAGTTTTTGTGATATGTGTTTCAAAAGCACTCATAAATAAATCTGCTAAGAAGGGAGACAATGGGTTGCCCATAGCCAGGCCAATTTGTTTATAGATCTGTCCATTAAAGCTGAAAAAATTGTATTGATACAAATTTCTGTAAGTTGTGAAAGTTCTTCTATTTCTTCAGAGGTTACTTGTATTGATTCCAGCCATCTTTTGAGAAGTGGAATAAGCTTATTGGTAGGTATACTTGGGTATAAAGAAATGACGTCAAAAAAAACTAAAGCATCTGTAGAGTTGACCTTTGTGTTCTTCAGGAGATTTATCAATTCAAGCAAGTTTTTGATACTTAAATTTTCAAATTTTGTGAAGGATCTGAAGATTTGAACCAGCCATTTTGATAATTGGTAAGTGGGTGTTATTAATTATTGGTCTGAGGGTAATTTCAGGTTTATGTATTTTGAGTAAACCATATATGTATGGTATTTTTGGATTGTTTGTTGCACAGTGTGTTATAATAAAGTTTGTAACCAATGAAGGGGTTAAACCTTCAGAAATTTAAACTCATTTAAGGGTACATTTTGGGGACATTACATTGTCCCAGAATCGAGCGTTTATTTGGACCATACTATTTAAGAGCAGCTGAGGATTTGTGGGAAATGAAAATTGTGCTTAACGCCTAAAGTCAAATCTCAGAAATGACAACATTTGTGCCATTCAAGAGCTTATGATCACAGCTTCACTGTTCAAGAAATCACATCACAAGAGGCTTTCAGCATTGGTACCATTATTAGAAAAATTAGTGCTCAATGGTTTTCAAAATTGTTAACTGAGCAGCAAAAACAGCCCAGGTTTTAGATCTTTGAGAGACTTCTGAACTGATTCGGGCAAGAAGGGGAGGATATTTTGAGGTGCATTGTTGCATGTGATGAGACTTGAGTTCATCATTATACTCTGGAATCCAAAATGATAAGTAAAGAGTGGCAACAAAAGGATGAAGCTTGCCAAATGAAAGTCAACTTCTGGAAAAGTTCTATGCATTGTGCAACAGACGAAGAAACCTCTGCCTTCACACTCAGAACTACTTACTCTGTGATATGCAACAATTACCATTTATATTTGAATCACCCTCTTAATAGTTGCTGATGAGCACTTTGTTTGCTCATATATGACAAGAAATAGAAAGCTCTCTGTGTTCAAGATTACATTTAATAACTGAAATTGTTATCTACAGGATAAGCCAGTCAAATATTATTCTACGTTTTCTGGAAAATATTTGAAAGAGAAAATACAAATATGCAAACATATTTTAGTATTAAAATCAAACTTTTCTTCCAAGTGCTCTTCCTTTCTTAATTTCATGTAAAACATATTTAAGTTTTATCATCATTTAAGGTTGCTTAATTGTAATGTTGCTCATGCCAAATAGTGTTGAAAAATATGTTTGTAGAAGAGAGAAGTTTTAATGAGTTTCATCTTTCCTGCTCTTTGCATTCTACCACCATCACCTTAAATAATGCAACATCTAAAGCTAGCAATATAGTGAGTACATTACACAATTTACACTTTTGAGTAAGAATGTTTGTAAAGCTATAAAGGTGGTCTTGCACGTCATTTGTAGCTTCTACTGGTTAAAGTTGTTAACGACTTATCTGCAATGTCAAAACTTCCTTTTTAGTAGTAGCATTATTATATTGAAATCCTCACCTGGAATTTCAAAAATGCATTGAAATTTAGAGCACATTATTTTTCACTATTTTCTGACAGCAGTTCGTGATATCTCTTTCTGTTCTCTTCAAAGATGGAGTTATCTAATGATAGAGACAAACCAAGACTTCCCGGATGAAAGACAAGCATATGCAGCAGGATTTCTGGAGGGTCACCTCACACATGATCTTATCTATATGCACTGGTACAATACCATTAAAGATTTCTGCACTGGCAGAAAAACCGTGTGTGACAAAGTCAATCAGTATCTTTCCGCTAATCGAAAGTGGGTGAATAAAATGCTCACTGAATACAATCAAACTTATTCATACTGGCACCAGGTAAGTGCAATCAGTATTTTATGCCACATTTGTATTGTTTGTATTTGACTGTTTGAATAAATAGTAATTGGGTAATCATTCACTGTATAACCTAAATTTATATATTTTTATATTTTATATCATAAAAGGATTTTTTTTAAACGTTAACAGTAGAGCAAAACTAAACACAATTAACTCGTCATACATTACCTGCTGTACCCTATAGTGTCCTGCATTGCACATTATTTCAGTATATAAAATAAGATAAAACAAAGTAGTAGTTCGAAAGAAGTGTACTCACTTCTGAATCTCTGTTGGCATCCCGTTTTAAAAAAAAGTATATTCATCTAGTATATCTTAACATTTGCATTCGGTCACATAAATACTACTTTACACAATACGAGTCTCTTTAATAAGTACCCATGTTAGGAATGAAGATGCTAGAGCAAAAATTATTTATTTCTCAACATAGCCCATTTTTAGGGATATACACTTCTCCCGACGCTCCTGCCATTTTTTAACCTCTCCAAAAAATTATTTTCTAGCTCTGTAAAATATGCCTCTGTGTACATGATGACCTCCTCATTTAACCTAAATTTTGTTCCTGCAAACCATTTCTTCATGTTTGGGAACAGGAGAAAATGGTGGGGTGTGGTAGCCATTCATAATGCAGTTCATGCAGTGGCAGCTCCAGATGAATGTGCTCGAGCATTATTGTATTGAAATAGAACTTTCTTCTTTGCCATATGGGGCAGTGTCTCCTTCAACTTCTTGTCGAATTGGGCCAATAACTCACCTTATTATGCTCTAGTAATCGGTTTTATTTTTTCCAAGAAGTGAATGAGTATGACACTCTTTGCATCCCAAAAAATCGTCGCTATTACTTTTCCAGCTGATGGGACTGTCTTTGCCTTCTTTGGAGCAGATTCTCCAATAGCAACCCATTGTTTTGATTGTTGCTTGGTTTCCAGATTATAATGATGAGAATGATAACTCAATCAAAAAGTCCTTCGGATTTCTCTTAAACAGCTCCAAATAGAGCTTAGAAGCTGAAAGCTGTACCCAGCTAACAAGGTTGACAGCAAAGAGCTGACAGCTTTCTCATCTCCAACTTATCATGCAAAGTTTGAATTGTCATATGGGAGATTTTGTCATTTCAATCTTGAGTATATTACTCACCAAACTTAATACTTAAGAAAAACATGTGATCTAGTTTATGTAATCATTTTATATCACATATAAAATAAGTAAATATTTCTTATGTAAAAAACTGAACAGTGAAGCAATTAATATAGCACAACAAAATATAATATTTTGTTACAGACTTCACTTATTTTTTTAGTAAAGTATAAAGTCTTCACAGTTCACAGACCAGTTTTGCAATACTTTATTTGCATCTTCAGCCGAGTTGTTTATTTCTGTTGTTATTTTTTCTGCCTCTAGGTGAAGGATTATTTTTTTATTTATTACCAACCTCTGAAAGTAAAACTAATTTATTGATAAATTCGATTGGCAGTATTTCAAAATTCATCATGCAATTTCTATTTTTTTAAGATAAATATTTTCTTCCAAACCTTAAATCTATTGGTTCATTTAATTGCTTCAATAATTTAACTTCTGTATTTAATTAATGGTTAAATAATCAAAAATGGTTGGCCACAACTAATTTATCAACCTGTTTATACCTAATATGTCCAAAATATTCCTTTATTCTGGTTTCCAAATTACATTTGGTCCTTCCAGTGTAAACCCAGTCTCAATCTAAGCAGTTAAATTGATGAATGTCAGATTTTTTTTATTATTTGAAATTTTTATCTTTTTTAGAAAACTATAGTACACTTTTTTACTATATTTATTTTGAGGATCCAAAATTATACTAAATTCTTTAAACATTTTTGACATTTTTTATTAGGCCAAGGATGGTAAGTACATTTTTTAAAATTATAATCATCTTTTATTTTTGATGTGTGTTTGGAGGAATTTAGTAACAGTGACGTCAAAATTAATATAAAAATTATTTGTGGTTGGTTTATTGACACTCGTCACTTACTTTTTGATATATTTATGAGAGACTATGGAGGCCAGGGCCTTTGAAACTAGTCTCTCATAAATATATGAAAAAGTAAGTGACGAGTGTCAATAAACCAACCACAAATAATTTTTATATCTTTTATTTTGTTAGGTCAGAAACATCATTTGCATTTTGTTGATACCTATTTAAATTTTTCATCTTTTTATGTATAAAATCTTAATTAGAAGCATTAATTAACAGTATTAATATGTTTGTATTCTCCATAAAATTCCTCTTTATTTAGGGGTATATTTTTAACCTGTAAATTAAACTATTAAAAACAGAATTTATGTGAAAAGGGGTTAAAACTGTTATTCTTTTTATGCAATTATCAATTCGAGTTGATTTCCTGTAAATGCTCAAGTTTAGTTTGTTATTTTTTATTATATTTAGATCTAGAAAAGGAAGGTAGCCATTATTTTCAATTTTTAACATGAACAATATAAAAATGTCATCTATAGTATACCAATTTTTACCAATTTTAAAAATTAAAGATTATCTATTAATATTATTATTATTATTATTATTATTATTATTATTATTATTATTATTATTATTATTATTATTATTATTATTATTATTATTATTATTATTATTATTATTATTATTATTATTATTATTATTATTATTATTATTATTATTATTATTATTATTATTATTATTATTATTATTTATTTAATTAATTAATTAATTAATTAATTAATTAATGTGATTCACAGTATTATAAAAGTTGCAGACTTAACAGTAGAACAATGTACTCTGGCTAATGCAACTCAAGTCCTTCTGAACTGATGTCTCGGAAGATAAAGCACGTAGTATTACATTGTAATGGGGCATGCTGCTCAGTTTTTATCTCAAAAAAAATAATAATAAATAACAATAACAATCTTTATTGCAGCCAATAGACTCTTTACAAGAGCATCTGACATTGTCAGAGTTAATACACATTATTACAATACTTTAAAAACTTGCATTTCAAAAAAGCTCATAAAAAGATCAGCAAGAAAAAGTGAAAGTGGATTACCTATTGCTAAACTAGAAGTTTGTTGCAAAAATTGACCATTAAAATTTTAAAAAATGTTCATACAAGAATTAGTAAGTTTAATGAATCAACTATTAAGTCCTGATGCAAATCTATAGAACTCAGCAGTGTTTTTTTAAAACATCAAAAATTTTTCTGTAGGAATACTAGGAAATAAAGTGTTACATCAAACAAAGCAAGTTTATTGTTTTGTAGATAACACAACATTCCTAATCTTTTTTACTAGCCCAAAAGAATTTTTAATACTTAAACTCTGAATTTGTCAAAAATACATTTTTTTTTGTAACCATTTAGCTAGATTGTAAGTAGGTGAATTTATACAAATTACAATGGATCTCTATTTATATTATTTATTACATTTAGAGTATGTGTGTCATATCCTTTTCCTCCTTTTGCTTACACAAATGTGTGCTAATGTTGCAGGTGAGATTATTCTATAAACAATTGGCTGGTCTTGCAGATGGTTACAAGGAAGCAAATAAAAAGAATAATGCTACAGCTTTGACATACAATGACATATTGTGAGTAAGAAGTTACTGCATGTTTATTTTAAATAAAAATCTCTTTGTAGTGGCTATACATGCCCAAAGATTAATAAAAAAGTAATTAATTCAGGGTCAGTTCATCAGACGTTTTTGGTAAATACAGGAAAATCAAAATGGAAAATATATGTGGTGAATTTGGGGAAAAGTTTTCTTCAATGGAATGAATGAAAGAGTGAAATGAAGTGCACAAACTGATCTGATTCATTCAAATTAATCTTTCATTTGACTTGCACATTGTGAACTGCTTCAACAGTTCATATGAATGTGTTCTGACCCATTATGGTCAGTTGTCATGAATTATCCAACCATATGCAGTTTATCCTTGTTATGATTCATTCATAAATAATCCGTTTGCAGCTCGCCAAATTTCACGGTTGTTTAGTTTAATAAAGTATTATTAAATAAACATCCAAAATAAGGATTAGGCATGTTTACTTTTACAGCACATTTAAAGAAGATAAAGTGGATAATAACGTGTACTTTTGTTACTCATTAACTCTGTAATAGATAATATTACAATGGTGAGAAGAAGTTTGTGTGTATACAAGCTCACATATATTGATGTCTTAAGCATTTTTAATGTATTCTTGCCATATACCTGCCTATCAATGTATAAGATACCTTATGCTCTCATAAGGTCTCATAAAAGCCATAATTAACCCTGATGGGGTCTGATTATTTTTTCGAAATTGTATGAATTTTACATATGCATTATAGTTTTTTTTCTATTGAATTTTATGCTATATTAAGAACATTCTTCCAAAAGGCATATTAGTAATCCCATCTCCTGATCAGCTGAAGGTTCATGTCTGCATGTGGGCTTTGAGTATACACGATTTGAAGACAGTGGCACCACAGTTACATTATTGGAGCAGGATAATCTGCAGTTTGTCAATTTAGCAGTTTTTGTTGGTTTTGATTTAATAGGAAACACTGATCTCATTTTGGTTAAAAAGTATGTGAAATCGCTTATAGCCAGCCTGCTGAATTAACACATAATGCTGCTTAATTTTTTCCACTAATATCTTATCTTTTCTGATGTAAACAAAAAAAATATACAGTTCTTACGGTCAGTTTTGTGCAATTTGACTAATAAAACGTAACCCAGGGTGCAATAGCCCATGCAGAGCCAGGACCTACCAACCTGACTGCCGGCCTCACGCCCACATATGCAAGGTAGAGGTGGGCGATCATCCAACCGATATGGGGAGGAGATTGGTCAGCATAACGGCATCCTCCAGCTGGAATGTTGGGTTTCATGACCAGGGCTGCTTACCTATTGTAAGCTCCTCAGTTTCCTCATGATGCAGAAATCCGCATCCCATGGGTGGGATCGATCCTGGGCCACTTTCTGTGGCAGGGAGGCAAGGCATGCTGCCTTAGCCCACTACGCCACTGCGTAGGACTAATTTGACTAATGCTTCCTATTAATGTTCTTTTCAAAACTCTATGTTTAGTTACGGCTGATCACCCATGAAGCCTTAATCAATAACGCTTGCCGCAAAAGCTTCAAGTCTTATGAAACAGTAACTCAGTTCCTGATGAAGGCCATAGAGTGTAAAATGGCCGAAAGCTCGATCTTCTTAAATTTGACGCGGCTGATCACCCGTGAAGCCTTAATCAAAATCTGTTTCATTCATAATATACACATTTCTAGGATCACATCTTGCAACTAGAATTTCAATTTTTCCTTTTCTTTCTGCTACTTTCTTCATTTCAACATTTCCTTCATCACACCCATGCATTAAAAGCAATGTTAATGGCAATGTTTGGAACACTTTAGCCACCCTTGGAAACTTCTAAATTATTCTTGCCAAGCTGTTTTGCTGTTTCTAAAGCTTCAAGTCTACACCAATGGTCCTGAAATGGACGTTCCTTTATTGCACCCATTAATAAACCATTGGAAAGTGGCACAATTTTATTTCATATTCCATAGATTTTGTAATGTGTTTCATACATATGTTGTGCTCTTCCCTTTGTTCACAAGACTTTAATTTTTATTTTGTTTTTAAAATGTCATAAATTTGAGATTTTCCCTCACTAAACAACACAGCTAATTCTTTAGCTTATGGTTTATCCTTTTCATATTCTTAAATGACAATTTCCTGTATCACTGTGTCTTATGTTCAGAAGTCTTTGTTACTGAATTGAACACTAAATATACCGTAAAAATTAGTTGAAGTTTACAGTTTTCTTTCATTAATGCTTAATTACTTGTCAGGATGAAATTGATAATGAATACACAATACTGTGACTTTGTGGTTTCGTAGAATTTAAAGTCCAGGTTACAAAAACAAAAAATTGCTCTTTATTTCCATAGCAATCAATCTGACAGTCCAGAATTACATCACATACACAATACAACTTGCAAGGTCATCTAGCACAAACACAGCTCACACAGTTGTTCACGCACACGCGTCCAATTATCGACTGACTCACTGTGGCAGGCAGCGGCTCCCTTTTAATAGATTACTCACTATCCGGAATGTTCTCAAACAATCAAGACGGCGCTAGAAGAAGACGAACTCTCTAGAAATCCGTCTCCTTCCCCCCACCGTTTCGGCGAGCTTTTATCTCTGCACTGCACTGCCCGTCTCTTTGAACTCGTTGCCCGCGCCGCCTCGAATCAACAATGTGCTCGCGAAACTGCTCTCTCCTCAAGGCTGGTCATCCCGAACAGCACCATCGTAACGGGCCAGAAGATCCATTTGTACCACCAACATCTTTCCTCGGGGCACCTTCTGGATGCAGTAGACCACGTCGTTAATCCTCTTTACCACCCAGTACGGTCCTTGCCATTGTTGCTGAAGCTTCGGGCAATGTCCCTTGGTCTGGGTAGGACGGTACAACCAGACCAAGTCACCTTGCTGGAACCCTTGGCTGTTGGCTTGCCTGTAGTATCGGGTCTTCATGCAGTCATTCGCCGTCTGAATGTTCTGACGAGTCATCTCGTGCATGTCATGGAGACGGTCCACCAAGTTCTCCACATACTCGGTTGCTGGCTGTTTCACTTCCGGGAGAGCTCCCAAAAGCGAGG
Organism: Mantis religiosa; assembly: GCA_030765055.1. Lineage (NCBI taxonomy): Eukaryota > Metazoa > Arthropoda > Insecta > Mantodea > Mantidae > Mantis > Mantis religiosa. The sequence continues at coordinate 194,296,842 of CM060947.1, forward strand.
TCACAAATGAGGCGTAACTCTCGGCCGAACATTAAGCTGGCTGGCGTCATCCCAGTGGTGTCGTGACGAGTGGTATGCCAGCAAGAACAGTGGCACCTTGACGTCCCAGTCTTGCTAATGGCTGGTCATGACCTTCCTCAGATGTTCTTCTAGGGTCTTGATGTACCTCTCGACCAAGCTGTCTGACTGCGGGTGTAGGGGTGTTGTGCAGGTCTTGTTCACCCCAAGTCTTTCCAGTGCCTCCTTCATCAGGTTAGACAAAAAATTGGTGCCCTGATCACTGTGGAGCTCTAACAGCACCCCAAAATGGGAACAGTTGCTCCACGAGGCAGTCTGTGATTGTCTTCGCCTCCTGGTTCGGGATGGCATGCACCTCCGGCCACTTAGTGAAATAGTCCACGGCCACCATCAGATAGAGTTAGATTACTTCCGTAAAAACCCTGGCAGAATGCATTGCTTACCTTAGGAGCGACTCTCACCACCAATGGGCGTGGCTTAGGCGTGAGGTGATTGGGGAAGTTCCTCGATGCCGTCCAGCATGTCGTCTGCACATATCCTGCTTTTTTGTGTTTGCTGTGGGGCATTTTTCTCTCTGGTCACATTGTGATATGAAGCATTGTCTATCACAAGAACAGACTTCTCTGGAAGATTGGGCTTTAGTTTTTCTTTAACTACATTCTAGCTGATAAGTTTCACAGATTTAGTGTTCTCAACAAAGCACGTGATAACCAAGTTCACTTGTCTAGATGAGAATACACACTGACCTTTGCGCATACAGGTTGATGCATACGGCTGGTTGGGAGGGAGAGAGGGAAGAACTGGCATACATGAGGCGCCAAGTGGATATTGAAAACAGGCTCGCCCACTGGTCACCCAGGGTTTTTATGGGAATACGGCTACTCTACTTGTTGCCTCGGTCGGACACTGGGAATGGTCCAGCTATGTCGACAGCGATGCGTTTGAAAGGCACTCCGACGTTGTACTGCTGTATGCGACCCCGGTTCCTAGTCTGGGGGCTGCGACTCGCCGCACACATGTGACATTGATGGCACCATCTCTCAGCATCTGCTCGGAGCCTGAGCCAGTAGTAGCGCTGCCAGAATTTGTCGATAGCTCGGTTTGCTCCCAGGTGTCCTCCTGAAGCACCGGTGTGCACTTCCTCCAATACTTCCGGGACCTTACTTCGAGGAAGTACCAACTGCTCCCTCTGCTTCTTCCCATTGGGTGATTCCCATACCTGGAACAGCACACCCTCTTTGGTCTTCAACGGTTCCCATTGGGTCCAGTATGACTTGTGCGCAGCGCTTCTGGGTGCGATGTCCTCCCAGGTCGGTCTTGTCCTTGCCTCCATTTCCCTCAAGAGTGGCCCCAAGTCGGCGTCCGCCAGCTGCTCCCTCCTGAGGCCTGTGCTATCCCAGCCGTCCGCAGGCCTGTTTTGACCATTCTGACAGCTGCGACACGCTCCTTCTCTTCCACTCTTGTACATTGGCTGCACTCTTCCGGGCAGGGTCTTCGGGACATGGCGTCTGCATTACTGTGGCTCTTCCCTCTACAATGTTCAGAGGTGAAGTGGTACTCCTGCAGCCTCTGGACCCAACGGGCTTTCTGTCCTTCCAGGTTCCTAAAGCTAAATAGCCAGGTTAGGGCGGAATGGTCAGTCCTCAGGTGGAATGGCTGACCGTACAGGTACTTGTGGAAGTGCTCCAAGGTCTTTACTACCGGCAGTAGTTCTCACTATGTAACGCAGTAGTTCTTCTCTGCCTTGAACAGCGTCTTGCTGTAGTAAGCTATCACCCACTCATGGCCGTCCTGGACTTGGGATAAGATGCCTCCAATGCAATGGTCGCTGGCGTCGGTGTCCACAACAAAGGCCCGCATGGTTGTGGGAATCCCAAAATAGGAGCACTGCACAGTGTCTTCTTCAGCTCCTGGAAAGCGACTTTGGCGTCCTCCATCCACACATACGGCCGGTGTTCTTCCGTCAGGCGGGTGAAGGGCTTGGAGATGTTGGAGAACCCATTTATGAAACGACGGTAGTAACTGCACAGCCCCAGGAAACTGTGCAGTTCTCTCTTATCCTTGGGCCAAGGCCAATCTCTCACAGCCTGTGTCTTCTCCGGGTCTGTGGCCACTCCAGTTGGTAAGACTATGTGGCCCAAGTAGTTGACTTCCTTGCGAAAGCGCTGGCACCTCTTTGGGTTCAGCTTCAGGTTGGTCGCCTGCAGTCTATGTAGCACCTTGCTGAGGTTTTCGAGATGGTCTTCGTATGTCTTGCCGACGATGATGTCGTCCAGGTATAGCAGGCAGGCATAAGTCAATCTTCTCATAACTGACTCCATGAGGCGTTGGAAGGTAGCTGGTGCATTCCAGAGGCCAAAGGGCATAACTGTGAATTGCCAAAGCCCTTGGCCTGTCGAGAATGCGGTCTTCTCCTTGTCTCTTGTGTCCAGAGCCACCTGCCAGTAACCAGACTTCAGGTCCAGGGTCGAGAACCACTGCGCACCGGCAAGCGTGTCCAGGGTGTCATCAGTGTCATCAGGGGAAGTAATCTGGCGACAGATTCCTGGTGACAGCATTCAGCTTCTATAGTCCATGCAGAAGCGTAGCTCGCCGTTCTTTTATCTCGCATTGCACTGTCCGTCTCTTTTAACTCGTTGCTCGCGCCGCCTCAAATCAACAATGCGCTCGCGACAATATTAAAATACATATGCAGCCCACAAGTTGCATCCTTGAAGAAACATTAGAGCTGTAGCACTTAGCTGTATAATGACAGACCATCTCAATTTCTTTTGAGTTCTAATGATATAACAAAGAAAATCCAACCCAACAGCAGGCCTGATATTTAACAATGCACTATAGATGAAATTGATAATGAATACACAATACCAAAATACATATGCAGCCTACATGTTGCATCCTTGAAGAAACATTAGAGCTCTAGGCCTTTCGATTTGACTTCGACAGTGTTCTATTCCTTTGATTTAAGAGGTTTAGGATTCCCAAACATTCTTCTGTGACCAGCAGAAGGAGTCACAAAAACCAGCCAGTTCAATTCAGTTCAGTTGCTAGTTTGATTTGACCAGTGAGTATTGGAGATGTTGCCAATGAGTTGTAAAACAGAGCAGTTATGTAGTTAAAAGTGAGTATTGTCTGCGAGTAGTGAACGTTAAGAAGTTTGAGCAGTGCAAGTTGGTGTAAGCATCAGAGACACAAAGGAACATGCTTATTCTATGTATTTATAAGTTAGGTTTGGTTAATAGTTCTAGGGACTGTGAGTTTGATTTGCAACTTTATATTGAAATTTTTGCCACAATATGTTTTAAAAGTGCCACTGAAACTTACCCTTTTAAGGTAGGATATTGTCTATAAGATATTCTGCGAAGATAAATAACCTAGTAGTGATGGTTAATGAAAAGTGTCATTCTAATATACTATTCTTTTTGTGCAGAGCTATTTTTCATCGAGTTCTAGCAATAAGTTTTACAGACATTGGATGTGGCTATCTTATACACTTTTCATCTGTCAAGTATAGTATGCTATGAATGAAACAATAATGCTTGAGAATTAATCTGGTTTATTTGATGTGCAGATGGTTGAACCTGCAAGGAGATCTGGAAGATCTAGTAGACATCTTTACAACACTGGAGCATCCTGAGAGCTATGTCCCATTTTCTGTACGCGGCCCCAGAGTCCCAGGGGCAGCTTCTTGTTCAGCTCTGATTAAACTGCTGCCAAACTTAACTGATCTCTATGTAGCACATGACACATGGTCAAGGTAAGTGTTATGCTGCAACTATTGTATAAATAGAGAGATCCTGGCACTTTTAGTCAGGGTTAGCATTAGTCATAGCACCAGTGTCATATGAGTAAAGAATTTCTAAATAGTAAGCATCACTTGTAACTTTTCTTTAATGCATTATTATGGTAAAGCATTACAGTGACTTTCAAATGCTTCTTAAAATCAGTTCACCAGATATCAAACCAGATAACTATTTTACTAATAATAGTAAAGGATATATACAAATATAATTTGTAACTTAAAATTTCACTTATCTTATAAGAAATGATGATAATTCTTATAAATTCTCTAGGATCGCGATTTCATGTATATTCATACACATCTTCAGCAACATATCAACATCTAATGTTTAGTAACGATGACGACAGCTTTGTTTTTCCAGCTGAAGATGTGTATGAATATACATGAAATTGCAATCCTGGAGAATTTATAAGAATTATCATCATTTCTTATAAGATAAGCAAAGTTTTAAGTTACAAATTATTATATTTGTATATATTTGTTTGCAACACTGTTAATAGGTTCATATTTTATGTATTTATTAGTAAAGGATGCTTCATAATGCAAAAGAAAATAGTTCAAGCTATGGTAGGAGAAAGAGCAAGAGCATCATGCAAACCTTTGAAATTATAATGTTTATCCGTAAAACCAGTAACAATAGACTTACCTTTCACAACAAATGAATCAGTGCATAAGTATAATGCAAGACAAACCACAAATGCACATATCTATTGACATAACACCTTCCTATGCCAAAAAAGTATATTGCATTCTGGTATAAAGATATACAACTCTCAAAAGTTTTAAAGGAAATAAAACAGGAAAATGCATTCAAACATTCATTAAAGGCATACCTAATTAACCACTGCTTTTACACAGTTCAGGACTTTCTAGTTGACAAATGTAAATAATCTGCCTTTACATGTATTATTATTATCAATTATAACAATGTTATTATTGTAAATCCATATAAATTTAAATCAATACACAGTATTCCTTCAGATTATTATTATTATTATTATTATTATTATTATTATTATTATTATTATTATTATTATTATTATTATTATTATTATTATTATTATTATTATTATTATTATTATTATTATTATTATTATTATTATTATTATTATTATTATTATTATTATTATTATTATTATTATTATTATTATTATTATTATTATTATTATTATTATTATTATTATTATTATTATTATTATTATTATTATTATTATTATTATTATTATTATTATTATTATTATTATTATTATTATTATTATTATTATTATTATTATTATTATTATTATTATTATTATTATTATTATTATTATTATTATTATTATTATTATTATTATTATTATTATTATTATTATTATTATTATTATTATTATTATTATTATTATTATTATTATTATTTATTATTATTATTATTATTATTATTATTATTTATTATTATTATTATTATTATTATTATTATTATTATTATTATTATTTATTATTATTATTTATTATTTATTATTATTATTATTTATTATTATTATTTATTATTATTATTATTATTATTATTATTATTATTATTATTATTATTATTATTTATTATTATTATTATTATTATTATTATTATTATTATTATTATTATTATTATTATTATTATTATTATTATTATTTTTATTATTATTATTTTTATTATTATTATTATTATTATTATTATTATTATTATTATTATTATTATTATTATTATTATTATTATTATTATTATTATTATTATTATTATTATGGTTGTTATGGTTGTTATGGTTGTTATGGTTATTGTTATTATTATTGTCGTCATCATCTTCGTCATCATCATCTTGATTATTATGATTATTTTTATTTTTATGATTATTATGATTATTTATCATTTGACGTGTCCAAAATTGATTGTACTTCTTTGAATAAACAATTAACTGGATTAATAAATTACTTAGGTACTTAAAATGGGCTGATGTTTGTCCTTTGAGGCTACCATGTTGGGAACCATTAGGAATGCTCTGTGTTGTCTATTGGCATTCCCCTTAAGTGGGGTGTGATACATGCCAAGTGAATCCTTCTCTAATAAATTACTATTTGCACTTAGACAGCATATCCAAATTTTGCAAAGTTTTTGGCAGTGTTTTAAGAAGGCCTTATCACAAAAGAATTAACATTCTTTTTAAAATGGTTCAAAAATGGTTTATATTTATTTATGTTACAGTTAATGTGAAATATTGTGTTTGTTTGTTGGTCCACTTATGTCTGGAACAGAACTCAAATGCTAAAATAAAATGACAAAAAATGCAACTTACATGACCTAAATTATGATATCTACATTAGTATACCATCATCCAGAATCGTCTATGTAAATGGTTACATCTTGTTGTTTGTAACTATGTAAACTATGATATTGAATAACAAAATTTTCCCTATTGTAACTTCAGGTCTATATCAGCGAAGCCATACTTAAAACCAAGAAAGAGTAAAACAGATTCCAGATGTGTATAGTGTCTAAACTGTGATTAAAAGTTGGCGAGATAATAAGTTTATTATGAGTAAATTGAAATTATTTATAAGTTTGGAACAATAATTTAAAAAAATGTAGCCCCTTTTTGTAAACATCATATTCTGAAAATAAAAGAGTGCTTGCAATATAAAACCTGTTACAAAGGTAAGGGGTACTATTTATAATACAAATATAAAAACCATATATTTTTAGCTCATAATATAAATGCATAAACACACCCATATATTATATAAATAGCCTGTAAGCTCTGTAACCATTATCATTTGTGTGTGCATGCAAAACCTAATGGTGCATACAGCGTTTCAACTCTCCTGCGACCTTGTTGGATTCCCTCACTAGCGGCTGCCATTGTGCATTCGGTGTGCACTAGTCTCGACTAGTGCAAATTGTAGTGGTTTCCTCTTTCTGCGTATCTATCGACCACTACAATTTGCACTAGTCGAGACTCAGCTGAAGATAGGAGCAAGAGTCCTTGAAACATGTCCTGTGAAAAACAGTGTGAGTGAAGCAGTGTGTCAATATCTTCTTGATTCACTTTTATTTTAACTTGTGCTTCACTATCTCTACGCTTCTTTCAGTTTTTATACTTTGAATAATAATGATGTTTTGATGCAGTAAAATTGTTGTGTACGAAGTACATTCATTAAACACATGACAAACCATAATCATAAACATATACATTAAACTACACTAACAGACCTTGTTATACATATTATATATTTTCAAGTTAATGTGTCACAGTTCACTTTTATATTCTAGGTAATCTTGATGCAGTAAAAACAGTTAATTAGATGTGCCTGGATACAGGATTTCAAAAGTCTTACCTGTTTTATTGCCTTAATGTAATTTGGTAAGTTATCATATTGCTCAATGCAGATGTGAAATATTGTAACTGGTTACGAGGGTGGTTCAAGAAGTACATGTATTAAGAATGAAGATGCCAAGTTTTTCAAACATAAATCATTTATTTCTCAACATAGTCCCCTTTTAGGGATATACACTTCTCACAGCTCTCCTGCCATTTTTTTAACCCCTCCAAAAAATAAGAATTGTCAAGCTGTGCAAAATATGTCTCTTGTCTCCATGATGACCTCATTTGATCCAAATTTTGTTCTTACGAGATATTTCATGTTTGGAAACAGAGAATAGGAGGCGGGGCGTTCAGCAATTCATAACATAATTCATACAGTTTGGCGGCAGCAACTCTGGATGAATGTGCTGGGGTATTATCGTGTTGGAACAGAACTTTTTTCTTTTCCATATGGGGCCATGTCTCTTTCAACTTCTTGTCAAATTTGGCCAGTAACTCAATGTAGTATGCTCCAGTAATTGTTTTTCCTTTTTCCAAGATGTCAGTGAGTATGACACCCTTCACATCCCAAAAAATTGTTGCCATCACTTTTTTGGCTAATGGAACACTCTTTGCCTTCTTTGGACCAGATTCTCCGAAAGCAACCCATTGTTCTGATTGCTGTGTGATTTCCGGAGAGTAATGATGAATCCAGGTCTCATCAACAGTGATAATTCAATGCTAAAAGTCCTTCAAATTTCCTTAAGGATCTCCAAACAATCTTCTAAACTAAAAGCCGCAACCACTTTTTGTCCATTGTGAGCAAATGCAGCACCCATTGTGCCGACAGCTTTCTCATCTCCAATTTACTGTGCGAAATATGAACTGCCATTCCCGTTGATACACCTATGGTCTCTGCCAGTTTGTGAACTTTCATTCAGTGAGAATCATATCATGGACGTTTTCAATGACTTCTTCAGTAAACACATATGCAGGATGTCCTGGGCACTCCTTGGATATTCGACCATGTTTAAATTCATTGTACCAATATCTGTTATCACAGAAGGCGAAAAGTCCCCAGAAACAGCATGCAGTTTCGTTTTTATCTCCTCACAAATTTTCCCATCTAAAAGTAAAAGGCAATTCACTGAATGTTACAGCACTTTTTACATTTTAACAAGAACATGTCGAACAACTTATTGAAATGGCTGTGAAATTCAAACTAATCTATGAATCACCACCAAATTTTTTTTCGACATTGTGTAACAAGGGGCAGTACATGATGATAACACAATCTTCCCTTTGCAACACCTTAAATTCTGAAACACGGGTTCTTATTCAACCATTCTCGCATGTTTAGATATGTAATTTTTTTCTGGTGTTATGTTTATGCACAGTTTAATAATTGCAAATAGTGCTTGGTTGGCATTAATGCTCTGTATGAGCACAGTTATTTCATATATGTAAATGTAGGCAAACAGAAAAAGCCTAGATTTTTAAAGAGAAGTTTGCATGGTAATAATGGGTTATCTTCCAAGGCAGTTCAGTTATAGTGTATTCAAAAACATCTCACACCTTACTAATCAAGGCTTCACGAGTGATCAGCAACTTGGGTATGCTTGGTCTAAAGAAAAACATGTATAGGAATATAATGTGTTGGATGACATATCACTTTCGTGATTTAAAGCATTGGCAATGCAGGAAATCGCAGCAGTGACAACAGAAGATTAGGAAGGCTTCTGCAGTCACATCGAGAAAACTCAACAGGAGTACTGGGACAGCAATGGGATTGTCAGATGTAATCAATGCAATTATTGAGAACCCAAATTATAACATTTCTGTCACCAACAACACCAGTGAACCTGAAGTAGGCTTTTCTGATTCTGAACTTGCTCAACCTTTATAAGGTATTTCTTATTCATATTTTATTACTACTATTTAGTTTGTCCACACTGAATGTTCTGACACTTATGGTGCATGTTTTTTGAAAGGTTCTACTCCTTATGTAGCATGCTTTCTCCATTCACTGTCCTTTTTGCACTATTTTGAAATGAATAAGGGCAGCACATTCCTGTCTGGGATATTCTCTCCTTTGGTGAATAGTACATCATTTGTAACCAATGCCACTATTGGCCAAACATTATCGGCTAGTTAGTGGCAATCTATGAAACTGTCAGCCACCAACAACTACTCTGCATATTAAGTACAACTAATTGTGGTATCCCTCACCATACTCACTTCTACACTGATAGGGAGACTGAAGATATGTAATGAACAATGAGCAAATCAAATCAAGAAAGTGATTTTATATGTATTACAAATGAGTGTATTTAATGTCTTACAGTGATTTTACACTGAAGTGGTGATATTTTATTAAGGTCAAGTAGAAGTGAAGCATGAATTAATGATCATTTGCATTTTCTCATCTTTGTATTCCTGCACATTCTGTTAGGTTCCCTCAGGTAAAGCATTTTCAGCTCTAAATTGGTATCAAGCATATTAGCTTTAACCCTTACTACAATTTCATCTATATACAAACTCAAAACAACAGAAACATATTTTACAATTACAACAATTAAAGAATAACCCTAAATTTATATTCCAAAAGTCTAACATTCATCTATACGAGGAGGCTTCCTTACAACTTGGCTTATTCATATACTGAAACTTAGCACTCTTTCAATTGGATTATTTACATCACTTTATCATTTGTCCTGGAATTTTAGAACTTGTTAGCCCCCATTTTAGGTCTTCTATATCCTTAAAATATGCTCTTTTAAGTTTTCTTGCTGATCATTTTACTAACACCATTAATTTTCTGTTTTTCTTACTTTGGTTTACATGCCTGTGATTTAGATTTTTTAGTTGAAAATAGGTTGTTCTGCAACCCCTTAACACTATAAACAATATTTTTTCTCTTTCCAGTAGCATTCATTTATAACACTGGTCTGCAGCATTTCTGAGTTCAAGGTTTTTTAAGCTGTTTCTTAATATTTAGTGCATGCTGAATTCAGAAATGTAACTCATTTTGTAGAGCTAGCTCTAGTTTTATTGCTTTTTAACTTTTTTAAATATGACATTTAAGAATCTTTTGAAATACAATATAGATAAATAGATAATTTATTCATCTTGTAAATCATACATTGTACATGAGTACTATGATATAAGACACGTCAAATTGTGAATTTACAGTGCAATTAACTATATTTGTTAATTAACAAGTCATATCCAATAAGGACAAGTCAGTGTTTGTACAATATAATGTTTTATAAAGATATGTCAAGAATTTTATAATATACACAATTAATTCAGAATTGTAACAATATCATAAACTTTCCATAAATTTACTAACAGAATAAAAACAGTGGTCTAGCAAGTATGCCAAAACTGACTTTTTAAATACTGAAAAATTGCAAGTGGTTTTATTGGCTATAGGCAGTTTATTAAAAAAAAAAGCGATTCCTAGGTTTATTACACTGTTTTGATGAGCTCTTGGTTTGAAAACAGTTTTACAATTGGATGAAGTCTAAATTAGTTATATAAGATCATACAGTAACAACTTTAATATGGAAGAAAAGATCTTTTCAAGGACTTTCATATGTGCTTTACATCTGGAATGTCTCTCTTGAGGCACCAGCAATAGTCCACACGCATGTTCACATCCCAGTGACCCTGGTACCTCTCCTTCATCATTCTAATATCTTTATGGAAATGCTCACCCTGCTCCTCACTATAATCTCTGCAGTTGTCAGGGAAGTAATCTAAATGTGAGCTGAGAAAGTGTATCTTTATTGACATACGAGCATCAAGAAGCTGAAGTTTTGCAGCAGTTCCTTGACAGCATTTCCATGATTAGGGCTCCAATTGTTGCCAAGAAAATTTCTTATGATTGATTCCAATGTTAACCAGGCATTCCTCTCTGTATCCTCCATACTCTCATGAATTGTGGATCCTTCATAAGCTCCCTGATTTGAGGACCATCAAAAATATCTGCATTAAGTTTGGCCTCACTGACACATGGAAATTTCTATTTTAAGAAAGTAAAAACCCTACTTTCTTTGTTAATTGCATTTATAAAGGATCTCGTCAAACCAAGTTTAATGTGCAGCAGTGGAAGTAGAATTTTTTTAGGATCCATGAGAGCTTGTGACTTAACATTGTGCGAACCTGGTGTCAGGGCAGGTCTTGCTTTCCATATGGTTGCATGTAGTGCTTTCTGCCCAACTGTCCCATAGGCATAAGAATCATGGCTATTTGGTGTAGCCACCTTGTAGACCCAGCAGTATGGTCAAAACCTGTAACAAATATTGTTAATGTGTATCTGTGTGGTACGACATACTTACAAAATTAAAATATTAAGCATACAGTGTATGAAACTAAAAATATACCTTTCAGTCTGTACATATGTTCCAGTTGTAATGTCCATACTTCAAAGTAGTTAAAAAACATTCCCATTTCAAAAATGTCTGGGTGTCACAAAAAAGGAGTTTGCAAGGAACCCAGTATTTCGAGATTTAACCCAGTATTATTTGCCATGAATATGGAGATTGCCTTTTCGTGTGTATGTTTTGAGGTATACTAATCAAGAAGAAACCTTTAAAGGTTTTCATCTCTTAAAGAATTTATTTAAATTTATTATAAAAGGGAAACATTAAAATACTTAGTGTTAAATAAGCATTAAATGCATGTCTGCAAAGGACATCTGTAGCAAAAGGGTTAATATGTATAGAATATACATCACTTCAAAAAACATTCCATATTACAGTATGTTTCGCTCATATGTACTGAATGACTCTCTGGAACCGAAAGAATCAGTTATGATTGTAGAGTAATACAGCTTTCAAACTTCTACTTGATGAATCTATGAAGAGCTGTCATTCAGTAGAGTTATACATTATACCCAAAGCTTCAACAAAACCGCCAATGTCGTGACAGTAAACCAGAGAAGCTTCTTCATTGTTTCTGAAGTACTAACGAAACTCTGCTTCACGACTATGGTACCAGTAAAAGATTATTCTAGGAGCTAACAGTTCATGAAGATGTGAACCTATTAACTGGGCAGATTCTTTAGATAAGCACAAATCTCATGTCAAGTCATTCAGTTCAGCTTGAGTTAGGGGTTTTGGTTGGCATCATCTGAAGGGGCTTGATATGTATCACCAATATTCCCAGTATCCTCTTAAAGCATTTCGTCATCTGAAGAAAAATCTGTTGGAATCTGCATTCCTGATCCATGAGGCACTGGTCTTATGGCAGATGGGACATCGGATATTTCATGCTCTCTCTCTCATGTTTTGGTTTATACCTAAAAGTAAAAGTAAAATTATTCCAAATTAATTCAATTAAGATGCTTTTATTTAATTTAAATGACTTACTAAATTTGTGAGAATCAGATATTAACTTACCCTGTAAATTTGTCATGCAGAAATAACTGTCGGAAGTATGATCTCTTTTTCCCTTGAAACTGTAGGTACACCAAAATCAAGACACTTCTGCTTCTTTTTGCTCCAGCTCTGCAGACCTTCAGCACATGTTTAGCAGCACGTGTGGTGCAAAGGGCTTGTCTTGGCCAACAATTTTAACTCCAAAATATGTATAATACATTTTCCTCACAAAAGGAGTAATATTTAACTTCCTTCATGGCATGATGCCTTTACCATGAATGTAGCAAAATCTATCAGGATGATTTTTGCAACTTCGATTCGTTTTGCAATAATGTTGTTTTCACTCAGAAAGTTCATGAAATGTACTAGCCTGCGGGTTGCTACATGCTAGAAGCAAGGTCAGCTCAACCCCAGCAGCACTCCCCTTCCCTCCCCTTCCCGTTGTCCTACACAGTTGCCACATCCATATCTGTATACAACGTTGCCAACTAGGGCTGTACTTCTAGTGTGATTTTCAGAGTTTTAAACATAACACTAACACTTTTAAATATGTGTGTTTGGAGGAATTTAGTAACAGTGACGTCAAAATTAATATAAAAATTATTTGTGGTTGGTTTATTGACACTCGTCACTTACTTTTTCATATATTTATGAGAGACTAGTTTCAAAGGCCCTGGCCTCCATTTTCAATCTCTTCCCAACTGGCATTTGTTGTTATCTGCTCTCTCTGGTGGTGGAACTATGAACTTTTTTGTCAAATATCTGCTGGCGGGATTTCAAAGTTCATTACGCGATCCTTATTTTTCCAGATGAATATGTTCTCCCATGTTGTCAATCTATTTTGGTTTATCACTCCTTTTAATAATTTTGGATTTGGATCAATGTCATAATCCAAAATTATTAAAAGGAGTGATAAACCAAAATAGATTGACAACATGGGAGAACATATTCATCTGGAAAAATAAGGATCGCGTAATGAACTTTGAAATCCCGCCAGCAGATAATTTGACAAAAAAGTTCATAGTTCCACCACCAGAGAGAGCAGATAACAACAAATGCCAGTTGGGAAGAGATTGAAAATGGAGGCCAGGGCCTTTGAAACTAGTCTCTCATAAATATATGAAAAAGTAAGTGACGAGTGTCAATAAACCAACCACAAATAATTTTTATACTTTTAAATATATTTTCATTCATGCTAATTGTATTTATTTGATGATCATATATTTAATGTAGCTCTATGATGTGGAAATAATTCTGCTTTGTGAAAATTCGTCCAAACGTAAGGCAGTTTTCAAATAATAATCAAGTATAGCATTTTTACAAATTCTTAAATGTCATTTTCTAAAAACTCAAATAGCAATAAAACCTGAGCTAACTCAACAAAATGAGTTACATTTCTGAATTCAGCATGCATTAAATATTTAGAAACAGTTTAAAAAACCTTGCTTCAGAAAAAAAGTGAAACACACTATATATTTTATTTTGTCTTTTGTTTGCATTAATTAAGAGCATATCTTAATAATAGTCTGGCATGAACAGTTTCCTATTATCACTTTTTTTTTATTTTAATATGATTTATTTAAACTATGTTGATTGGACATAAGTCATGACAACTGTTCATGAAAGTACCAGCACGGGTGGAGAATTTGAAATAGACACATGAAATACATGGTGTCCTAGTGTATGTTTATAACAGTACAGGGTTCTGAGTGTGTCTGAGTCTTTAGTAGCACAGAGAGCAACATGAAATCAGTTTATCAAAATTTATCTGTATTGGAATACCACAGTGAAGCGAAACAATTATTAAATTATATATGTGAAGCTGATGTGTAAGAAATACGACTCATCTATAATTTAATAAGTGAAATAGGTTGTTCGGCTACTGCCATGTGAGATGGAGCAGCACTCATACATATAGTTCATATCTTCATCATATCTTAAAAACTGCAATTAAAAATGGATATAGAAAAAGCCTTGTAGATAAAAAAACAAAATCATTCAAACTTCAAAAAAGATTAAAACAGATCACAGCTCTTTCACCAATGAAACAAATTAGATTTGCTAAATTTACTTACCACCCCTGGGCCACAAAAAAGTTCCAAAAAAATTCAAGAAATATAATATAACATTGGCACCGAAAAAACAATTACAACATTAAAAACCTACTCAACAGTAATAATACTGATAAGATAAAACCAGAAGAAAAATCAGGCAATTTACAAGATTAAGTGTAAAGACTGAAAAAATTTACATAGGGAGGTCAAAAAGAAACATAGGCACTAGGAAGAAAGAACATTTTAGGCACCTAAGATACAAAAATATTGATAAGTCTGCAATAGTAGCTCATTTCTGGTCTGAAAATAATGAAATTGAAGATAGCACCAAATTACTAAAATACATACAAAAACATAGTGAACTCGTCATTTGGGAGAAAATATACATAGAAAAACTTAAAAACCAACTAATGAACTTCAACATCCTGCCAGAAGACAACCTCACATTTAAATTCATCACAAAATCAACAGATGGCAGCAGCAACCCCAGAACTACCCACACCACTGGATCTAGCTTTAGTCGCATTGGAGCTGATTATGTAAATGATGGTTCTGGAATCATGTCCTCAATATAGGTACGTAAGTGAAGCTGATGTGTAATAAATACGACTCATCTATAATTTAATCATTGTTTTGCTTCACTGTGGTGTTCCAATACAGTAAAATTTCGTTAAATTAGGTTATTTAAAGGTTATTTAGGTTATTTATATAGGAAAAACAAAAAGAAATATTAACATCAGAACTAAAGAACATATGAGAAACATTAAAAATGGTGAAACAGAAAAATCAGCAGTGGCTTTTCATTTTTTGAATACTAGACATGACTTCAATTTGGAAACATCTCTAATAAAATACGTTAATCACCCCATAGACCTTTCCGTATGGGAAAAAATCTTCATTAACAAAAATCGTCATAGAGTCATGAATTTTGAAACTCCACCACCGGACATCTTTGACAAGTACATCATGCCATCTATTGACAATACGGAGAAAGAAGAAACCACTACAACTTGCACTAGTCGAGTATCAGCTGAGGATAGGAGCAAGAGCTCTTGAAACATGTCCTGTGAATAAACAGTGTGAGTGAAGCAATGTGTCAATATATTCTCGATTCAATTTTGTATTTATTTAAAGTATTTCATGACTGTGTGCAAAACCGACAAATTTGTCTGTAAAGTAATTGCTCTCTTAATTAGTAAAATTAGTTTCAGCTGCCCATAACAACTACTAGTTTGTACTTCACAAATAGTTTTTGTTTGTACTGATGTTCTATGCATATGCCAGTTAGTCTTTAAACATATCCTGGAATGTTGCATTTTTCTATTTTGTAATGATATATGAATTTAGAGCATGCAGCAGTTTTGCATGCAGTATGTATATTATTTTGAAAGTAGTACAGTTTAAGGAATAATACGTAAAAAACTGAAGCTATTAACAGTGAAGTAATACACATATTACAATAAAATATAATTTCTTACTAACTTCACTTATCTTTCTAAAAAATTATAAATTCTTCACAGTTCACAGGACTAGTTTTGCAGTTCATTCAATTGTATCATTAGTTGCTGTTTTAAATGTTTATTTTCATGTGGTTACCACCACTAGGTTATGGATTGTTCTTAATAAGAAAGAGCTGAATTTTCTTAATAAAAATATAAAATCGTGTTAAGATTTTTTGCAAAATACAGATGCTTATGTTGTAGATATTGAAATTCCTAGGATTTAAATGAAAATTATGAATCATTGATTAAAATGAAATACAGCAAAAACTTACAAAATTTTAATAAAAACCATCCTAAAGGAAATAATAAACAGACTATTAAATCATTAAATGAATAAGACAATTTTTACTACGGCTGACAAATTTATGATTAACTTCTGGATTTATTATTTATTTATTTCATGGTTAAAGATTGCTTTCCAGAAGTTAAATTTGAAAAGCAATTAAATGGTCGGATAGATTTAATGGTTTGGGAGAAAATTAAAAAAAAAAAAAAAAAAAATAGAAATCACATAATGAATTTTGAAATACAGTCAATTGATTCTGTCTTTAAGTTTATTTCATTTTCAGAGTTTGGTAATAGATACAAAAATATTACATCTATCGACCATAATGATGATAACAAAGGAAATGACTGAACATGCAAATAAGTTTACAAAATTAGTCTCTTTAATTCTTTGAAAATTTTCACAATTTTCTTAAAAGATAAGTGAAGTTTGTTGACCAATAACTATATTTTATGCAGTATTTGTTGCTTCACTGTAGTTGGCTTCTATTTTTAATGTATTAACCAAGTTTAAATATAGTTAGGAATAAAAGCAAAAAGGTAATGAAATATATGTAGTTATAAAATGAAAGCAATTATTCTGTAAAATGTTATTTAATATAATTATGTTTCCTTGATTGTTATTAATGATATTTATTTCTATCTGTAAAAATGAAAAAAATTAAAAATTAAAATAAGTGATATATAAGATCTACATGACCAAACTTAATGTAAAGTGTCTATAACCATAGAAAAGTAAGCAAGGATAGTTAATATAATTTTCTGCTTAATTTTATCATAGTTAAAAACAGGAATATTTGTTGATGAATTGTCAGTAGATTACATCTAAGAACATTTTCAGGAAAGAAACCCCTCAGTTTTCTGGACATAATTATTAATATTCAGCAGATTTATTTTTGTCATAATTTTAATGTATTTATGACTATTACATATCTAAAATATACAGCAAAAAACTATTTCAGTTTAACGAGAAATAAATACCAATTTCAAAATAAAAGACATAAACATCAAAACTGAAATAAGCTTATTTCAAATAAATTCATAAAACTGTTTGTAGTCAGTTTTGTCAAATGACCTTCTCTATTAAATTTAAAGTAAGTGTTGTTTAGTGTCATTAATCGACTCCCTTTAAATTTAATTTATCATAACAACACTGTTTTCAACACTTCCAAGAAAGGAATTGCAATCTTCTCTATACCACAAATCTGAAAAACAATACAACACAGCTCATTACTCCAAGATTAATACAAACAATTTTCAGAATCTATGAGTGAGTGAGTATGTGGCGTTTAAGGGCCAGTCGACAACAAGGTCATTTGGGCCCCTTCAGAATCTATGGTGCAGCATCAAAGAACTAATACAACTTAGACTTGAACCCAATTTACCAAACCCATATTCAGTAAACTGCTGCAGCATTAATCAGAATTGTGGAACAAGAACTTCTGCCTTAAATGCAAATTTTATCAGAACATTTTATAGAGGGAATCATATTTGCTATTTTTTAAAGAAAAGTTACACATTTGCAGTAAATGATTCTAATTGCTAATGATTCTTGTTTCCTGCCAAGGACTTCATATTAGTACACAGATAGATTTTCAATATTAAACCACTAATACATGACTGCAAAGTAAATAAATCATGGATTCTTTATGAGTAACTGTACTAAAAATTCTTGAAAATGTTACCCAAATACCTTCTGTTCTTCATTATGGGGCACAGTACAAAAAACTTTAGCTCTAAGACTATATAGATTGCAAAAAAGAGCAATACATTTGATGGTAGGAATACAGAAAAGAGACACATGTAGAAATGCATTTAAAAAACTAAATATTTTAACTTTACCTTCATTTTATATATATAATTTATCAAACTTACATTAAAAAGTTATGATCAAAACAAAAATAGTAACATCCACAAACATAACACCAGAACAAAGGATAATTATTTTAGAAACAGACTTACTGGTATCCTAAATAATAAATGCATAGAAAATGGCATCAAAGATTTGTATAACCACCTACTGGCTGAAATCAAACAGATAACAAATGGGAAAACAAAACTAAAGGCTGTCAAAACTTATTTATTACAGAAAGTATTTTACTCCGTGGAAGAATATAAACAGATTAGGTAGAATATGCTATTTACACTTCTCAACTTTGTAAACATGTTTGTAAATATTATTGTATTAATTGAAGTAATGAGTTGGTATTCAAACACAACATCACTTAAAATATCCTTACTTGAACAATTGTTTCGGAGACCGGCTCGTCCCCATCATCAGCAACTATCCAACTGGTCCATCATCAGGTATATACAAAATAAACTGCTCAGACTGTAATAAGTTCTACATAGGAAAAACCAAAAGAAGTTTACAAATTAGATTACAAGAACATATGAGATGTGTGAAATACAAACAAATGGAAAAATCAGCAATAGCCCACCATTTTTGGTCTACCAATCATGAAATTGTACCAAATATAAAACTATTAAAGCCAGCCAATAATGCAGCTGAGCTCGATGTTTGGGAGAAGTTGCTAATTATAAAAAACAAACAGTATACGTTAAATTTCGAATTGCCGCCTGAAAACTCTCTTTGGAAGTTCATCTCACAATCAACAGATGTCACCTCAAACAACCAGCTCACTTCAAGAAACACGGATCCAACCAGTTGGATAGTTGCTGATGATGGGGACGAGCCGGTCTCCGAAACAATTGTTCAAGTAAGGATATTTTAAGTGATGTTGTGTTTGAATACCAACTCATTACTTCAATTGTTATATACATCACTGTTTCTAACCTTTTGCTTCAAATGATATTATTGTATTAATTTTAGGTATATACAAATTGATGATCCATGTAAAAAACTTTACAGTTGGAGATAAACATCAATCAATCATCATCATCTAATTAATATGCTTATATGAAATTGATTCAACAGAACTTTATAAATTTGCTAAAATTAGCAGTAGTGTATTTATTTTTCTTGCATTCTTCCCTGTCATTTTGGAATTATTTTTTATTTCTGTATCACATAAATATAGGTAGAGAAGGTATTGCATTCCACCCAACAATTTCATACCAAGATTTTAGTGGAAATATATTTTTTGAGGTCTATGTTTCTATGTGTCTGTGAAGAGCATAACTCAAAAACAAAAATTTTTGTTAAATACTAACTTGGTATTTTAATTCAGCACCTTTCAAGGATGTAACACTAAGATTATTTAAGGGGGGAAAAAAATTGCTACTCAAAAAGTATAGATATTGTTAAAACAGACAATTTATGTCAAGTACAATTGTTAGTGTGAGCCATTTGTGAAATATTTATTGTCATACAGGTTATCACAAAACATGTAAAAAATTTGAGAAAACATTTCTTGTGGATTGAGGATAAAAAATGTTATATAAATATAGGTCCAGAAATTGTTTATTTTGTTTTTAGAGCAGCTGAATCCCATACAACATTCAGTGAGAGAACATTGGGAAAACAGGAAATCACAGCACATGTTCAAAATGTTCTCCATTAGCTCCAAAGCATCAGTCAATCCGCTGTTGCATGGATTCCCTAATGTGCGAGGAAGGCCTGTTGAATTTCACATTGGTAGCCTTCCACAATATGAGCACGAAGAGTCTCTACATCTGCAGCTGAAACTGCATAAACAGGAGATTTCAAATGTTCCCACAAATAAAAATCTGGTGGGTTTATGTCAGGTCAATGTGGAGGCCCCGGAATTGGTCCACTTCTTCCTATCCATCTAGCAGGCAACATGATACTCAGAAATCAGTGGACAAAAATCCTGAAATGAGGGGGAACTCCATTGAACAAAGTATAGGTGCCTAACAAGCAGACTATGTACTGTACTGCAGCACAATGACAATAGTGAAATGCATCATCTCCACCCAATTTAACCAGATGTAAAAGCAAATGTTTACTACTGTACTATTAAACCATTGTTATGTTGTGGGGGTTACAGCCACAGTACAGCTATGTATTACACATCTCACTGTGTAAACGGAGTTGTAGTAAAGGAGCTCTACCATGGAAATAAACAATTTCTGGACCTATCAAAATATATAATTGAAAGAAGCATAGAGACAGTGAAGCACAACTTAGCACAAAAGTGAATCGAGAAGATATTGACACACTGCTTCACTCACACTGTTTTTTCACAGGACATGTTTCAAGAGCTTTTGCTCTCATCATCAGCTGGAACTTGACTAGAGCAAATTATAACGGTTTGCTCTTTCTCCATATCATCGATAGATGGCATGATGTACTTGTCAAAGATGTCCGGTGGTGGAGTTTCAAAATTCATGACTCTATGAAGGTTTTTGTTAATGAAGATTTTTTCCCATACGGAAAGGTCTATGGAGTGATTAACATATTTTATTAAAGATATTTCCAAGTTGAACATATAAGAAACATTAAACATGATGAAACAGGAAAACCAGCATTGGCTTTTCATTTTTTGAATACTAGACATGACATCAACGTGAAACTCCACCACCGGACATCTTTGACAAGTACATCATGCCTTCTATCGACGATACGGAGAAAGAGGAAACCACTACAATTTGCACTAGTCGAGTTCCAGCTGATGATGTGAGCAAAAGCTCTTGAAACATGTCCTGTGAAAAACCAGTGTGAGTGAAGCAGTGTGTCAATATCTTCTTGATTCACTTTTGTTCTGGACCTATGTTCATATAACATTTTTTTTATGCTCTACATGCAAGAAATGTTTTCCCAAAGTTTTGACATTTCTTTTTGTTACACTCTGTATGTATGAATTTTCTGATACTTTTTATCTCTTTAGCCATGCCAAGAAAATGGAACTTCAAAGCTTTCACATAGAAACAAGCTGTTTGAAGATATGGCTAATACTTTCTAGGTATAAATTTTCCAATACTTATACCCATCTCAAATCCAAAGTTATTATTCAATTTTTATCTCTTATCCATGCCAAGAGAATGGAACTTCAAAGCTATCGCTTAGTAACAAGCTCTCTGAAGATATGACTAATACTTTAAAGCCTACTGTATTTCCATATTCTTTCTGCACCTACAAGAAAATTAGCAATAACATAATTTCTGCAAGTATTTATCTTGAATAATATGAATTAGGTAGAGAAATAAGTGTTTGTAGGAATAATTTGTGCAAAAATAGTCATGTAAGTGAAACACATCAAATGTTTTATCTTGTTTTTCATTAATATGAATACTTCTTTTATATACATATTTTAGTTTGCAATCCATGCTGCGCATTCACAAGAAATATACTTTCCCATATCGAGTAATAGAAGGTGATGTAAGGATTGTGCCTGGGAAAGCAATTACATTTTCATCATATCCAGGAGAGTTGGAGTCTGGTGATGATTTCTATGTTATGTCATCAGGACTAGTTTCCATGGAGACTACTATAGGAAACAATAATAAATCTCTGTGGCAGTATGTTAAGCCACATGGTCAGGTAAGCACAGTTATATTTATCTGAGAATTTGGTTGCAAAAGTTGGGTCTGCTGTAAGAAATACCCTTGTGTATTATTCTGTGCAGCATGTTCAAAACATATGTGTAAAAAATATAAAATATCATTTGAAATGACTGTACATAATTGTAGCTTTAGCTTATATTCATGTACTGAAAGGCATACAAAAATACAAATACTCAAACACATGCATAACTTTTAAGCACTTATGCACCTACATTGATCAGGTTCACAGCTGTAATTGCTGGCCACTTAAAGAGATTGATTTGAGGTTGATACTGAACTGCCATTTAAATTTTTAGCAAACAGTTGACAGCATTGTTTATAATTTGATTCAATATCCACAAGTTCTCTTCCTCCATGGTTACATGCAACATTTCTGTGTCCCGTAAGGGATTACAATGGAACCCTTATTTTACATTCTCCAAATTTACATTTTCCTGCATTCTACACCGTTAAAGTCACAGCTTAATGTGCAACTTTATACTCTCTGATTTTGCATTTTCCCTGATCTCTCGCAAGTATATTTATGCCCTGCAGTACTTAATACTTTGATCATATGCAAGATATGGCAATGTCACAATGCAGTTGATAGCATCACCATTAATTAGTAGCTGACTGCATGATTCTACTTTATTCCGTTTTATTTCCCTAAGCACATGCTGGTTGCTATCACAACTGTGCTTAATTGTGTTCAGTATGTGCCAGCTAGAGGAGAATGAGAAAGCCATCATGGTCTACACCTGAGTAGATGACATCACCATGAAAGAGAATCACAGCTGATGTGAAGATGATACAACAAGCAAGACAGCTGGCATGTCAAGATACCAGAGTAAACAGCTCCAGTGGTCAGCAAAACATTATCTTGACACACCGCAGGAGTTCTATTGAAATTGAGAAGGTGACACCACTCAAGATGACAGGGATGTAGAGAGAAGAAAGTGTGAACTGGTGATATGCTTAGAAGCCAGAGAAAACTAAAGGATTTAGAGGAGTTAGGTAGGCCATTTTCAGATGGCAAAGTTTTGAAACAGGTAGGAAGTTCTAAAAACAATCAAGTGGTGGGTTATTGGTGGTCTGCCATGAAAATTTATTCAAGCATGATGTGAAGATAGTGTTAGACTGCAGTGTTTGACTAGGCTTCTAAATGGTATGAAGAGTAACAACCAAAATCTGAAGTGATGGAAAGAGGCAATAATTCAGCCTATCTATAGGGAAGCAAAATGAAGACAGTCTGGATATTTACAGAGGGATAGTGCTATTGTCAACATGGGAAGAATTTTTACAGGAATCTTGGCATTTGGTATTTATAGAAAATCATCACATACAGATACATCAAGAACAATAGTGATAATCCAACTCTACACAAAATTCCATCAACAGTTAAGCTCATAGATTGGTTAACCTTCCACTTAACAAAGAAGAATATATTAAAGAATACAAAAATATCATCCAAGTGGCAACATTTAAAAGGTTTCAAAAAAGAATTAGTAGAAAAAAATTGCCAAAGCTACACAATAAAAGACTGTCAAAGATAAATTACTTTGAGCACTAAAAAAATCAGAATTAAAATACAGAAAATACACCTACCATCCATGGTTAGACAATTCAAGAAAATCTTCAGAGAACATAACATGTTCTTAGCTTCACAGATTAGATACAACTTAAAAAAACTTGCTTGGTTCACAACTAAAGGATAAGACACCAGATGAAAAATAATCTGGTATTTATATGATCAGTTGCATAGATTGAGACAAAGTTTACATAGGACAGACCAAGAGAAACATGAAACCAGATGTAAAGAACATTTCTGTCAGATAACACAAAAACAGACAAATCTGCAGTTGCCAATATTTTTGGTCAAAGAACCATGATATAAATCCACAAGCCAAACTTCTTAAGAATATCAATCAACCTTTTGCGTCTTCCATTTGGGAGAAGATCTACATTATGAAATTCAAACAGCCATGAACTTCAACATCCCATCTTTAGATATTTTCAGAAAATACATGAAGTCATCTGGCAGCTCCACCTACATTGCATTTCCCATAAGCATCCAGAACACTGCAATAGTCAGACCAAGAACTTGAGAATGGTAGCAAGAGCTATCAAAATTAGTCTTTCATTAATTACAAGCAAGCATGCCAATTCATATAATTTATTATTGGAATTTGCTTCACTGTGTCCAACTTCCGCACTTATATTTGTGTTACAGATAATAGTGTTTAAAAAGTGTTTAAAATGTAAAGAAACTGAAGGAATCTGAGAAATGGTGCATGGGGATCAAAGAACTTCAAGTGGTGCAGGATTTCATTTATTTGGGGATCAAGCTAAGCAGGAAAGGGGATTGGGAGAAGCAGAAAGGACGGGGACTACCAAAGGAGAGATCAGCAATGGGGTTATTGAGAAAATGTGCTTATATATTGTGCCAATGATGGCGACATGGTTTGAAAAGCTGTATACAACCCTAGTAGAGTCTAAGGAGGGATTTGGAATTGAAATATAGGGGATAGAAAATGGATCTTATACTAAGAGCATTCTGTAAACTTATGTTGGGAGTGCCCCAGAACACAGCTAATGTAGGGACAGTTTTAGAAATGGGGAAAAGCAGTGTGAAAGGAATGGTAATGAAAAGAGGAGTGAAGTATACAATTGCCAGAATAATGAATAATGATTTATTGTCGTTAAGCTTATTACAGCAATAGACAAAGTCAAAAATAGAGTACGAATTAATACAGTTATAATACAGTGAAGATAAAAAAAATCAATAAAATACTTAGATTAGATATACAAATATAGAGACTTAAAATAAAATGAGGAAATAAGAATACTTCATGACATAAGAGGAAACTATGTTAAAGTGTTGTCTTAACTATCAAGTAAATCAACCCAATTATGACATCTGGTTGAGTAGAATAAAGGATCAGTTGGAGGAAAATGAGTTAGTATGTATGTATGGGTATAAAGACATTAAATGATACAGGACACATGGAAGAAGGGTCGTCTGGATTTGAAGATTTGAATTGGCAGATATTGTGGGCTGAAATGGAGAGAAAAAATTCTTATGACTTTTTATTGATTAAAACCGAAACCTGTGTAGAAAATTATTTTGAAATATTTAGCAAAAAAGAGAAGGAAACCATTGCATGATACCATCTGGAGTATGGAAACTGAGAGAGCTTGGTGATAATGTAATGCAAAGTGTCAGTCCATTTTGTGAGGGTAAGGAATATGAACATTTTATGGGTATGTAGAGAAACAGATGTATAGAGGAAAAAACTGACAAAGGAAAAATGGTTGAGAAACTAAAGAACTGTAATGGTAAAGAAAATGTACACAGATCATTATTAGGTAAGACAGGGAATTTTTGTGGAATGTTAGATCAAAATGGAAATGGTCTGTTAATAAAAGCAAGGCATGATAGTATATTAGTGCAAATAATAGATTATGGAGTGTTTAAGGAAAGGAGAATATGTAAAGTGTTTGTAAACATTGGACTTCTATTGAATAAATGAACTACTCAATTAAAATAGATATAATGTAATAACTTAGCATTAAATAAATACATTGTTAATTGTGTTTATTTGGCCATATTCATAGTATTGTCTACTATGCCATGCTTGCAGCAACAAGAGGTTATTTACAAAGCACATTTACAGCTGCTACTTAATCTACGGTGTCTCCATTATACCTTTTTGTGGTTTCTTTACATTAGTAAATTATTTCATCAAACTCTATTCCAGCTTTTAATAATGGCTTTGAATCCAGCTAAAAAGGGCAAAATACTTTTTCCATTTCTGATTAAATAGATATTCTTACACAAGTTGATACTCATATGGTTGTGTAATTTGATTTAGCTTGCCTCATTATTTGTCTGTATCAACACTAAATTTTACTGTGACAAAATGCAATGACATCACAAAATATTTTACAAGCTGTGCCAGTTTGTCTAAGAAGAAAAAATCAGTAAAAACATCACTTCTAGATGAACTAGAAACTTTTATTTCAATGTGATTCAAACAAACTCGTATGACAGATGCTTCCATTGATGGCATGCATTTAAAGGAGAAAGTCCTTTACAAAGCCGCTAAACTGGGATTGATAATGAAAATTATACTAAAAGTTGACTGAGAACTTTGTACTTTTTTTTTTGTTTTCTTGGAAAACGACTGTACCCTCCAACTGGAAAAAAGCCATTATCATCCCGATTGTAAAGAAAAATAAACCTTCAAACAATATTAATAGTTTCAGACCAATATCTTTAACCAGCATTATTGCAAAAGTGATGGAAAGAATGGTAGCATCTAGTCTTAACTGGTTCCTAGAATACTATAACCTAATTAATAGTTCACAAACTGGCTTCAGACAGAATCATAATACTAGTGAAAATGTACTTCTTCCAAGCCAGGACATCAAGGAAGCTTTCAATAGAAAGGAGGACACCCTAGCAGTATTCATTGATTTTCAGTCAGTATATGACTCAGTCTGGAGAAATAAATTAATTGAGAAGTTACAATCAATAGGTGTGACAAGTAACATGCTTAATGGATAACCGAGTTTATCTCACAAAGATTTTGTGCTACAAAATATAATACATACATTTCCAAATACAAACACACCGAGGACTTCCACAAGGTGCTGTTCTAAGCACAATACTCTTTAATATTTATATAAATGACCTTCCGCCAATAATAAAAACACCAAAAACCAAAATTGCTTTATTTGCTGATGATATAGTCATCTGGACCCCAGACTCTCCAAAAAAATCAAAATTAATTAAAGCCAGAATAGAAACAGCCCTAAACAAAGTACATGAATGGAGCTCCAAAAAACTCATGACTATTAATGTAGAAAAAACAAACTATGAACTATTTACACTAAAATATAAACCAGTGAACATTAACATAAATTACAATGGTAAACCACTCAAACAGTTGATGATGCCAAATACTTGGGCATCACTTTTGACAGAAAACTTAGTTGGAAAAAACACATAACAAATATCTCAGAAAAGGTTGAAAAGAAACTGCAAATCCTGAAAAGGTTGGCTGGTGCTAAATGGGGTTACTCAAGGAGAGTCCTTAACACAACATACAAACTGTATATCAAACCAAACCTCTTGTACTGGACTGAAGTCTTAATAACAGCAACAAATGCTAACATCCAAAAACTTGAACAAATACAAAATCAGGCACTTCGCCTAATCACTGGAGCAGTTAAATCCACACCTGTTGATGCCATGCTTGCCTTAACACGGATCCCACCAATAAAAACAAAAATAGAAGAACAAGCATTGCTCCAACATGAGAAAATGTTACGGCTACCAAACTCTAAATGGACAGAAAAGAACCTCCCTCCTCCAGTTCTTAAAACTCATATAGTAGTTTCCTAGAAAAGGTAACACAGATTAAATCTAAATTAAACATTCCTAACACCAGAGAAAATCTACTTATAAGAGAGAATCCATTAGAATTACTGCAACCTACCTTCATTTTGGAATTAACAGAGAAAACAAGTAAATCAGATACACCAAAAGAAATACAAAATCCTCTAGCACTGGAAACAATCAATACCAGATATCCCACAGAAGAATGGCTACACATATATACTGATGGATCCACCAAAGACAACCTTACTGGAGCTGGAGTTACATGTACACATTTTTCCTTTTATCATTTTGTTGGCAGAGACACAACAAATTATGATGGAGAAATAGAGGCTATACACATTGCTTTCCGACAATTACTAAATCTTCCCTTAAATAAATTTAACAAGGCGGTAATTCTCTCATATTCTAAAGCTGCAATTCAAGGATTATGTTCAAATGCTACAAAGAAGTTAACAAAAATTAGAGAATGCTACAAAATGTTAACACAACTCCAAAAAGTTAATAAGATTGTCCATCTCCAATGGATTCCAGCACACTGTGGCGTCATGGGGAATGAAACTGCAGATATACTTGCAAAGAAAGGCACAACAATAAAGCAAAAGTCTAATGTGTCATTAAGAATAGGTTAACAAATCTTGAGGAATAACAAAATGGAGTTAAAGTGTGGAACAAGGAACATGGATACCACCAACAAGGTAGGATTTGGACATTTATCATTTGAAATCAAACAGGATATAAAACTTTTCGGAAAATTACAAGAAAAAAGAAGAAAAATTGCAGCGGACATAAGATTTATAAATTTATGTATCAAGAAAAAAGTAGTACCTAATTTCGTAAGAAAAGTAGTAAAATTTGATAAAAATAGTAGACAACAAAAAGCAGCAGAGAGAAAAGTATTAATTGTAGAAAAGAATAAACACTATAGAAATAAAAACACGCTAGAAATAAAATTGTACAATTTGCATCAAAAACTTACCAAACAATTAGGAAGTATATTTTGGGAAAATTTTGAAAACAATTTATTAGCATATCTTAATAGAAAAATGAAGACAAAAACAGCAAAGTTAAAGAATAAATTAAAAAATTTATGCCAGAAAGCAGGCACTTTTAAAAAGATAAATCAAAAAGACAAACATAACCTAAAAGATCATCTAAACAATGTGGTAAACCTATCAAACCAAAATTTTACAAAAACAGAACTGAATATGCTGAATCTAGGTTTAAAGACATGTGTAGATTATTCCAACCAAATTGAAGATTACATTGCTGACATCCAAATTGCTACACAAACACTTAATGAAGAAAGTAAAAACACAGTAAAAAACAAATGCTCCAAAATAGTAGAAGAGATTAAAAATGAAAAGAAAAAGAATTTTAGTAACCAAATCATAAAAGCTCTTAAAAAGAAACCGGTTATTTATACTAAAGCAGACAAGGGAAATAAACTAGTAATTCTGGAAAAAGAAGAATACACAAAGAGGATGGAAGATTTGTTAGAAGACAGTAATTACCAAAAAGTAGAAACTAATCCATTAAAGTACTGCATTGAAACCACAAATAAAACGCTAAAAGAGAGCAAAATAATCAACAAAAAAGAATTGCACAAAATTAAAGTAGATAATCCAACATTACCAAGAGTATATGGGCTGCCAAAAATTCATAAAACAGGGAAAGGCATGAGACCTATTACTAGTAGCATAAATGCCCCCACATATAATTTGGCCAAATGGTTACTAAGTAAATTTAATAGTTTTCCAAAATTTGAAAGTGCAAATTTAAGAAACTCTTTAGATTTAGTAGAAAAAATCAAAGATATAAATTTGGACAAAAATGACAGACTGGTTTCATTTGATGTCACATCTTTATTTCCAAGCATACCAACAGAAAAATTGCAGACTGTGTTAAAAAAATGGCTAGCTACAATTGATATGGAAGCAATAGAAGCAGAAGAATATATTTCTCTAACAAAAATATGCATTGAACAAAACTTCTTTAGCTTTAATGAAAAACACTACAAGCAGAAATCAGGATTATCAATGGGCAATCCACTTTCACCTTTTTTGGCTAACTTATTTATGAGTGCATTTGAAACACAAATTAAAAAGTCCTTCCCATTGATCTTCAAGGTTTGGTATAGATATGTTGACGACATCTTTGCAATTGTACCAAGTAAACATTTAGATGATGCATTAAAATTACTCAATCTGCAAGAAAGGACTATCAAATTCACAATAGAAAAGGAAATCAATGGACAACTACCTTTCTTGGATCTAAATATCATCAGGAATGATACAAAAATAAAATTTGGAATTTACAGGAAGCCAACACATTCAGAAAATTATATAAAAAATAATAGCCACAACCCAATTACACATAAACATGCAATAATAAACAGCCTTACACACAGACTAGTCAACATACCCATGGAAAAAGAAGAATATTTCAAGGAACAAAAAGCAATAATACACATAGCAGAAGAAAACGGATACAACAAAAGTTTGGTGTTGAAGAAAATTAGAAAATCTAAACTAAAGAAAACCATTAAGGAAGCAACCACATTTATTAAAGAAAAAGAAAGCAACAGCATATTCAGTTCATTCACATATCATCCAAAAACATTTAATAAATTTAAAAAGATATTCAAGGAACAAAATATCATCTTGGCACCTACTAATAGATACTCAATTTTAAAATTACTAAATTCAAAAACAAAAGATGAAATTCCTTCAGGTAACAAATCTGGAATATACCAAATAAATTGCAAGAATTGTGAAAAATGCTACATAGGCCAAACAAAAAGAAATTTAAAAACCAGAGTCAAAGAACACTTTAGAAACATCAGATTGAAACAAGAAGACAAGTCAGCAGTAGCATTTCATTTTTGGAATGAAAACCATGACATTGATCCAAATCCAAAATTATTAAAAGGAGTGATAAACCAAAATAGATTGACAACATGGGAGAACATATTCATCTGGAAAAATAAGGATCGCGTAATGAACTTTGAAATCCCGCCAGCAGATAATTTGACAAAAAAGTTCATAGTTCCACCACCAGAGAGAGCAGATAACAACAGATGCTAGTTGGGAAGAGATTGAAAATGGAGGCCAGGGCCTTTGAAACTAGTCTCTCATAAATATATGAAAAAGTAAGTGACGAGTGTCAATAAACCAACCACAAATAATTTTTATATGCAAAAGTCTAAATTTAATTTCTCATATTCCTCAATAATACACTTGATCACTACAAAATTTTCTCACTCATACCTACAAGAAATAGAAACAAACACCAAAGACAAAAAATGGGTCACACTACTTTCCAACACAGATATAATCCCCCAGAGACCAAGGAAAACAGCAGTTGCAGCCTTCAGACTATTGACAAATCACGACTGTCTGGCAAGTCACCTCTACAGAATAGGTATCTCAGCTTCACCAATATGTGTCCTGTGTAACGATCCAGAAGAAATGAATGAAGACCACTTGAAGACTTGCGAAGCATTAAGATCAGAAGAAACTACAGTTCAAAAGTATTGGAAAGCACGAATGCTGGGCTTCATTGCCAGATGCAAGGCACTAGAAAACAACAACTTTGTACAATTATACAACAACAAGTAAGTGAAGTTTGAGTGTAAACATAGTGACTCATAAATCAAACTCAAAAACAACTTTGTACTTCACATACCACAAATTTTGTTTCAACACAGTTCGTTTGCACTTGAAGGTATTATTGAAAAATAGTCGACTGGCAATGACTATTTCACCTGATTATTATTCTCCAGAGATGAGACATATGGCGACGATCCAATGAGGCTAAATAAAATATTTGCTTCTGATGAAATGTCAAAATTCATTAGATGTATTTCAGATTTCTTTATATAAATGTTTTCCCAGATGTTTAATTCTTGATTCAAGCGAACTGATTTTAGCAGTTGGGTTTTATGTTCTGTGTTGTGGTAATGATCCAAGAAATGTGCTGCTACTGCACATTTATCTGTTTCTTTTTGCTTGATTTTCCTAAAGTGTTCTTTTAATCTGGTTCCAATTTTATGTTTTGTCTTTCCAATGTATATGTTATTGCAGTCTGAGAGTTAATCCTCTATATGCCAGATTTCTTTACCAGGGGAATTTTGTCTATTTCTGATTTTTCAATGAGGTTTCTGATATTGAATTTGTTTATTGGTACCAGAGTGATGTTAATTTCACTGAAAATCTTTTGAAACTTTCTGGTTGTCCATAGGTAATGTGTGAATTTCTTGTATGTTTTTTGTCCCTAAAAGTTAAGGTGGTGGGTGATCTTGTTCAACTTTTTTGTCTACTAAATTTTTATTTTATTTTCTACCAATTTTTTGCTGAAACCATTTATTGTCATCATTTCTATTATTTTGGTATATTCGGTCATGTATTCCTTTTCATCCATGGGTACATTAATCAGTATTTATGTTAGGCTATTGATGACTGCATGTTTGTGAGGTGTTGGGTTAAACTTTTGATGTAGTTGTCTGCATGTGTGTCTTTCCTGTAAATACCAAATTTTAACTTGCCATTATCTTTGATTATTTTTAGACCCAGAAAAGGAAACATGTTGTTGGAATTTAATTTCCATTGTAAAATTGATGGTGGATTCCTGTAAATTTAATTGTTTTAGGGCATCAGTGATGTGTTTTTTTTTTTGTTGTTGATTATTGCAAATATCTCAATTTATGCATGTGTTTATGGTTATTTTTATTAGTTTTAGATGTAAATTATGACTTAATTGTAACTATTACAATTATAATATAAAAATCATAATGATTTCTTTAGAATATCTACTGCAAAGAAAGCTACTGAAAAGGATCCTGTTATAATTGGTGGCATGCTGTACAATAACTCCCGCCAAGTTTAAAAATACTAGAAGTGAAGCATTTTAAACCTGCATTGAAAGAATATTGAATTTATTTGTTTGTTTACTTAGCTGTTTATTTATTTATTATTTTTAGTACTATACTTCTTACATATAAGAAATGCAAGGAATATGGTTTAATGTTCAGCCTAGGCTGTTAACTTACCTTATTCGTTATACAATTTCTTCAAGCAATGCATTAATTTTCCTTAAAATTACATCTTGTTTATTTTTATTTTTAATAATCAGTTCCATTTCGCTTTAACTTTATTTCAAAATTCTTCAGCTTTCATGTAGTCCTTACTAACAATTTTAATTAATGCAATCTTTGTACCCATTCTGAGCTGTTTCTCATTTATACATTATTTTCTCCATACCTCTGTCCCTTTTCACTCAGATATTATATGTTCTGTATCTTCTTTTCTCCTGCATATTGGGCACTGTTTTTATGGATAACCTTTTCTATCACTTTCAGTCTCCATACACGCACTCTCACCCATGTTATACCCTCTCTTTATTCTTTATTTAGTTTGTCACTATATACTTCTCTTTTCCATATACTTTTTATTATAATGTGTGATTCTAACAATCTTTTTTCTACTATATCAGCAAACAGTGTTTGTTATATGTGTTTGGAGGAATTTAGTAACAGTGATGTCAAAATTAATCTCAAAAACTATTTGTAGTTGGTTTATTGATACTTGTCACTTACTTGTTTATTTTAATGAGAGACTAGTTTCAAATGGAAAGAGATTGAAAATGGAGGCGAATGCTTTTGAAACTAGTCTCTCATTAATATAAACAAGTAAGTGACAAGTATCAATAAACCAACTACAAATAGATATTAACTAAGAGAAACTTGTTAACCAGGCAAAAAGAACACCAGAGGAACATTAAGTTGAAACAAACAGAAAAATCTGCAGTTTCACACCATTTTTGGACAGAAAACCACAACATTGGCCACAACATTAAACTGTTAAAATCTTTAAGTACACCCATAGAATTGGATATTTGGGAAAAAATATTCATAAACAAAAACCGTGATAAAGTTATAAATTTTGAAATCCCGGCATTAAATGAAGTATTAAAACTTAGTGCCCCAAACACCAGATGGCAGAGTGATCGGAGCTCTGTAGTAGTGGAAGAAGAGGAATGTTCATTTAGTCACCAAACAGCTGAGGATGAGATCGAATGATCTTGAAAACGTTTCAGTTATACAACAAGTAAGTGAAGTTTGAGTGTAAACATAGTGACTCATAAATCAAACTCAAATACAACTACAAATAGTTTTTGAGAAACAGTGTTTGTGTTTCTGAATCTTAAAATCTTCTCCTAATTCCTTTCCAGAAACCTTTTAATTGTTTTCCCTCATTCTCTTAATTTCTCCCAGACCATTGCTTTCGAGGTTATATTGTGTACTATAGCACCATTCATTACATTTCAAACCCTTTTCTTGATATTCTAAGCATCGTCTTGGCAGATTCTGTTCATCTAAATTTAAAATTCTAAACCAAAACTTAACCACTGCATCAATGCATGATAGTATAGGAAAGACTAAATCAGAAAGATTCATGGCCAAATAAGATAAAAAAAATAATGTTAAAAATAGGGTTTGGTGTCATGTGGGAAAACGGGAATTATTGCAAAGTGGATTTTGGAAAGAACTAAGGTTAAGAACGGAACATATTGAAAGGCAAGAAATGTTAGGAAGCTTCAACTTGAAAAGCTCACTGGAAATTTATAGAGAGATGAAAGTGATGTGGAACAGGGAAAAATACATTGATATTTGTAATAAAGCAGCAAGAGAAGGCTTTGCATGGGCGAGAACAGGGGTGGTGAAATTGAAGGGTTTGGGAAGAGGGAGGGATTTGGAGAAATGCCCATTGTGTCACCAAAGGGATAAAGAATGGCATTTGCTTTTATAATGTGAAGAAATTAGGTTGCTTAGGAGAAGATAGGTAAAAAAGAATGGGCAAGGCTACCAAAAGAAATTCAAGCAATGAAGTTAACGAGTGTAAAAACTAGGAAAAATTTAATTGAAATTGGTAATTTTTTGGGCAACGTAAGAGCCAAATGATTGAGGAAGATAAGTAAATATGACGAAAATGAAGATGAAGTTATTTTAGATAAGATACCAACAGGGACCCATTAGCTCGACAACCTCAAGAGTTTGAGTCTATTGGGCCCAAGGGTAACCAGCAATCAGTGTAGTAATAAGTATGTAAATGTATAATAATTTGTAATTGAAATGGAAATAAAGATTACTTACTATGAGACAAGTCCTTTCTTCAATACCTTACTACCATGCAAGACTACAGCACAAAACTATAGAAATATACAAACATCCTGATAATTTTAACAAAAAAGAAGAAGACCTCAAACTAAACAAAACCTGGCATCCAATATTTGAATACATAAAACAAGCCCAAATGCAGAGAAATCATGCGCACCAATTAACTATCAGAGCAGAGAAACCCCACCCACAAAGCACACATCCTCCGCTCAAGCTGTAAGAGTAGCTCAGATATAAATACGACACCTCCAGCGATTGTGTCAGTTGTGCCTGAACCTTCACCAAGAAGACTTAGACCACACCACCAATGATATCCACCGTAGGTGTGGATGAAATGTCTGGATATCTAAACTCCAGCAGATCTTGGTTTCTAAGCTTGGAAGAAACTTGTGTTAATTCTGACTCCGGCCATGAAAGCTTCCGAATACTCATATAGTGGTTTGTTCATTAGTCGTAGCTATTTGGCCAAAACCACCACAGTCACAAAATTAACACATCTAATTACATTACAAAATTTATTTTCTTATAAAGTAACATCAACTATTTTTCCTCTGCACTGAAAACTCCCCATTTCTTGTTCACTTTCTCTAAAGTCCCCTTCAGTTCCTGAATATAAGGTATTTAGCATAACCAAATTCATTCTATCCTGGCTTATTTGAAATATATATATATATATATATATATATATATATATATATCTTCTTAGTATTCCAAACTATTTTTACCTCTTGATACATTCTTAGCAAAACTCGCAACGTTATAAAAATTTAGCTAAAGAAACTATATAGACTGTATTCCAAAAATGGATCTTTGAAAGAGGTTAATGAATTTTGAATGATTTTTTGAAATAATACCTATATTGTAATATTTTGTGAGTAAACTTATAAGTTGAAATAAAATATATCATAGGTCCTGGAGATGGTGCGTGCTATGGTGGCCAATAGGCTTGCTGACTCTGGATCCTCTTGGACAAAAATTTTTGGTATGTACAACAGTGGAACATACAACAACCAGTGGATGGTGGTTGACTACAAGAAATTCAAACCAAGACAGCCTCTCAAAAATGACTTGCTCTGGGTGCTGGAGCAGATCCCAGGTCACATCAAGGCAGCAGATGTGACACATGTATTACAGGATCAGAGTTACTGGCCAAGTTACAACTCTCCATACTTTAAAAGTATCTTCAAGCTAAGTGGAAATGAAGAACTTGTGGCCAAATATGGTGAATGGTGAGTGCTATGTATGCAACTATCAGATGAAAAATATTTGCAAAGTAATAGTATATTTTACCATCTAAATACTTCAATTTTTGCCTGTGTCCAGGTCATTGTTGTCCAGATCATTTTCTGCTACTGCATTTTAGTGCACAATTTTAATTCTGTGTTGTATAGATTCTTGCACTAAAAAGTTGCTATAATGCTCTTCATTTAATATTTATTTTAGCATTGTACTTCAATTAAGGATGGAACGTCAACATTATTGACGCCCTTAATGTTTAAGTGATATCAAAACAGATGTTGTGACCTATTTACATAGAAAAGCTGTTGCAAATGCAATACGAACACTAAAGCTTGTTGGCAGTTTAAAAAATAAGGCTATTCACAATGATTTCATTAACATGAACATTATTGCTAATGGCAAACCTTACAAACTCCAAACTTTCATGTTCATTCCTTTCTTGGAAGTGTTGAAAACAGTGTTGTTATAATAAATTAAATTTAAAGGGAGTCGATTAATGACACTAAACAACACTTACTTTTAAATTTTTGCAGAACATGTTTCAGAGACTTTGCCTCCATCCTCAACCGGCCATCCATATAATAGTTATTAATATATTATTATTATTATTATTATTATTATTATTATTATTATTATTATTATTATTATTATTATTATTATTATTATTATTATTATTATTATTATTATTATTATTATTATTATTATTATTATTATTATTATTATTATTATTATTATTATTATTATTATTATTATTATTATTATTATTATTATTATTATTATTATTATTATTATTATTATTATTATTATTATTATTATTATTATTATTATTATTATTATTATTATTATTATTATTATTATTATTATTATTATTATTATTATTATTATTATTATTATTATTATTATTATTATTATTATTATTATTATTATTATTATTATTATTATTATTATTATTATTATTATTATTATTATTATTATTATTATTAATTTATGTAGTTATCCATTTTTTTATTTTTTTTATTTGCATCATTGTCATTGTACTTGGGCAACTGCTGTTCTATATGAATATTTTTAAGTGATAAATTGTTCTGAAGTTTTCGAAAAAGAGTAATTTCATGATATACTAATAGTTTAGTACAAATAGTTTAGTATAAATTTAATTAAAACAAAATCGTACTACAAGTATTTTAAAAAGTTTAATAAGATTGATAAGGGGTTATATTATTTTGATGTTGACATGTCATTGTTAATGGCGAAGCAAATTTCATGTTCATGTCATATGTTTAAGTCTTAGCATTAATGTTAGTGTTTCTATGTGAATGGGACTTAATAGCAAATAAATGTAATGCCTTTTGATACTTCTGTATCATTAAGTCTTGTGTTTCTATTCTAGACATTATTGTTAAGAGTTTATGTAAGACAAGGTTGGGAAGAGCAAAGGAGGAAGTTTCACTTATTGTCTAGCATGTTTCACTACAAGTACAAATAAAAGAAAATCAATTAAATTTAAAGGGAGTCGATTAATGACACTAAACAACACTTACTTTTAAATTTTTCCGGAACATGTTTCAGAAAAATTTAAAAGTGTTGTTTAGTGTCATTAATCGACTCCCTTTAAATGTATTATAACAACACTGTTTTCAACACTTCCAAGAAAGGAATTGTAAAAACAAATCACTTTGTTTGAACTTTACTCTCAGTGTATAAATTATAACTCAGGTAACAATGGTAGAGGTCTTTATTCCCCATAAAATATACAGAGGGCTTGTATGGTTTATTCAAAAAACAAGGTAAAAATGCTTTCATCATATATTAATGAAATAATAAATAACAGATTGTCTCTATTATACGTTATTTATTTCTTATCATAATGCATACAAAAGATATATTAACAAAAGCAAAGCAAATAGCAGTGGCTTATGTGCTGAATTTCATGCTGTACTATACTAATGCAATCATAAATCCTTTAATGAGATAAGGTCAAAGGATTCTAACTCTGAGATTTAGATCATCTCAGGAATAACATTCATTGTAATATACTTCATTATTTACACATTAACTGATGAAATTTTGAGATGCTAGTGCAAACATGCTTTCATAAAATATTTATTATCTGTCATATTTACAATGTAAGTCTATCATTACAAGTGGTTTTACAAGAATGAAATTCCTTCTCAGTAATGAGATTACATCTTCTATTCTTGTTCATACATAATTCTTTTGTATATGAAGGAAGTGAATTAAATAAGATAATGCCATTGTAATAAACACTTTTTGGAGTAACTGTTAATTATTAGTTGGCCTCTGTGTCTGTCTCTTTATTGAGAATATCTGCATTTTTTGCTAGCTTCTCTGGGTTATAAATACGTATATATAATTATTTGTTACAAACTTCACTTATCTTTCCAAGAAATTATAAATTCTTCACAGTACTCAGCATTCTTGAAAAGATAAGATACATGAAGTTTGAAACAAATAATTATATATTATTATCAGGGCCCGGATTTTGATGAAAAGTCATCTTTTTTCTGAGTAGTTACAGACGATGCTTATTGGAAATTAAGTGCATTCTGGAACAAATACATTAGATATATATGGTTTTTATAGGTCATCAAAATGCATTTTTTCCATATTTTTATAATAGATATTTTTTAACATTTAGATGCATTTTCCAGTCATTTTCTTTCTTTTTGAAAACTTTATTGTGCATTTTCATCTGTAGCCTGCATTCAGGAGGCCTGGGTTCGATTCCCATGGCCGACCTGACCCTGACCTATGGGCTTTTTGGGGGTTTTTAAAATAAAATGTGATTAAAAGTTATTTATATCATCTTTCCTGAAATAATAACTTTGTAAGTGTTGTAAACATGTAATTAACGCAGGTCAGCATCCTAATAGTGCTGACAAAGTCAACTGAGTTAGTAAGGAATTAGGAAGAGAGGATATAAAATGTGAAAGGTGAGATTGGGGACAAAATTAGACAAACTAAAATTTGCATTGGACAAAATTAAAGGATACCAAACAGTTTGACAAATTGCCAATATCTAGTCAGGAGAAAATTTCAGAACTGATACCTTTGAACAGATGCATCTATAACATCTGTGGAATTGGACAGAAGTGTGTCAAAGTATAAAACAGTTTTAGCTGATAACCGCTGTTCCTTCACTTTTGATAACTTGATGACCATGGTGGTTTACTGCAAAGCTAAGTAAGGTATGGGTACAGTAACTCATTTTTTCTTATTTTATAAAATTTAAAATGACCCTACGAATTTTGAATTTATTTATTATTTAGTCACAATAATGGCATTATTTACTAAGAAAGTTAATTTTAAAATGTGGTTATTCAAACCATATATTCATTATTTGTCGGTGACAGTTATTAATTTATGATTATGAAAGAAATTAAGTTATTTTTTTTTTTTTTTTTTTTATACATTTTATGTGCATTTTTGTATATTTTAAGGGCATTTTATAGCTCAATTTTAGAGAATTTTTAGGTCAACAACTTCCGGGTTTCACTGTTATTAGCTTCAGCTTTTACATATTCTTTGGGTTATCTCCTACAAATAACAATGCAGCTAAAATGTACTCACAGGTCAGTGAGCCTGCCCTAGTAGCGTAGGTGCTAAGCGTGTCTGCCTAGAAGTCCCAAGTTTGAATCTCAGTCAGGGTGAGTTATTTTGATAAGCTTTGTTCTGGCATTTTCCCCCTTATCCTGAAAGATGAAATGTTTGGTAACTCTAATCTCTATGTACCCCAGGTTCATCTGAGCATCATTTCACCAATTTCATTCATCATTAGATATGACATAAGGTTGGAGGATGAAAAAAACAAAAAGGAAGAAAGCCAGTGATAAAATTACAGTGATGTCTTGAACATGATTCTGTCATCTTTTGACATTATTCTTATTTTTTTTTAAATAAATGCTTGTTTCTTTTTTTAATCTACAAAATTTCCACAAAATAACCTCATAGGTCATTAATGAATGAAAGAGGTCTAATAATATGCTTTGAGGATGCTTTTGTTGATAACCTGAGTTAGTGATATAATTGCAGAGAGCTCAATTTAGAAAAGATATAATCAATATGGTTCTTTCAAGTCATGTTATACAATCAGTAGTGAGACTTAGAAACTGTATGTCATTATAGCAGTTTTCACGTCATGAAGGCACAATGAGCTCTTGTGGATCATGCTTTTCTTATGAAAGATCAAGTACACCATTGCCAAATGTGTGTGTTTTGAAAAGCAGCTAAGATAAAATAGGAATGTGCATTTTGGTATGAAAGTGTTGAATATGATGGTGTGCATGAAAGATCTACATAATTGGAGAATTTTTAGAATAACAAGGTTTAAAATTTTGTTGAAAGCAGATTTTTAATATATTTCTCGCTCCAAACACTATAAGTTGCTTTTAAACCAAAAATGTTGCAGTGAAAAAAATCTGGATTATTTACTTGCTTTCATAGCCTCATTAGTATTTAGATTACACAAATATGTCTATATAAACATATAACTTTAAAAAACAAAAGTTTAAAACAAAGTGTTTGGATTCTTTGTATACAATGAAAAATGTTGTTGCGAGATAGTCACCATGAAAAATTCAATGCCATGGTCGGGATTTGAACCACGGACTTCCTGGTTTCCGTCCAGTCATTCTTACCCATTGAGCTACCATGGCCAACTTGCCATCATGAAATCAAATTCTCCAGTTGACTCATATTTTTCCCAGTAAACCACTAGGAGCTCTCGTATTCGAGATACACCGCTTGTGGCAATAACTTGATTCCCATTCATCATATAACTCTTATTTAAGTTAATTGATGGAAATTAATCATTTCTTCACACTAGCCATATATAGGCTAAGGTTTTGGATAGCTACAGTCATCATGAAAAACTCGATGCCATAGCCGGGATTTGAACCACAGATCTCCTAGTTTCCATCCAGTTGCTCTTACCCATTGAGCTACCATGGCCAACTTGCCGTCATGACATCAAATTCATGGGTAAGAGCGACTGGACGGAAACCAAGAGATCCGTGGTTCAAATCCTGGCTGTGGCATTGAAATTTTCATGTTGACTGTATCTATCCAAAACCTTAGCCTGTATATGACTAGTGTGAAGAAATGATTAATTTCCATCAATTAACTTAAATGTTGTTGCTGTCTAACTCTCGTTCTGCAAGTCCATGTAAAAGCTTCCAGAAACAAAGTTGTCAAGGAAATAAGATATTATTATTTGAAATTATTAAGTCGGTAATTCAAACACAAACATCACTCAAAATATCCTTACTTGGACATGTTTCGGAGAACGGTTTGTCCCCATTGTCAGCAGTTACCTGACTGGTTGGATCCGTGGTTTCCTGAAGTGAGCTGGTTGTCTGTGGTGGCATCTGTTGACTGTGAGATGAACTTCCAAAGAGTATTCAGGCGGAAATTCAAAATTTAGATTGTACTGTTTGTTTTTTATAATTAGCAACTTTTTCCAGACATCGAGCTCAGCTGCATTACTGGCTGGCTTTAATAGTTTTATATTTGGTACAATTTCATGATTGGTAGACCATAAATGGTGGCCTATTGCTGATTTTTCTATTTGTTTGTATTTCACCCATCTCATATGTTCCTGTAATCTAATTTGTAAACTTCTTTTGGTTTTTCCTATGTAGAACTTATTGCAGTCTGAGCAGTTGATTTTGTACATACTGATTTCCTATTTTCAGGTACTGGGTCCTTCAGGTTGTTGCATAATAAGTTTTTTAAACTGAATTAATTTATTGGGGCTAGGGTGATGTTGTACTTCTTGAATATCTTATTGAATTT
Source organism: Mantis religiosa (assembly GCA_030765055.1). Classification (NCBI taxonomy): domain Eukaryota; kingdom Metazoa; phylum Arthropoda; class Insecta; order Mantodea; family Mantidae; genus Mantis; species Mantis religiosa. The sequence goes on from CM060947.1 coordinate 194,338,292, forward strand.
ATGATGCACTCTGGGATCATATGTGAATTTCCTGAACTGTATCTCGGTTTTTGATTCTGTTAATTTTGTGGTATCCAATATGTGTTTCTGTTTCTTGAATTTCCAAATTTTCTTTTCTATTAATTGTTTACTGTATCCATTAATTGCAACTATGTTGATCATGTGGTTGTATTCCTTGTTGTATTCATTCTGTTTCAATGGGATGTTGACTAGTCTGTGTGCTAAGCTGTTCAAAACTGTGTGTTTGTGGGGTGTAGGGTTGTAGGTCTCATTCTTGATGTAATTATCTGTTTGTGTTGGCTTCCTGTAGATGCCAAAAGATGTTATTTAGTTCATGGATTATCTTCAGATCTAAGAAAGGTAGGTAGCCATCTTTTTCTATCTCTATTGTGAACTTTATTGCTCTATTCTGAATGTTAAATAGTTTTAAGGAATCTTGTATGAATTTGTGTGAAACAATGGCAAAAATATCATTAACATATCTGTAACAGGATTTGAAGATGTATGGGAAGGATGATGTGATATGTGTTTAAAAGTAGCTCATAGAGAGGTTGGCTAGGAAAGGTGAAAGTGGATTGCCCATTGTTAGGCCTGAGGTCTGTTGATAGAATTTACCGTTGAATGTAAAGAAATTTTGATGTATGCATAAATGAGTAAGTTTTGTGAGATCTTCTATTTCTTCTGCTGAAATCATCCCAGAGTGCCTCATAAATTCAACAGGATATTCAAGAAGTACATCACCCTAGCCCCAATATATAAATTCAGCGTAAAAAATTTATTATGCAACAACCTGAAGGATCCAGTACCTGAAAACAGGAAATCAGGTATATACAAAATCAACTGCTCAGACTGCAATAAGTTCTACATAGGAAAAACCAAAAGAAATTTACAATTTAGATTACAGGAACATATGAGATGCGTGAAATACAAACAAATGGAAAAAACAGCAATAGCCCACCATTTCTTTTGGTGGCATCTACAGGAAGCCAACACAAACAGATAATTACATCAAGAATGAGACCTACAACCCTACACCCCACAAACAAACAGTTTTGAACAGCTTAGCACACAGACTAGTCAACATCCCATTGAAACAGAATGAATATAACAAGGAATATAACCACATGATCAACATAGTTGCAATTAATGGATACAGTAAACAATTAATAGAAAAGAAAATTTGGAAATTCAAGAAACAGAAACACATATTGGATACCACAAAATTAACAGAATCAAAAACCGAGATACAGTTCAGGAAATTCACATATGATCCCAGAGTGCATCATAAATTCAATAAGATATTCAAGAAGTACAACATCACCCTAGCCCCAATAAATTAATTCAGTTTAAAAAACTTATTATGCAACAACCTGAAGGACCCAGTACCTGAAAATAGGAAATCAGGTATGTACAAAATCAACTGCTCAGACTGCAATAAGTTCTACACAGGAAAAACCAAAAGAAGTTTACAAATTAGATTACAGGAACATATGGGATGGGTGAAATACAAACAAATAGAAAAATCAGCAATAGGCCACCATTTATGGTCTACCAATCATGAAATTGTACCAAATATAAAACTATTAAAGCCAGCCAGTAATGCAGCTGAGCTCGATGTCTGGAAAAAGTTGCTAATTATAAAAAACAAACAGTACACTCTAAATTTTGAATTTCCGCCTGAATACTCTTTGGAAGTTCATCTCACAGTCAACAGATGCCACCACAGACAACCAGCTCACTTCAGGAAACCACGGATCCAACCAGTCGGGTAACTGCTGACAATGGGGACAAACCGTTCTCCGAAACATGTCCAAGTAAGGATATTTTGAGTGATATTTGTGTTTGAATTACTGACTCATTAATTTCAAATGTTAAATACACCACTGTTTCTAACCTTTTGCTTCAAATAAGATATTATTATTTATCTACACATAGAACATCTCCAGAACCAAGGCATCTATGAACAAACAGTTTAAGACAAATGTTTGCGGTATGCAATGCACACAGCGTCAACAAACCAGTTTCTTGTGTCTCAGAGATGATAGAAACCAGATGTGCTATGACAGGCAGTAAGGAGTCATAATTCGGTGGTTAAACTACTGAAAACAGGTTGAAGAGATAGAAGACAATAAGTGGAAATTACGTCAGCTGCAGGATGATATTGAAGCTTTAATCATTAAGTTAAGCATCAATTCCTCCATTCTTGTGAGGGTAGAGAACAGGACAAACAAGACCTCTCTTGGTTGTTGAATTATGTCCAATTAAGGTAACATTAATTATTAAGTGTATTATATTTAGTTAAAAGTAAAATGCTGACAGTTATTAAGAGAGCGTAATAAATTGAGGCATAAATACATTTCATTAGGAATTAACTGAAAAATATGCACTAATTATTATTAACCTAATCAAATGGTAATAGTAAAATAATGCAATGACCAAATGATGATGATAAACCTGGTTGTAAATGAAATTGCAATAATTTGGAAGCGGAACATACATGGCAACGTTGCATGGATTCTCCATAGGAGGCAATGTGTCTTCATGATGTGAAAACTACTGTAACTTCTTTAAGATAATTACGCTCAGATAATTATACATTGACCCACTGATTACAGAGTCATGGGTTCAAATCTGGCCCAGACTGTTGATTTTTAAGAGTGCCTAAAAGAGACACTCCCAAGTCAGTAGTTGTGCTCTGATGTAAAAGAACTACTGCAGAACAAATTTTCAGCGCACCAGCAGTGCTGATATGATTCTGGCAATTGACAGCATTGTTAACAAACTAAATATTTATTTTTATTGTTACTGGTAATTTTTAAGACAGGTAGATCATGTGTAATATTGTGCCACTTTCCATATTCCATTCAAGTTTATAGTTCACTGTGTTCCTAAGGTGTTTTATTTGTGTTAGTATTTCATTTAAACAGTGTGCTCACTTTGAACATATGGACCAAGTTATGCTGTGAAATTCTCACACAGTATGTTTTTCTAATTCTGCTTATCTATGCCCCTCTTGAGTGTGAATAAATATATTATTTAAAAAAATGGTGTTACATATGCTGTTTCAGCTGCATATTAAATATAACGGCTTTTATTTACAGGTTCTCTTATGAACGCACACCACGTGCACTCATATTCAAAAGAGATCATGATAAGGTGGTGGACCAGGATAGTATGATTGCCTTAATGCGCTACATCAACTACACACATGATCCATTGTCTCGCTGTAACTGTACACCACCATATAGTGCAGAAAATGCTATAGCTTGTCGCAGTGATCTCAACCCAGAAAATGGTACCTATCCCTTTGCAGCCCTTGGCCACCGTTCTCATGCTGCTACAGATATGAAGCTAACCACAGCAAATCTGGCCTCAAAGCTGTTGTTCATTGGTATATCAGGACCCCCACATAACAAGGATGTTCCAGTGTTTCGATGGGACACATCTGATTATGGTAGCAACACACCTCACCTGGGTCATCCTGATGTTTGGAATTTTGGTCCCGTGTTACATAAATGGGATAGATAATAAGGTATGATGTATAAGATTATAAAAATTGCTATTTTACTCATTGATACAAGACTTTTTAGGAAAATGTTATTCAAAAAAATCAAAGCAAAAGGGAAGATAACATCATTGGAATTAAATCTTAAACTTGATGATAGTTTCTCGGGCTAACAGCCAGGTCAGATTAGGTACCCTAATCTGACCTGGCTGTTAGCCCGAGAAACTATCATCAATAATCAACGCCGGGAAAGCTTCAAGTCATTAAATCTTAAACTGTATATCATAATATAACAAAATATTTTGCTTTTTTAAATATAAATTGAATTGGGAAATATGTCCTCTAGAATTTATATGGATGTTAATGAACTACACCAAAATATTTTCACAGCAAGTGGAGATATCTTCAACAGGTAATTTGAGATATTGTATTTATTTCATCCTTTGGAACATAATACATATGTTATAGAACACATCAGTTCAAGATACAAAGATAAATATAAAAAGTTACATAAGATAAAAACTGTAACAGATACAGGATCCAACAAAAGTCTAAAGTAGAAAAAGCAAATAAATATAAACTATATAAAGACCATAGAAAAATGTTATATAAAAGTAATTGTTCACAAATGTGGAGTTGACTCTAATTCATTATTTAAAATTTTTCATCATTTTTATCATTTTAAAATTTAAAATGATAGGAGACTTATAGCCTGTTGATTGAAATATGGAAGTTATGGCTATATGACGGGAATCACACATCACACATGGATTGATGATGATGCAATGATCTCTGTGTGGATTATCTCGAAGCCCCAGGTTGGGAAGCCATTTGCAACAGGAACTTTAGGGTAATGATGTTGCAGTGTCCTTGGGGCTGGAGGTTGCAATGTTCACTTGTAGTTACCTTGGCTGCTTCAGTCGTTGCATAAAAATCTCTTACCTTGGGCATGGTATTGGATGGAATGAGACGAAAGTAATTTGCTAAATAAATTGAAAAATTAAAATAAGACCTGAAGCTTTCCTGGGGACGAATATGTTCAAGTTCTTCTTGGGAAACAATACACTGGCCCACAGAGCTTTGACTATCTCTGATCCCAGCCACTTAAAACAGGAATTACAGCACCTGAGACTCACTTTCCATCAAAACAGCTACTCCAAATATGATGTTGAAGCTTCAATCACCAGATCTAAGAAAGAGAAACCTGTAATACAGCAAGCGTCAGATAGGCCTACCGCTACAGCCTGCATTCTGTTTACTGGCAACCTATCCGGCAGAATCAGCAGAATTCTCGCCAAACATTAGGACCATCCACAAGCCACCTCCGAAGATTAAACATCTGTTGAGACCGGTGAAAGACAAATTGGACTTCCAAGTTCCGGGAGTGTACCGCATTCCCTGTGAATGTGGGACGGACAAACCAGAAGGACCATCACTACCAGAATAAACAAACATGAATGGAGCATTCGTTTAATGCAACCTGAGAGCATTACTTTGATAATGACCATAGAGCCAATTTTTGGGAGAAGACTATCTTGGAAGAATGTAACAGTTACTGGGAGCAGAGAGTTAAGGAGAGTTAACTAGCACGCTTAATCGTGATGCTGGATTTCAGTTCAGCTCCTCTTGGAAACCAGCCTTAAAAATGGAAATCAGTCGGCTTAAGAAGTACAGATAGGTACAGCTTGATCAAGTTAAATAGTTATGTGTCTTTTTCCTAATTAATTTTCTACTCTCACACCATCTTCTGACCTGGTAGTTAATTTACTGCAGTCTTTTGTTCAGTGATGTGAGTATTGGTAGTGTTTTGTCTTTGTTGATATTTGTGTTTTATCTATTTTGGAGTTATAATATCCGGATGATAGGAGCAATGTATGCTCCTGAAACTTCAATTTATAATCATCTTTTCTCCTGGTTGTTTCCTGAGAAGAACTTGAAGAAATTGAAGAATTGTTTAACTTCTTTTCAAATTTAAGTTTGATTTATGAGTCACTATGTTTACACTCAAACTTCACTTACTTGTATAATTGAAACGTTTTCAAGATCATTCGATCTCATCCTTCATCTCATCTCAGCTGAGGATGAGATCGAATGATCTTGAAAACGTTTCAGTTATACAACAACAAGTAAGTGAAGTTTGAGTGTAAACATAGTGACTCATAAATCAAACTTAAATATGAAGAATACTTCACTGTTAATAATGCTTCTGCTTTTAATATTTCCTTTCAAATATTCAAATTTTAATTCCTTTTGAAATGAACATAAATCCATCACAACATTAAATTAATACATGATTTCAGAATCAACGATTCTACACAGATTATTAAGCGTCCATCTTCTACGGCATCCATGTACAGAATCACAATTTTGTATCTTTACTTGATGTGTATGTGCAGAATTATACTAATTCTGGTTAGTATGAAATTACTGAATTTCTCATTGGTTAACATTATATTTTAATTGCACAATTTTCATGACCATATTTGGTAATCTTCATAATCTTTTCTTTAAATCATTTTCTAAATAATTTAACATTCAAGCAATATTTCTTAAAAATTTATATCATCATTTGACACAATAATAATCATTTTCCTTTGCTTCCACCTCTTCAATCACTATTTTATTGTTAATTGTTCTTTTTAGTCTCGTTCCCTTTCTACTATAAGTTTTAATAATTTCCAATGAGATTCATCTAAAATAACTACTTCAGCTCTAAGTGTCTAGTATGCCATTGTAAGTTAGCCAGTATGCACTGCTAATTGTGCACAACATGTGAAAATGGAGAGACCTGTCTGACTCCCTCTGGCGCAATGGTTATGACATTAGCTTTCAAGTTAAAGTTAAATGAGTTTGAGCCTCCTTTACATTGTTTGTCTTTTTTTTTATTTATTTTTTTTTTTTTTTAATATTTTGTCTAAGCTCTTAATTCTTGTATAAATGTATGCATTTTACAGTGTAATTTCACCTTGTTCACCTAATTACAATTATTTCTAACAAAGGTTAAATCCAGCTTTATACTTTCACATGCTGTACATCTAAGGTTTAAATAGTGAACAAACACACATAAAATAAAAAGTAAGTGCAACTCTTTATGTTAGTTTCATAGGAACAGCTTGAAATGGCGACCTGTGTTTTCAGTGCAAAGTTGACAGTGGCAAAGGAATGACTGTTGTACACTGTCCAAAATTCCTTGTGTGTGTCAAATAACTTTACATGCTACTATTATTTGGGCAGTTAGGTCCCCTTCTGAGGTAATAGGTGTTTCATATACCAGAAACGAGGTGACTCTGGAAAAGGAAATCAATTGGGTTGAGGATTTGGGAGAGCGTACTGGTCAAGCTACAGTTGGACTCCCCCTTGCACTGGCCAATCAGATTCATATTCTTAGTCACGAATCACTATTACAATTTATGTATTAAAAAGATGAAGAAAGTACATAAGAACCCAACCAATGACCCTTTCAGCCTTACAGATTTGGCCACCTGAACGCTTACAGAAACACCACCTTAGGCTACACATGATGCAAGGAGGCAGTTATTTGCTGTTGAGTATCACACTGGCAGATGATAAGTTCGAGATTTAAGAGATCTTTGAGGCATTTAATCTAGAGAATGCCAATAACAGGTGAATAAGAATCAATATTTCTATACTTGGGAAGAAGTCTTAAGGATATTCTAATCCAATAATTTCACCCATCTTGTTTAAATACCAACTTATCAGCATCTAATGCCAATTAGGTAACACAACTGTGTTATATTTAGCCGCAGACCATACATTGCCTATTTCAACTTGCTTATATTAGTCACATCTACAATCACTGAAATTATTTTGGTGTAGTTTATTAACACCATGTACAAGAAAAAAAACAAAAAAAAAACAAGATAAGTTAAAGTTATGTTTTGTGTTATTATAATAGTTTTTTGTTTCACTGTCAGTAGCTTTAGTTTCCACATATTATTACTTAAATAATATTTTTAATGAAAGCAGCTTCTAATTGACAGATTGATAAACAAATGGAGAAGCAATGTTTATAAAATAAGTGGAATGAAAACATAAAATTTGCATAATTGCTTTCATAGTTGATCATCTAACAAATCATTAACGGTTGATAAACATTCAGTTACCTTTGATCACACAGAAAATGAAGCTGGTCACAGTGAATCAACAAATATTACACAAATAAAAATATTTGTAAATGATTCTTCACTTAACTTAAGAAGTTGATGTTAATACTTCCTTCTTCTTTATAATATCGATTTCAAAAGCATATTGCTTCCATCATCAGTTAATACCCAACTCCGTTGTTAAGGAAATCTCGGTTATGATGTTATTTTCTTTTGTTATGTTATGCATTACCAACATCTGAAGACGAAACAAGCCTAAAAACAGAATCAATTGCCGATATGTCAAAATTCATTACATGATGTTTATTTTTTAAAATAAATATTTTTTTCCACACTATTAACTCTATGGGACCATTTAATTGTTTTAATAATTTAACTTTGGGATTTATTTTATGGTTAAATGACCAAAAATGATCTGCTACGGCCGATTTATCAATTTGTTTATATTTAATGTTATGAAAATCTTCTTTCTTTCTGGTTTCCAAACTACGTTTCGTCTTTTCAATATAAACCTGATCACAATCCAAACAATTAAATTGATAAATACCAGATTTTTTATTATTAAGAATTTTATCTTTTTTAGAAAATTATAATAAATGTTTAATATTATATTTATTTTGAGGAACTAAAGCTATACCAACTTCTTTAAAAAAAAATTGAAAAAGTTTATTAAACCAAGGATGGTAAGTAAATTTTTTTAAATTATAATCATCTTTTATTTTTTAAGAGTAGAAATATCATTAACAGTTTTTTTTATATTTAAATTTTTCAATCTTCTTTTGTATGAAATATTTATTAAAACCATTAAAGCAGTATTAATAACATGTTTATATTCTTTACTAAATTCTTCTTTGTTCAGAGGTATATTTATTAATCTATAAATCAAACTATTAAAAAGAGGAAATTTATGTGAAAAAGGATTAAAACTTTTATGTTTTATGTAATTATCAATATGAGTAGATTTCCTATAAATACCAAACTCTAATTTGTTTTAGTTAATTGATGGAAATTAATCATTTCTCCACACTAGCCATTTATAGGCACGTTGGCCATGGTAGCTCAAAGGTTAAGAGCGACTGGACGGAAACCAGGAGATCCGTGGTTCAAATCCCGGCCATGGCATTGAACTTTTCATGTTGACTCTATCCATCAAAAACCTTAGCCTATAAATGGCTAGTGTGGAGAAATGATTAATTTCCATCAATTATCTAAAATAATAAAGAGTTAAATGATGAAGCCTGGGACTCAGGTACTTACGATAGTGTCACCACAAACGGTGTATCTCGGATGCGAGAGCCCCTAGTGGTCTACTGGGGAAATATACGAGTCAAATGGAGAATTTAATATCAGGACGGCACGTTGGCCATGGTTAAGAGCAACTGGATGGAAACCAGGAGATCCGTGGCTCAAATGCCGGCCATGGCATTGAATCTTTCATGTTGATTCTATCCATCAAAAACCTTAGCCTATAAACGGCTAGTGTGGAGAAATGATTAATTTCCACCAATTAACTAAAATAATAAGAGTTAAATGATGAAGCCTGGGACTCAAGTACTTACGATAGTAAGTCGCCACAAATGGTGTATCTCGGATGCGAGAGCCCCTAGTGGTCTACCGGGGAAAAATATGAGTCAAATGGAGAATTTAATGTCAGGACGGCACGTTGGCCATGGTAGCTCAAAGATTAAGAGCAACTGGACGGAAACCAGGAGATCCGTGGTTCATATCCCGGCCATGGCATTGAATTTTTCATGTTGACTCTATCCATCTAATTTGTTATTATTTCTTATTATTTTCAAATCTAGCAAAGGAAGAAATCCATTAATTTCACTTTCTAATGTAAATTTTATAGCTTTATCTTGAAAATTTAGTAATTTTAAAATATCAATTTGTTTTTAGGATCTATAGTAAAAATATCATCAACATATCTATACCATCCAAAGTATAAACTTGGAAGAAGCGTAGGGACAGTGAAGCACAAATTAGTTCAAAAGTGAATCGAGAAGATATTGACACATTGCTTCACTCACAATGTTTATTCACAGGACATGTTTCAAGAGCTCTTGCTCCTATCATCAGCTGATACTCGACTAGTGCAAGTTGTAGTGGTTTCCTCTTTCTCCGTTTTGTCAATAGATGGCTTGATGTACTTGTCAAAGATGTCCGGTGGTGGAGTTTCAAAATTCATGACTCTATGACGATTTTTGTTGATGCAGATTTTTTCCCATACGGAAAGGTCTATGGGGTGATTAACATATTTTAACATCTCTAATAAAATATGTTAATCACCCCATAGACCTTTCCGTATGGGAAAAAATCTTCATCAACAAAAATCGTCATAGAGTAATGAATTTTGAAACTCCACCACCGGACATCTTTGACAAGTACATCACGCCATCTATTGACAAAACGGAGAAAGAGCAAACCACTACAACTTGCACTAGTCAAGTTTCAGCTGATGATAGGAGCAAGAGCTCTTGAAACATGTCCTGTGAATAAACAGTGTGAGTGAAGCAATGTGTCAATATCTTCTCGATTCACGTTTGTACTATCTATACCATGTTTTAAAAATCAAAGGAAAAGCTTTAGTGACTTGAATTTCGAAAAAACTCATAAAAAGATCAGCAAGAAAAGGTGAAAGAGGATTACCCATTGCTAAGCCAGAAGTTTGTTGAAAAAATTCACCATTAAAAGTGAAAAAATTTTGATCCAAACAAAAATCAGTAAATATAGAATAAAAAGAAGTATTTCAGAAAGTGGAGTGCCATTGTTACTAAAATTAGGCAAGTGAGTCAACCTTGTATATACTTTTCTCCACTTACAAGTTTTTTATGAAGACTAGTTTCTGGGGACTTCTCCCCTATCGTCAGCTCTGTGGTAGACTGATGATGCATTCGGTGTCTGCATCTGCACAACATAAAACAAGAAATGGAACTGATCAAACAGGCAAAGAAACCTCTGGAACTACAGATTTGGGAAAACATATTTATTACGAAAAAACAGGACCTCTTGATGAATTTTGAAATTCCCGCGGTAGATGACGTCATCAAACTTACCAGGACGTTAGATGGCAGCACAACACCAAGCCAGATGCAGACACCGGATGCATCATCAGTCTACCACAGAGCTGACGATAGGGGAGAAGTCCCCAGAAACTAGTCTTCATAAAAAACTTGTAAGTGGAGAAAAGTATATACAAGGTTGACTCACTTGCCTAATTTTAGTAAAAATCAGTAAGTTTAAAAAAATCAACTGTTAAGTCCTTATGTAAGTTTATTGAATTCAACCGCTTTTTTAAATAAATTAAAAGTTTTTCTTTAGGAATACTAGGAAATAAGGCAGTTACATCAAAAGAAATAAGTTATATTACAAAGAAGAAGAATATAAATATTATTATAAATTATTATTATTATAAAGAAGAAGGAAGTATTAACATCAGCTTCTTAAGTGAAGGTACTTTTACAAATATTTTTATTTGTGTAATTCAATTACCTTTCTTCCATTATTTCACAAGATAATGCACTAGGTGAGAGATTTAATAAATTTTCTTTACCTCAATTATATTTATGTTGGTGATGAACGAAACTTTCTTTTCTGTTCTTCTGCGAAACATAGAATAGTTTTTCCTTTGCTAGCAGGTCAGAGAAAAGGATAGAAAGAATTGTGTTATAGGTACAGGACATAAGATATATATTGGCTATTGCAGGGCTGTTTATGACAATATTCAAATAAAAATTACAGACATAAAACATATAGCAGAGTTTTGTGGTGTTTATAAAGTGAACAAAAACATAAATAAATGAGAAAATGTAACACCTTTTCTACTTGTAAAAACTATTTGTAGTTGGTTTATTGATACTCGTCACTTACTTTTTTATATTATTGAGGGACTAGTTTCAAAGACCATTGCCTCCATTTTCAGCCTCTCACCAACTGAAAATGGAGGCAATGGCCTTTGAAACTAGTCCCTCAATAATACAAAAAAGTAAGTGACGAGTATCAATAAACCAACTACAAATAGTTTTTACGATTAATGTTGATGTCACTGTTACTAAATTCCTCCAAACACACATAATCTTTTCTACTATTTCAATAAAATATAATTTATTACAAACTTCACTTATCTTTTCAAGAAATTATAAATTCTTCATAGTACATAAGACTAATTTTGCAAATGCATCATCTGCATCTTCAGCCTAGATGCTTATTTCTGTTGTCATCGTTACTGCTGCTAGGTGATAGATTACACCATTCTGCATTTCAAAACTTAATTTCTGTTTTTTTTATCATTATTATTTAAATGTTATAGGTGATCTTAAACAGACCTTTTGTACTAAATTCGAAAATAATCTGCTTTTTGTCCCATCAAATCAGGTTTTCAAACTGTTCATAAATAACAAAAATGAAATTAAAGCTTTGTGAAATGTAATACAAATTATTGTTGCAACCAGGGTTATAAGGGATGTGAAGAACTTACAATCCTAAGCTACAACTAGGGACGTGGCTACTGGAAGGATGGGGAAAGCAGATGGTAGAGCTAATTGGACATGAGAAGGGTTAGAGATAATGCCTAGTGTCAAACCACATTAACAAATATATTCTATAATTTGGTAGAGCAGAACAAGGCACTCCCTCATCTTGAAGAGATCAGAGGTGCAATTGAAATATTATATGAATTATAACATAATGAACTATACCTTTGGTTCAGGGTTGCATAGGTGTCTGAACGAACTACTATATGAAGAGTGTAGTCTAGTGTTGATCTTCTTCCTTCCTCTTTTGGCTTGAAAATACGACAACTGACTTCTGTGATCAGACCTGACTTTGTCCATAGACTTTATGGTAAGACTGACAGACTTAATAAGCATCCACTTATATCGAGATTTAACTGTATTGGAACACCACAGTGAAACGAAAAATTATTAATTTTTAGATGAGTCGTATTTATTACACATCTGCTTCACTTTCGTACCTATTTTGAGGACATGTTTCGCAAATCATCGTTTGCATCTACGGCTCTTAGGCGACTCAATCCACTTATTGACTTCTATTATTTAAATAGGAATCCCACCAAAATGGCCATCAATTGATAAGTCAGCGTTTCTCATGATCGTGGGGTCATTTTGGTGGTTGCCATGCTAAATTCCTACTTCCTGCTTGTCCTTGGTACTTCCTAGTTCCTAGTATTGCACCATCTTGTGCAAGTATTGTTTACATGAATTGCCTAAGTAGGAAGTATCCAACAGTTTGACTCTATCCCTTCATTTAGTGATGCGAACCAACTGATTCACACAGGAAATGAAATGTTAAATTCCAATAATTAGAATCCTTAATAAAACCTTTTTTAAACCACTTCTCGAACTGTAAAAACACTTAAGCTCCACATCTTACACTATAAATTCTGGATAGTTTGTCAGAAGTTAGATAGATAGATGTCGGAATGTACCTGGGAATGATTCCACCCTGGGAGTGCAGATTTTAAGCTCTGGGATAGGACTGATGCCCATTCAGCATTGTGAAGAAATTGAGGAGCTATGCTAGATAGCCAACTTTCCTGCTGAGATGCTGATCACATTTCCTCTCCGTATCAGTTGGATGATCGCCCACTAATGCTTTGTGAATGTGGGCGTGAGGCTGGCAATCAGGTTGGCAGGCTCAGTCCCATTTTGGGCTATTACACCATGGGTTATGTTTGCTTGGACAGACTGTTGAACTCTTAAAAGCTTTGGAAAATATGTTAAGTTTTTTTTGCAGTCAACTGCCTTTCCCTTTCCCATACTGACAACTTTACTTATGCTGTCACAGAGACTTACTTATTGAGCTTACTGTTCAAATGAGTTGAATCAAACTTTCAACTGTCATTTTTTATTTATGTTGGTTTTACCAGTAATGTAATATAATAGCCAGGGAACTATTCTAAATGAAACTACTATGAATTATTAAAAAAAGTTGTTTATTTATCAAGTTTAAAAGAATACAGATTTTGTAAGTAGTTGGTATTGTGTATTTACTCAAAGCGTATTCCTTGAGCCAGTGGCAGGTCTTTGCTGTAGTTTATGGTGACTGTAGTGCGTCGCATGTACTGTTTCCAAGAATCGCTACCTGATTCCCGACCACCTCCTGTATGCTTCTCCCCGCCAAAGGCTCCTCCAATCTCTGCTCCACTTGTTGGAATATTCACATTCACTATTCCACAGTCTGAGCCCTTTGGACCAATCCACTGCAAAACAAAACAAATCTTAATAGAATAGAATCTTTGTCACCTAATGATAACATTGTGAGCCCAAGCTGGTAAACTGGTGGCTTGTCAGGTTATATATAAAACAAGAATTAACATAAAAGAGAAAACTAATTCTAATGTGTATATAGTATACAAGGTATTATCTATGCAGTATAAATTGTCAGTAATTATAATATTGTGTCCTCCATGAATTATGTCTTTATTTCTTTGAATCTTTGTGGCAATTTATTATATATTTTTATACCCATATAATATGGTGTTTTTTTATATAGTGCTAGTCAATATATAGGGCATTTTATGCTGGATTCTTTACAAGTGCTGTAATGATGATTTTGTTTTTGCATAAATTTGTCATAATTTTTATATACATAAGTAACTCTAAAATATATACAGAAGACATTGTTAAAATATTTAATTTTTTTAAATAATGATTTGCATGACTCTTTAAAGCTGGCTTGTAACATTATGCATATTATCTTTTTTTTTTTAATTTTAAATACTGTTTCCCATTCAGATGTGTTTCCCCACGATATTATACCATACGCCAACATGGAATGAAAATAGCTATAATAAACAATTTTTTTGGTTTCTTTGTTCATTATATGTGTCAGGCATAACATATTATAGCAGGCAATTCCAGTATATATTTTATTCTATATCTGTTTTTGTTTTGGCTCTATTAGACTGACTGGCTTTAACAACTTAGATCACGCCAGACTTTGACTTGGACTAATGATGTTCAGTTGTTTTCATATTACTTAAGATTTTTCTCTTAAAAACATTCACACTCTCATGTAATGATTACTAATTAATTAAGCATCAATAAAGGACATATGCTTGCTTCATTTGCATACTTTGATATATAATAGTCAGTGGTTGCTAATTAATTTAGCTTAAATAAACAAACTAGAGCTAATCTAAACTCCTCTGAATAAGAAACCTAAGCTTTCATAGCAGTTTTAAGGAATGCATTCTTGTTTTAGCATAATTATAGGCTGCTAATTCATGTAAACTTATATTTAAAAACAAAACAAAAAAGACCTGACCTTCATAAATCAGAAACTTAATTAACATAACCTTTTTAATTAAGCTTGTGATCTTTGATTTAAACAGTGTTCATTATTCCGACTTATTTGGTTATCTTCATGTTTCAGTTTTTGGCAATAGATGACAGCTCTGAAGATGTTTCCATGACGCATGCGGTGTTGACATATGTGAAATAGCTATTATTGTTGTTATAACTGCATATAAATCTACCAAAGGGTGTTTCATAATCTTAAATATGTAAAATGTAGTGTTAGTGTTCAATGTATGTATGTATTTTTTTACAGTTGGTTAATAAAAGTGTTTTGTAATCTCAGCAGAACTGCCTGTTTGAGTCATTTCTATATGTAGGAGGTCATCCAAGAAATTCACACCCTCCTCCATAGATAGAATCTGGGACCTTTGGTTTTGGTAGCTAACATGCTAATCTCAAGACGGACCACACAGGCAGAGTATGGACACATAGAAATATGGAGTAGGATTTATGGAATAATATTACAGATATGTAACTTCTTGTGTACTACATGTCTCAGACTGTAATTGATTTTGTCATTCTGTAAGCAATACCCTAGAAATAAGCATATTAATGAGAAGTATTTACTTTCTTGACATACTCTATAATATACATTTTATATTGTTTCCACATAATGGCCATAACACTCATGCTTCCTATTATTCATTTCCTGGCCAGTTGAATCCTTGTCTTCTTTATCTGCTGCAAAATTATCAAAATACTCCTCTCTATCCTGTTTTATTTTCTGCAACTTTTAAAAGAAATTTTACCTGGATGCCATTTTCTTCCCATTGATCAACAGAAAGTGCAACTACTTACTTTATTAGACACCACTTGAAAAACCCCCATTATTCGTAGATTCAGTGCCAGCTCATCATCTCTTCTCTCCTTCACCAGTTCTCCATCAATAGAGATAATATTAGCATGTGCATGCAAAAACTGTTCCACCAGTTCATCTTGCACCTCAGTATGCTTCACATTAGTAATTTTGAGTCTTACTAGGACTCCATGCTCCATATATTGCTAGTGTTTTCCTAAAACATGTTTTGTTAGGACCTTCCTAACATCCTCAGCTAATGATGACGGCTGAATTTTGATTTGGTGAACTCCTTGAAGGCGACTGGGGCCTCTCTGTTGGTATCCTCATAAACTTGAAGTTTGGGGTCTCTTCAAAGGTGGTGTCGAAATTAAAAATGTTTCCTTTATATTTCTTTATGAATATCTTTTTCCACGTGGTTAAAGCAGTTGCACTTTGTAATAAATGAATTTCTTGTTCTATATTATGATTCTCATCCCAATTTGTCTATTTCCACTGTTTGCCAATCTGTCTATTATTTTGTTCTTGATCCTAAAATGTTCTTTAAACATAATTTTCAAATTCCTTTTTGTTTTGCCAATGTAAAAGTTGTCATATTCTTTGCAGTTTTTGTCTTTGGATTTCTGTTTTGTATTATTTGATTTTAAATGGTGTTGTACACTGAAGTTGTTCTGTAGAGCCAAAAATGTTGTGTTCTTTGAAGACTTTTTGGAAAAGGTGTGTATGTATGTAAATTTTCTGTGGAAATTTTATTACTGATTGGGGAAAGAGTAGTTATTTGTCTGTATTACTGTTGTCTTTTGAATTTATCAATTTTCTTGTTAACCAGTACAGCACTGAATCCATTGTGTTCTGCAATGTGAAATATATGGTTGTACTCTTTGATATATTCCATCTTGTTTAAGGGAACATTGACCAGCCTGTAAGTTAAACTGTTGTTAACAGCATGCTTGTGTTGTGTCTATCTGACTATAAAATGTTCTGTGTCTGTTTCTTCACCAAATTCTAGTTGTTTGTGTTTCCTGGTTAGTTTCAAGTCTAAGAAAGGGATTTCATTGTTTTTTATCTTTTTCTACGGAAAATTTTATCTCAGGATTCTGCAAATTAAGAAGTCTTAACACGTCATCTGTTCCTCATTTACTATTGTCCAGATGTTGTCCACATATCTATACAGATGTTGGAAAATTAGTAGGAATAGCTTTGTGATATGAGTTTCCAAAAAAAAATCATGAAAAGATCTGCCAGGAAAGGGGACAATGGGTTGCCCCTGATTTCTTTTTGAAAAAATGTCCATTGAACACAAAAGAGGACTGTTCAGTGCAGATGTTTTTATTAATTGCAGGTATTCTTCTATGACATTCTGGTCTAACTGTAGGGACTATAGCCATCTCTGCGTGTATTCCATAAGTTTGCCTCTTGGTACAATTGAGAACAAAGAAATTAGCATCAAAAGATACCATTCGGTTAGTAGGAGAAACTCCTAGGTATTTAGTTTTGATTAATTCCAACGAATTTTTGGTAGCTCCTTGAATTTCTTGTTTACCCATTTGGACAGTTTGTAGCAGGATGTGTTTATGTTGTTAATGATTGGATGCATCTTATTTCCTTTTTATGCTTCACATCCCTGATCCATTTTCATTTCATTAGTTCTGCTCCTTGATCATGTGATTTTTGTTCTCTCACATTGCATCAAATATTTGAATGAGGAGATAGAGATCTAATATGACTAGCAGTTTTAGTTTTTGATTTATCCTTATTGACCATTTCCCTAATTATTTTTAACTTTTCACCTACTATTTCTGTAATACTGTACTTTAGCTTATGTGCAACACTGTATTAGGAAACACCTAAGATGATAATACATAGCCATAAACACTTTATCTGGAATTACTTGTAACATTAAGTACAACTCAAAGCATACTTTGGAGCTGGGGTGGCAGAAGCACAGTGGCTGAAATAAATTAATTATGAGAATGAATAATGATGCCAAAACTATTACATGCAATATTCATGTAAATTCCCAGGTGTTTACTACAAAAATTCTTGCTGGTTAGTATGGAAGCGAAATATCAGAGTTACTATGAATATATCTACTTATTGTTAACCATTAGACTAGTGCAGATAAACAGCATTTCAAAATAAGTGAACTTGAAACAATGCAAAAACATAGATATATGTAACTGGGAAATGCTGAAACTTTGAATTATATGTTATTATGAATTAACAGAGTTTGAATTAAGGAAGTTTTACTATAGTAATTTTCAAAAGCTCTTACCTTGAACATAGCATTTAGATCACCAGTGAAGAGACTAGATGACAAACCTTGTTGAACTTCATTGTTCCATTGTATTGCCTGCTCTAAATTATCTGCCTTCAGCACATATACAATAGGAGCAAATGTCTCCTGATGCACAATACTTGCATTATGAGGCAAACCACTCACTATTGTAGGCTCCACATAATAACCAGGTCTCTCTAGCACCTGTAACATGGTAATATATTTGTTTTTAATCATTTATTAAATGCTAATGCTAAGTTGCAAGAAAAGTGTTCTATAAATTTGTATTTTGTAATTAATTAATGAATCTATAAACTTATTCCCTCTTAAAATGATGGACCATTCCACTGAGAACTTTACATCAGAAGAACTTATGGCTTAATTTGTACTTAGTGCAGATTGTTACATCTAGCTTGAATTCAGTAATCCCTTAAGTTGCCAAAACAAATGTAATAATTGTCAAGTTACCAAAAAGACATAGCACTAAGATATAATTGTCTCTTGTGTATGAAAGATAAACATCTAATATCACAAATCTCTGCAAAAGTTTCCACAATGTAAAGCTAAGTCAATATGTAATGCAGACCATAGGCTCATTATTCAGTATTTCAACAACAAAGGTAAGAAAACAAATGCAGTGGCTATACTTTTGCAGCAGAAAGAAATACCCAAACAGTCAGATAATTAAAATTATACTATGAAATGAATGAGACACTCTACTTCACATACCACAAATTTTCTTTCAACATATTTCACCTCCACTTGAAGACATTATCAAGAAATTGTCAACAATTTCTTGACATGTATGCCTCTTATATATTCTTGACATATATAAAATTAATATAATTTTAATTATTATATTACTTCCCAATGTTAATTCCAATTTACCTTTACAAATTTGTCAAATCTCTTATTCTAATCCAGGCTCACATCAATGGCATAGGTTGTATGCAGTTAAACAACGTTCCAGTAACAAACAATCCAACTTAAAGCTATTTAGAATGCTTGATAATTTTAAAAATTCACTATGTATTAGAAATAAATTGAACAAATATATTGTTATTAAAATCTGACTTTACTGTCCTAAATGTATTGTGTCTTATTGAGAGAGGAACGAAGGCATTTTAACAAACAAACTAGCAAGTTAACTAGTAGTTTGAGGCTCAAAACTCAAAAACAGAGGCACCGCTATCTTAATAAATTCTAGCTTACAAGTAAGCATTCTGAAAGATCAGAAAAAAAAATTTGATGGTGTTTACTACTTAAATATGTGTTTCTGCATATGTTGGCCTCTTGAACACAACTGGTTTGCGAGAGAAATGAATTCATAGAAGGAAGGCATGAGACATGTTTTCTTCTGGAGCAGCACTAGCTGTCAAAACATATAAATTACAAATGCTAGTTAATTCTAATGTGGATTGCATCAGTGGTTATTAATAACAGATATAATGAAAATTTTTTACCTTTCCTCCAATCTCAATCTTTCCACCACTTTTAACGGCAAGTGAAAGTGCATCTTGGTAACTTCTGACTGCTTCAGCAGTGTGCATAGGTCCCATGAGTGTATTTTCATCTAATGGATCACCAATGCGAGATAAAACTTGCTTGTATGCAGCTTTCAGCCCATTCAGCACTTTGTCATAAACCTGTTGATACAGACTTGCATTTTATATGTTGCATTCAAACTGGATGCATATTATGCATTTGATGAGATGCATAGTTATCATTTATTATATCAGATATTTTTACAATATGATTATACTCTGATAATGTACTAATATTATACAAGGGACTTTCACAATTACAATTTAATATTTTGAAAGAAAAATTTTACAGCAGAAAGAAACCAAAGATTCAGGCTTATTGTACATGAATATTTTAATGAAATGAAATGTGTTTAACGCCCCCTTTTACTACATATGGCACCGCAGGCGATGACACTGATGATACATGAGATGAAGATGGAGCACCGGTGGAATGAGATGGCGGGGGAAACTGGAGATCCCGGAGAAAACCTGCCCCAGCGCCGTGTTGTCCACCACAAATCTCACTTTGCAGTCGCCTGGGATCGAACCCGGGCTGCCTTGGTGAGAGTGGTCTAACCACTGATCCACGGCGCGGCCTGAATATTTTAAGTGTCACCTTTCTTAATTATTGCCTTTTAAGTAGTTATCTTATTTAAGCGAACACTTTCATTTGTCTCATACAAAAGGTTTGGCTGCTGTAGGAACAGATCTCTTCCCACTTGATTACATTTTATGATAGGGTTATTTAAAATGTAGTCATTAAGAGGCCTGATAAGTTAAAAATCAGGATCAGGAAAAAATGCAGATATATCAACAGCAGTGATTGAAAACATTCAACAAGAATTTATGCTTCAACTAGCCACCGCCACATGATTAAATGAGGAGCATGAAACCTTATTAACTTTATTCAATTGCTTCAGTGTTTTCATATTTTCTTCCACATAACAAACGGGCCATGGATCTAGTACAAATAATAATCAACACTTCAAAATTAAAGCTATATTCTGGATGTGATAGAAGTTTGATTTGTTTCAATTTTTGGATTTTGTATCTTATGTTCTTTGAGCAGAATGAGGTCTAACATTGTTCTACTACTAGAGAACTCTGTTTCTATTAGCTAATGCTGGATATCTGTTCTGTAAACTTAATGAATTTGTTCCAGTTGTTGAAAATAAAGATGTAATCGACAACAGGTTCATTTGTAACAAATTTCCACCCTCAAAATTTCTGTACATACATATCTTCAGGATACATATCATTTAGGTGTCTAACCAAATTTTGTTAACAACAAAGTTTGTAAGGATTAAGTTCATTTTGAGGAATTATATATGAGTCAAATTCAGTATCTGTAAAATCAGAATATTCATAACTTCCAATATTATTGAGGTCCAATAGTTTTTAATGTTAATTTGGGATTCAAATTGGGGGTCAGCCCACTATTTCAGTGTCTCAGGGTTGTGTTAATGTACCACTTTTCATCACATGTGATGCTTCCCCTGATAAATCTATCAGCAAGAAGCTAACAAATATCCACTCTACATTGAGCCGTCAGGTGTCATTCACATGCTACAAATTTTGAAGAATTTTTAATATAGTGTTGTAAATCAGGCAGCCTCAACTTAATGCACTGTGCCATACCATTTTGCTCACTGTCCGAATATGTGGAAGCGGGCAGAAATGAAGGTCAACAGAGGTAGAAAGACAGCCAGTGGCAGATTAACTGTAAGATTTGCAATATCAGAACCTTAGAATTTTTCCATTTTTATACTTGATAAGCCGCCACTGCAAGCTAGTTACACACTTCCACTGTCACATTCAAATAATCAACTGTAACACAATGCCTGCTTTAATTGAAAAATGCCCATACAGACTAGAAGAGCTATTAAACTAAAATAAATTGAATGTAGACTAGAAATACTTGTAATTGACTAGAAGGTAGCACCATTTATTTTATTAATTTTTTAATTTTTAATATTTTACATGTATTAGCTTTTGACAATATTCCAGGCTTGTAACATGAGTTATATGAGCAATGAAGTATTGAATTGAATTGCTAGCACAGATAAGCTGACCTTGCCTGTTCCCCATATTCTCATGAGTTGAGGCTGCCTGTTATAAATGTTTAATGCTTCTATTTTTATTACTGAAACATTAGAATTATTTTTTGTGCTGTTCACGTTGTAAAAACACCTTTAGCTTGACATATTCAAGACTGTGAAAAAATGTACATAGTGAGGACAAAAAGAAACATAGGCACTAGAAAGAAAGAACACTTCAGGCACTTAAGATACAAAAAATATTGATAAGTCCACTATAGCAGCTCATTTCTGGTCTGAAAATCATGAAATTGAAGATAGCACAGAATTACTAAAATACGTACAAAAACATAGTGAACTCGTCATATGGGAGAGAATATACATAGAAAAACATAAAAACCAACTAATGAACTTTGAAATCCCGCCAGAAGAGAATCCCACATTTAAGTTCATCACTAAATCAACAGATGGCAGCAGCAACTCCAGAATTACCAACACCACTGGATCAAGCTTTAGTCTCATAAGAGCAGAAGATGCAAACGATGATTTGCGAAACATGTCCTCAAAATAGGTACGAAAGTGAAGCAGATGTGTAATAAATACGACTCATCTAAAAATTAATAAATATTCAAGTAGCTTTATAATCTTGTTTCCAGTAGTAGTTCAGCAGGATTACATAGAAAATGAAGCTAGCTACAGCTAAAAATTATCACACCAGCGGTGCTAACATAGCGTTGCACCCGAGTTGGCTACCATGAGGAACTACGACTACCTCCCTTCTTTTCATCTACATTATCTTAAACCACCAACCTGCAAAACCCCACATTTCCTGTCATTAAGTGGTTAAGTCCGTGTAGGACAGGTACACGAATGACACACATCGTGCTGACCCTCAGTCAGCCGCCAGCTGCTTGAATGAATGAAGCAATGAATATTACACAAATATAAATATTTGCAACAAAAAACTTCACTTATCTTGAGAAAATGGTGTTAATTCTTC
Source organism: Mantis religiosa (assembly GCA_030765055.1). Lineage (NCBI taxonomy): Eukaryota > Metazoa > Arthropoda > Insecta > Mantodea > Mantidae > Mantis > Mantis religiosa. The sequence continues at coordinate 194,360,876 of CM060947.1, forward strand.
TTTCTTATGGAGATCGATTTCAAAAACAGATTGTTTTCATCATCAGTCCATCAACAAACTTCATAGTCAAGGATTCCGGTTACCATGTTATGTTTATTCAGTATTACCAAAATCTGAAAATGAAACAAACCTAAAAACAGAATCAACTGCCGGTATTTCAAAATTCATTAAACAATGTTTATTTTTTTAAATAAATATCTTTACCGAAACTATTATATCTATCGGACCATTTAATTGTTTTAATAATTTAACTTCAGGATTTAATATTTATAATTAATTTTTTTAATAAATCCTGAAGTTAAATTATTAAAACAATTAAATGGTCTGATAGATTTAATAGTTTGGGAAAAGATATTTATTTTAAAAAATAAACATTGTGTAATGAATTTTGAAATACCAGCAGTTGATTCTGTTTTTAGGTTTGTTTCGTTTTCAGATTTTGGTAATACTGAAAAAAACATAAGAACATGGTAACCGGAATCCTTGACTATGACGTTTATTGATGGACTGATGATGAAAACAATCTGTTTTTGAAATTGATCTCCATTAGAAAGAAGAATTAACACCATTTTCTCAAGATAAGTGAAGTTTTTTGTTGAAAATATTTATATCTGTGTAAAGTTCAGAAGGACTTTAACCACCAAGTTTGTGACCTCCATTTTAAAATATTTATTACTGTTGACATACAACATTCTTTTTCTAAATAGGCTTTTTTTTTTTTAAACAGAGGGCCTCAAAACATATATTTCCAGTGAAATATCAATATTTAATTTTTGGGTGGAATCCAATACTTCCCCTAATTATTAGACACAGTGCCAAAAATAAAATTAGGGAAGAGAAGACTGGTTTTATTAAAGAAGAAACTCATCTAGCACCAAGAAAATATAATCTTATTATGTGGGCTAAAAAAAATTGTAAAAAGGCAGTGAAATCATTCTTGATTTGTCACATCCTATTTCCAGCATTTAGTACTGGTGAAATTATCAATTTTGGCAGATCTAATAAAACCTTGGATTGCAGAAAGAAATCTTCATTCAGATAAGAACAAACACATATAAGAACTTAAGAATTTGTAGGCCTGCCTGGATTTATGGGATGAAGACCTTACAAATGTTTTTAATAAAGTGCATTAGTATGACCTGAACCTTTCACAGCCAATGTCTTGCAGATTAAATGTATTTCCAGGCTTGTAGGTCATGGTCTAGTGGATTTGAAAATTCACTGTGTTTCACCAACGCCTGCACTTGGCATCTTCAAAAGTGAGGTACTTGGTCAGAGCTCAATGAGTTTTCAGCGGAAATGTGTGCTTTTATATATGGTGATGAAAGTAACTAATCTTTTATCCTGCTTGTTTCTTGAAGCATTTAATACAATGTTGAACTTCCTCCCCATAGAAGCGACACATATACAAGCTGTTCACAGCTGGTGTCTTACGGGTTAAACATATTTCCCCGGCTTATAGGCCATGGTCTGTGATCTATAGTTTTGAAACTTCTCGACTCATATCAACCTGCATAAAATATCCAATTGCCATCCTAGACGTAAACAAGGGTAATATAAACTCTTACTGAAAGAACTAAAGAAATCTGCAGTAAAAATTACTTGAAAGAGGAATTTGGACACCTAAATGCTGCCTTCTGTGCCTATGAATACTGAAACAAGGAGATATAACGAGTACTCCAAGAGTACCACGGAAAAAAGAAAACTATGCCCTACTATTATGGTCATCCTTGCATACTTTAAGGGAGTAACTGAATGCATAGGCGAGCTACTGTGATCCTATAATATTGACACAGTTTATAAACCAACACTGAAAATAAAACACCTGTTAAGATCAGGGAAAGACAAACGTGCCTCTCTTCCATCTGCAGGTGTTTATAAAATTTCCAGGTTTACATCGGCACCACTATGCGTAGAATAAAAGAACATGAAAATCACAGTAACGTAGGACAAACAGATAAATCCATGGCAGAACGTTTTTTATTATTTGGCCATGATGTAAATTATAAGAACACACAAACATTTTCTTCTGCAATCAGTTACCAGGTCTGTTTACAAAGAGAGGCATTAGAAATTCGTAAACATATGAATAACATGAAGCACAAAGAAGAAGCCCTTGATAGATACAGTCAACATGAAAAATTCAATGACCTGGCTGGGATTTGAACCATGGAACTCCTGGTTTCCATCCTGTCGCTCTAACCCGAGCTACCATGGCCAACATGCTGTCCTGACATTAAATTCTCCATTTGACTTGTTTCATGGTAGCTCAATGGGTTAGAGCAACTGGACAGAAACCAGGTGATCCGTGTTTCAAATCCCGGCCATGGCATTGAATTTTTCATGTTGACTCTATCAACAACCTTAGCCTATATATGGCTAGTGTGAAGAAATGATTAATTTCCATCAATTAACTAAAATAAAGAAACCCTTTACCTTAACAAAGCTTGATGCCAGTACTGGAAAGGTAACTAGATGACAGGAACAAAAGTAATCCACAAGACAGCCCACCAATTGATGCAGACCAACCAGGTTCAATACTAGACAGGCTCTGCCCCTAGACCATTTGCCCTTTGAAGTGAGTGAGTGTGTGGGGTTTAAGGGCCAATAGATGGCTAGGTTACATAGATAGTCTGAAAAGTTTCCAACCTAATAAAGATACAAGATTTTTTTTCAGAATTTTTTATTTTTCATTATAGTCTCCTTGAAACTCTACACACTTATCCCAGCAATGCTCCCATCTCTGTAACCTGTCCAAATAGTACTCAGCATTTTTCTCTGCAAAATAATTGTTCATGAAGGTGATTGCCTCTTTTGGTAAAAATTTCTGTCCTTCGAGCACAATTTTCAGATGAGAGAACAAAAAGAAATTGTATGCGGCTAGATCTGGAGAGTAAGGTGGATGGTCAAGCAGTTGAAACCGTATTTCATAGATTTTCGCCATTGCAACTACTGAGGTGTGAGACGGTGCATTGTCTTGGTGAAACAGGATTTTCTTTTTCTGAAAATGTGGCCGTTTTTCCGTAAGTTCTGCCTTCAGCTTGTCAAGTAATGATGTGTAGTATGCTCCTGTAATGGTTTTTCCTTTTTAAAGATAGTCAATTGGAGCTGGTCGCCCCTATGCAGTCCACTGTTTGAATGTATTTTTGTTTCGGGCATATAATAGTGTATTCAAGTTTCACCTACAGTAATTAATTGGTGCCAAAACTCGGATTTATTGCGCCTAAATTCTGCCAACAGAGCGTTGGAAATGTTCATTCCAACACGTTTTTGGTCTAACATGAGCAAACGCGGCACCCAAGGCGTGGACAGCTTTCTCATGTCTAAATGTTGATTTAATATGTGACAAACACGTTCTTTTGACATGTTCATAGCCTCTGCTATCTCTCTCACTTTAATTCGGCAGTCATCTAGCACCATTTGGTGAACTTTGACAATGTTTTCGTCGGTAGTTGCAGTTTTTGGATGTTCCAAATGTTCATCATCTCCCAAGCTCTTACGGCCATGTTCAAATTCAGCTGCCCAAAATTTCACTGTGGTAAATGATGGTGCAGAGTCCCCATACACAGAATCCAACTCATCTTTGATTTGTGTAGGTATTGCCTTTCAAAAACAAATATTTCATGACAACTCGAAACTCGATTTTGTCCATTTTCATAAAAACACTCACATCAACTCACTCAAATGACTGTTACATAACTACTGAGCATCCAAAATGGCTGAAACTTTGGTAACAGATGGACAACAAAATTTAGTAGCTTTTATTTATGAGTGCTACCATCTTCAGGTTAATGTCGGAAACTTTTCAGACCACCCTCGTATTTGGGCCTATCACCATACCAAGCACAGTCCTTGGCAAAAAGTTGGGAACTTACAAATCCACTATATCATGGCCAACAAGCCCAGGAAATATGTTTAATCTGAAAGTGCATTAGTGTTAAAGGAATGAATGCTAAGAAATAAAAACTAATTCCAAAGAATCAACCTTTATTTTGCTCCTCTTTTCATGAATGTGGTTGCATATATCTGCATACTAAATTAACATTAAGCTGGCTAAGACATACCTTGGAATGGAGAATAAGCCGTCTTGTGGTTGTACAGCGTTGTCCAGCAGTACCCACACAAGCAAAGAGAGCAGCACGTACCACTAGATCAATATCTGCATCCTCATTTACAATCAATGCATTGTTTCCTCCTAGTTCCAACAGATGTCGCCCAAACCTTTCTTGTACTTGTAGTCCAACCTGTGTAAAAAGGAGTATTTTCCCTTTTAGAACAAAGTATTACAATAATAGGTTCAAAATGGGAAATTAGATTTTAAAATTAAAGATTAAAATTAAAAAACATATATACTGTTTAACTCAGTTAATTACCAGGTTCAGATTAGTATTGCAGTTGTTGGAATTTTGTCCTGTAGAAGCTCTTTTAATAACAGTATATATACTGATAGGGGCTGTCTTTTAAGAACATTTAAAAACCAATGGTTTGGGTCGGATTTGATCCTGCAAATTTGGGATCAGTAGGTTGTACATAATCAACTGGCCACCCAGGCCAACAAAGTTACAGATGAGAAATCTGGTTAAGTAACCTATGTACCTAAAAAATAGATTTCTCACCCATGGGCAGTAGAATTTGCATATTTGCAACTTCTTACACTGTTAGCAAAATTTAGAAGTTTTTAATGTGTTCAGTTATGCTTTTATGTAACCTGGTTCATGTTTCAAGACTGTATGTGTTTTCACAATGCTCTCTTATTGCATATTAGTCACTTAGAATATTTCAATTCTGTGGATACTTAATCGTTAGTTTGGCCATACTACACTGCTATAAGCAAGGACCTCCACAAAACTCTTTGCGTAATTATTTTGGGTGTTGAATAATTTAAGTTTGTCTTCATTACTGCTCAGTTTCAGCTAACATTTATCATCAGTATGTTGGTAAGCTCATTATTTTTCAAAGCAACCTTAGTTTTCTCATAACAGTATCAATAAATAATTCATAAGTTAATAATACCATGAGCTAAGTAAATAAAATGGGGCGACTAGAGAAGAGATTAAGAGGCAAAGGCAGCAAAATAATATTTAAAGGATAATTTTAAAATGAGAGTTCATAATGGCTTTAATGTATATTCCTATGCCCCTGTACTATGCTCATGAGTTAATTGTTTACACAGAAGTCTAATAAAATGGGAGTAAGTAATTACCATAAATAATATTGTTTAGCTCTTTAGTCACAAATTATTATAATTTAATGAATGCTTAACAAACATTTAATATATTACTATGTTGAAAAGGACATGCTTTTACTTCCTTATACTGCACCTTCTTACTGTTTATTGATCATAGCCATTTTATTTTGAGTTTTGATAAATATTTACAAAGTTTCCTAACTGGATTATAGTCTTGGACCATCTTGTATAATGTGATCTTATTTTCTGTAACTGGAATAGGGACACTTCTCAACTGACCTTATTTTTAACTAGCCATAGTGTTTTACGTTAATGACATTTGGAAATCCAAAAGCTCGTTTAAAGCATAATTGTCAGACTACTCAATTTATAACATTACACTAAAAAGTAATGTTATTACAATACATAGCATAACAATATATTACAATTGTCATAGTATACAGGGTGTTAATGAACTACACCGAAATATTTTCAGAGCAAATGGAGATATCTTAACAAGTAATAGGAGTCTCAGAAACTATTTGTAGTTGGTTTATTAATACTCGTCACTTGTTTATATTAATGAGAGACTAGTTTCAAAGGCATTCACCTCCATTTTCAATCTCTTTCCAACTGGCATCTGTTGCTGTCTGCTCTCTCACTGTCGGTGGAACTATGAACTTCTTTAAGTTAATTAGGAGTCGATTAATAACACAAAACAACACTCACTTTTAAATTTTCCCGGAACCGGTTTCTGAGGTCTTCCCTCTATCTTCAGCCGGACATCGACATCTTTGTCAAATTATCTACTGGTGGAATTTCAAAGTTCATTACATGATCTTTATTTTTCCATATGAATATGTTCTCCATGTTGTTAATTTATTTTGGTTTATCACTCCTTTTAATACTTTTGGATTTGGATCAATGTCATGGTTTTCATTCCAAAAATGAAATGCTACTGCTGACTTATCTTCTTGTTTCAATCTGATGTTTCTAAAGCACTCTGACTCTGGATTTTAGATTTCTTTTAGTTTGACCTATGTAGCATTTTTCACAATTCTTACAACTTATCTGGTATATTCCGGATCTGTTAACTGATGGGATTTCATCTTTTGTTTTTGAATTTAGCAATTTTAAAATTGAGTGTCTATTAGTAGGTGCCAAGGTGATATTTTGTTCCTTGAAGATCTTTTTAAATTTATTAAAATGTTTTTGGGTGATATGTGAATGAACTGAATATGCTGTTGCTTTCTTTTTCTTTTGTAAATGTGGTTGCTTCCTTAATGGTTTTCTTTAGTTTAGTTTTTCTAATTTTCTTCAACACCAAACATTTGTTGTATCCATTTTCTTCTGCTATGTGTAGTATTGCTTTTTGTTCTTTGAAATATTCTTCTTTTTCCATGGGTATGTTGACTAGTCTGTGTGTAAGGCTGTTTATTATTGCATGTTTATGTGTAATTGGGTTGTGGCTATTATTTTTTATGTAATTTTCTGAATGTGTTGGTTTCCTGTAAATTCCAAATTTTATATTTGTGTCATTCTTGATGATATTTAGATCCAAGAAAGAGAGTTGTCCATTGATTTCCTTTTCTATAATGAATTTTATAGACCTTTCTTGCAGATTGAGTAATTTTAATGCATTTTGTAAATGTTTATTCGGTACATTGCAAAGATGTCGTCAACATATCTATACCAAACTTTGAAGATCAATGGGAAGGACTTTTCAATTTGTGTTTCAAATGCACTCATAAATAAGTTTGCCAAAAAAGGTGAAAGTGTATTGCCCATTGATAACCCTGATTTCTGCTTGTAGTGTTTTCCAGGGGCGGCTTCTGAGGTAGTGCCACTGTGCCATGGCACCAGACACCATCTGTATGAAAACGAAAGAAAGAGAAGTGTATAGGAATTGCGCAAAAAAGATTGTATCTGAGTGTCTGCTTGAGTGTCTGCTCCCTCGTGTGAATAGGCGCGTTAAACTCAAGCGCTCTGTCCTGATTGTTTTCCGTGGCTTGGTGCCAATTCCAGAACGGCACCGTTTACGCTCATAAGCGCCCGTGTTAAGGGCTAGGATGTCTGCTTATGCACGGCTTCTTATGGGAGAAGATAGTGCCGAGATTTCTCTGGCGCATAGCTTACGCTTTATCCGCTAGAGTGCAGTAAACCACGGGACTTAAGATACCTGTCTCTCTGTCGCGAAATCGTACACGAACGCTTCGTATCACATTCTCCATGAACTATATTATCAAACTTTTACAGTGCACATTACACCTGTGCGTAACAAAGAGTACGGATGTAATAAATATCTATTTCCATTTCCCTGTACGTTCTGTTTGGTACAGTATATTATAAAATAGGATGGATTATTGATAACATTACTTAAATCGCTCAAAATTGGTACACATATTTATATTTTAACTCTTATTTTTTATTTATTTATTTATTTATTCATTATTTATTCATTCATTCACTTATTTATTTATTTATTATTTGTTTATTTATTTAATTTATGTATTTATGGATTCATTTATTTGTTTATTTATTTATGGCACCGCCAATACAATGCCTCACCGGCCGCCACTGGTGTTTTCCATTAAAGCTGAAGAAGTTTTGTTCAATGCATATTTTTGTTAGAGAAATGTATTCTTCTGCTTCTATTGCTTCCATTTCTATTGTAGTTAGCCACTTTTTTAATACAGTCTGTAATTTTTCTGTTGGTATGCTTGGATATAAAGATCTGACATCAAATGAAACCAGTCTGTCATTTTTGTCCCAATTTATATCTTTGATTTTTCCTACTAAATCTAAAGAGCTTTTTAAATTTGCACTTTCGAATTTTGGGAAACTATTAAATTTATTTAGCAACCATTTGGCCAAATTATATGTGGGGCATTTATACTACTAGTGATAGGTCTCATGCCTTTCCCTGTTTTATGAATTTTTGGCAGCCCATATACTCTTGGTAATGTTGGATTATCTACTTTAATTTTGTGAAATTCTTTTTTGTTGATTATTTTGCTTTCTTTTAGAGTTTTATTTGTGGTTTCAATGCAGTACTTTAATGAGTTAGTTTCTACTTTTTGGTAATTATTGTCTTCCAACAAATCTTCCATCCTCTTAGTGTAATCTTCTTTTTCCAGAATTACTAGTTTATTTCCCTTGTCTGCTTTAGTATAACTGGTTTCTTTTTAAGGGCTTCTATAATTTGGCTACTAAAATTAATTTTCTTTTCATTTTTAATCTGTTCCACTATTTTGGAGCATTTGTTTTTTACTGTGTTTCTATTTTCTTCATTAAGTGTTTGTGTAGTAATTTGGATGTCAGCAATATACTCTTCAATTTGGTTGGAATAGTCTACACATGTTTTTAAACCTAGATTTAGCATATTCAGTTGTGGTTTTGTGAAAATTTGGTTTGATAAGTTAACAACGTTGTTTGGATGATCTTTTAGGTTATGTTTGTCTTTTTGCTTTTTCTTTTCAAAAGTACTTGCTTTCTTGCATACATTTTTAAGTTTATTTTTTAAATTTGCCGTTTTGTCTTCATTTTTCCATTAAGATATGCAAATAACTTGTTTTCGAAATTTTCTCAAAATACATGTCGTAATTATTTGGTAAGTTTTTGATGCAAATTGTACAATTTTATTTCTAATGTATTTCTATTTCTGTAGTGCTTGTTCTTTTCAACTTCTAACACTTATTTCTCTGCTGCTTTTTGTTGTCTACTATTTTTATCAAATTTTACTATTTTTCTGACGAAATTTGATACTACTTTTTTCTTAATACACATATTTATGAACCTTATGTCAGCTGCAATTTTTCTCCTCTTCTCTTGTAATTTTCCAAAAAGTTTTATTTCATGTTTGTTTCCAAATGATAAAAGTCCAAATCCTACCTTATTTGCATCCATTACAGGTATACATTTTCCCAAGGCCGACTCTACACATTTTCCGGTTGTTTGTTCCACACTTCACCTCAAATTGTTTATTCCTCAAGACTTGTTGGCCTATTAGTTCCATGTGTCTGGAGGAATTTAGTAACAGTGACGTCAAAATTAATCTCAGAAACTATTTGTAGTTGGTTTATTAATACTCGTCACTTATTTGTTTATGCTACTTTCAAACACATTCGCCTCCCTATTCAATCTCTTTCCAACTGGCATCTGTTGTATGCTCTCTCTCTGGTGGTGGAACTATGAACTTCTTTGTCAAATTATCTACTGGTGGGATTTCAAAATTCATTACGCGATCTTTATTTTTCCATATGAATATGTTCTCCCATGTTGTTAATTTATTTTGGTGTATCACTCCTTTTAATAATTTTGGATTTGGATCAATGTCATGGTTTTCATTCCAAATATGAAATGCTACTACTTAATATTAAAAAGACACAAAGTATGCATATTTCACTATCAAATAGAAATAAAGCTAATATAGCTCCTGTAATCGCTTTTGGCAATGAGGTAATACAATATACCAATGAAACAAAATTTTTGGGGGTAATTATTGACAAATTTTTAACCTGGAAGCCGCATATTCAGTATATTACTGCAAAAATTAATAAAGCCCACTACATAATATCAGTGCTAAGGAAAATTTGTAATACACAAACATTAATGCTGATTTACTATTCATATGTGCAGTCTTATCTTGCATATGGTATCTTTATCTGGGGATCAGCTACCGAAATAAAAGATTTATTTGTAACACAAAAGAAAATAATAAGAAGAATGTTTAATATAAGTAAAAGGACTCATTGTATGAAATATTTTAAGGAAAATAATATACTAACTCTGCCATGTCTGTATATCTTAGAAACCGTATGCTTTATAAACAACAACATACAATATTTTCAAACAAATAACACTATTCATGAACATTATACTAGGAATGGTGCTAAATTACATATACTGGGATCAAGATCAAATAAAAAACTTAACTCAGTACTTCATAAAGGGGTTCACATGTATAACTTAATCTTAAAGAAAATCGAAAACAATGATAAGAAAAGATTCAGAAGAGATGTGAAATCATTTTTAATAAATCAGTGCTTCTATAGTACTCAAGAGTTCTTTGAATATTTTAGATACCAGATTAAGTAGAGTAAATGATTACATGAGAATAATTTTATGATACTAATGGTTGACAATTCATGTAAGTTTTCTGTATTTGTTGACATTGATACAATTTAATCTGATTATTGCATGCAGAATTAATTCTGTATTTTCTGAATTTCTAGTTTGTATTGTTTGTACTGTATCTTGAAAAAGCAAATATTTCTGTACAGAAATCAAATGCTAAATAAATAAATAAATAAATTATCTTCTTGTTTCAATCTGATGTTTCTAAAGCGCTCTGACTCTGGTTTTTAGATTTCTTTTAGTTTGACCTATGTAGCATTTTTCACAATTCTTACAACTTATCTGGTATATTCCGGATCTGTTAACTGATGGGATTTCATCTTTTGTTTTTGAATTTAGCAATTTTAAAATTGAGTGTCTATTAGTAGGTGCCAAGGTGATATTTTGTTCCTTGAAGATATTTTTAAATTTATTAAATGTTTTTGGGTGATATGTGAATGAAGGAGACTTATGGCCTGTTGGTTCAAATGTGGAAGTTACAGTGATAAGTTTCTACAGTGCCAACATGCTGCTGATACCACTTGATTGCAAAACATATGAAAATTAAGTGTAATAGCACTCCTACTGGTACAATGATTGTGACACTAGCTTTCAAGTGAAAAGCTAACGATATTGAGTCTTCTTAATTTTTATGTCTTTTTTTATTTTTGTTTTGTTTGGTTGCTTTTTCAATATTTTGTCTAAGGTTTTAATTCTTGTATAAATGTATGCATCTTATGGAGCAATTTCACCTTGCCAGTGTAATTAATTACAATTTTTTCTAGCAAAGGTTGAATCCTGCTTAATACTTTCACATGCTGTACGTCTAAATGGGAGGTGGTTTAAAGGGTGAAAGAACTTACATAAAATAAAAAGTAAATGCAACTTTTAACGTCAGGTTTATAGGAACTGCTTGAAATAGCAACATGCATTTTCAATGCAAAGTTGACAGTGACCAAGGAACAACTGTCATACTCTGTTCAAAATTCCTTATGTGTGTCAAATAACTTCACGTGCTGCTGTTATTAGGGCAGTTAGGTCCTCTTCTGAGGTAATAGGTGTTTCATACACCAGAGACTTGAGGTGGCCCCAGAAAAAAGTGTAGTAGTATTATTGCACTGGCCAATCAGATTTACGTTCTTCCTATTAGTATTTACGTATCCAAACATGAAGAAAAAATTAGCTACATGACAGGAACTGAATCAAAGATCTTTAGAATATCAGTTTTTGGCGTTATGGATTTGTCCACTGGAACAATTACAGAAACACAACTACAGTAGGCTGAATGATGCAAGGGGCAGTTAATCGATGTTCAGTGTTGCACTGATAAGTGATTAGTTTGAGATTTGGGAAATCTTTAAGACATTAAATCTTGAGAATGCCAATTGTGAGTTACTAAGAATCAATATTTCTATACTCTGGAAGTAGTTTTAAAGACATTCTAATCCAATTTCACCCAACTTGTTTAAATACCAATTTATCAGCATCTGATGCCAATTAGTTTTAACACAAATAATTGCACTATGTTTAGCCACAGACCATGCATTGCCTATTTCAACTTGCTTATATTAGTCACATCTACAATCCCTGAAATTGTTTCAGTGTAGTAACACCCTGTATAACTCATAAAACATTGACTACTGAGTCACCCAGCAGTTGATGAGGATGAATACCCTCAAAAAGGTTTCAATTGGTTCTGGCATTTGAAAGTGAAGATGAATGTAATTAAATGTGAATACTTTAATATTTCATCTGATGCATTACATTCACATGCCTGCTTCTACCCAGTCATTTATTTTCATAAGCTTCAACAAACTAAACTCATGAAAGTATAATACGTAAAAAGTGAAGCTAATAGCAGTGAATCAGTGCAAATATTACAATAAAATATAGTAATCTGTTACAAACTATTATATTTATTGAAATATTATGAAAGTATCACTCCAATCTGTTTTATGTAAAATTAAACCTTTACAAAAGTAAGTTCATCACAAATTTGTTAGGGCACAAAGAGATTAGAGGAAACTGAATAAGAAAGTTTTTAAAAACCAGTTTGCTATATGCTGGCCTAGAAATTCCATACTCTTTCCATGACATCCTGAAAAACAATTGAGTAGAAGCAGCACTAAAAAGATGATATATTGAAAAATTCAAAATAGTGCTGACAGACATCGTTCAGGAATGTCTATTTCTACAAAAATATTATTTGAAATAAACTGTTTTAAAGAGTTTTACATTCGTTGTGTGGTACCTGTTTTTCTGTCTCTTATATTGTACATAATTATATATTGGGTAAGAAACAGAAATAAGCAACTCCAAGAGGGAGTAATAACTTATGTAAATTTTATGTAATTTAAAGATGATAAATCATTTATTCATATTATACAGTTATAAAAAAGCTTTTCCAACAAAAAGAACTTCAGTACCATTCACAGAAAATTCAAGATATATATTAGGTAATGTAACTGTAATTGTATTAAACATATGGTATTTAATCCCAAACATAGAGCAATTTTATCATCCCAGAGCATAATTTCACTCTCAGGTAAAATAAATATTGTCCACAGAAATTTAAACAAAGGTACACTTATTGTCCATATATTGTCCTTATTTTTAAGCATTTATATTGAAATCTGTTGCAGTCTATGGCAGAAATGGCATAGCCAAAATATAGTCTGTTTACTGCATATTTTTTTAATAAATTGGAGCATAGGCTCTTGTAGTTTCATTGAGCATCTGCTTACTAAAATTACAGTTGTCTTTATATTTAATACTAAAATGTACTGTATCTAAATTGAATGCATTGATATAATCTAATTATTCTTAATTACCTTAAGAATAGTAGAAAACAAACCTTCTTTCCTACTGGAGTGCTACCAGTAAAAGAAAGTAGAGGAATTCGAGTGTCACATGCCATGGCTTCTCCAATCTCTCCACTGCCTGTGCAAAGAGAGCACACTGCACCTGGTAAACCATTGTCCTCTAGAACCTTAGCCAGAATCTTAGTGGTTGCCACTGACACTAGTGGTGTAGTTGAAGCTCCTTTCCATAACATAGTATTGCCACATACCTGCCAGAAGAAAAAAGATAGTATGCAATTATTAAAGGATAAGGAAATAAATTAGTTAGAATCTAAGACTATGCTTGCTTATATGCTTGTAGATTGCAGTAGCAGTAGTATGTAAACACTACTTGAAAAAAACATTTTCATGGCTTTGTCAAGAAAAAACACATAAAAATTACATGAACGCATGCAATAAAATCCTATTCCTAACTAAAAGTGTAAATCATACAATTATTTACATGGTTAGAAACTATCAATTAATTATATTAACTGTCATATTTTACATAATTACATTTCTAGGAACTCAGCAACTGTTTAAAATGAATGAACTAATAGGAATAATAAATAAATTTAAGATGGTGCCTTGACTAAGTAAACAAAACTGTCCACAGAAGTTCAAAGGTATAGATAAGTGCAGAGGATCTACTCCCATTAGTCTTGGACCCGTAGGACCAAGACCCGGGCCTCCTTCTACCCGGGAGGATGGATACTCCGGGGCTCTTTCCATAGGGCATTACCTGATTTCTTAAAAAGCCCCCCCCATCCGAACTCAACGTCAAGTTCAAAGGTATAGAGAAAAAGAAAGAAAGATGGACCTAACAAGACGAAATTTCGAAAATACTGTATATGTTGCTTACTGGTTATCTGTATTATGAGGGCCATCATTTCGTAGGAGAATTGAGTGCATGGCCTTGGTGGTTGGAGCATTGCCAGTCATAAAACATGCATATGCTGAAAATACCTACACTGCATAACAAAACTGGCGATACTAATAGGAATGTGTGGATAACAATAGCAACAACAACAACAATAATAATAAATAATTAATTGATGATGATGATGATGATGATGATGATGATGATGATGATGATGATGATGATGATGATGATGATGATGATGATGATGATGATGATGATGATGATGATGATGATGATGATGATGATGATGATGGTGGTGGTGATGATGATGATGGTTGTGATGGTGATGGTGATGGTGATGATGATGATGATGATGATGATGATGATGATGATGATGATGATGATGATGATGATGATGATGGGACAAGAAAAACTACAAAAACCTTATGTACATGCATGGTATATATATTCTTATATTTTAAATAAATTATTTATATAAAATTGAATATAGTTCTGAATTATTAAATTTTAGATGAGTCGCATTTTTTACACATCTGCTTCACTTTCGTACCTATTTTGAGGACATGTTTCGCAAATCTTCGTTTGCATCTACGGCTCTTGTGCGATGATGCAAACGAAGATTTGCGAAACATGTCCTCAAAATAGGTACGAAAGTGAAGCAGATGTGTAAAAAATGCGACTCATCTAAAATTTAATAATTTTTCGCTTCACTGTGGTGTTCCAATACAGTTGAATCTCGATATAGTTCTGAATGTTTTAGTATGCCAGAAAAAGAGAATGGTGTTCTCCTATTAAGAATTGTCTCAACAAAGTACAAGACACAGCTGGACTAGCAGATTTTGCATGAGGCAGAACAAACAGTATTAAGCTCAGTATATTATATCATTGATTAGCCAGATTAACAAACATGTATGATATAGCCTTGGGGTGTAATTCTGACTTCCCCAGTTTGCATATGGAACTGAATCAGCAAATATCAAATGGCATTGAAATGTTAGGACTCTCATAAGTTATGAGATCAAGTTTTATGTTGTAAATTGAATGAGGAAAGATCTAAAGTATATGTACTTTAGAAAAATTATTGAATATATGTGAAACTTATTCACATATTTGTTTTACAAAATATGTATTTTTCTTGTCTTGCACCGTGGCATAGTGAGCATTGTGCTTTGGTTTCCTGCTATGGAATGCACCCAGGATCAATTCCACCCCTGGGGGGTGCAGATTTTAAGTCCTGGTGTAGGACCTGTGCCCACTTAGCATCATGGAGAGACTGAAGAGCTCTGCTACGTAGCGAACCCTGGTCTAGAACTTCAACTAGGGGGGGGGGGGGTACTGAGATGCTGACCACATCTCCCTGTATCGAGTGGATGATCACCCACCTCTGCCTCGCATATGTGGGCTTGAGGCTGACATTCAGGTTGGCAGGCTCAGGCCCACTTTGGGCTGCTATGTCATGGGTTTACTCTACTTTTTATGCATTTTTCTTAGGCCCAAATCACAATATAAAAATTTATTTTAGGTATGTATATATTAAGGGAAAAATATTTATTTACATACAAATCTGGACCCTAATTATCAGCAAGGTTATGACTGAAGCAGCAGAATATTGTCAGTTGTATTAAGTTAAATTATTACAATCCCTATTAATTATGTACATGCACTACAGTTCGTCATACTTACCATGGCAATGGCACTGTTCCAGCCATAAACTGCTATGGGAAAGTTAAAAGCAGAGATAACTCCCACCACTCCAAGGGGATTCCAGTTCTCTAGTAGCATGTGACCAGGTCGTTCAGAAGGTAGAATGAGACCAGGGAGTGTCCTTGATAGTCCACAAGCAAAGTCACAGATATCCACATACTCCTGGACCTCTCCAACTCCTTCTGCCTGTATCTTACCTAGAATGATGAACATAAATTTTTAATAACATTTGTACTACTATGAGGACTATCATGACGACGATGACGATGATGATGGTGATGATGACGATGATGATGATGATTGTCGTCATAAAACAATTCCAGAAAACAGCATGCCTCTTCTTGTGTTTTGAATAATTCTCCACAGGTGCCATAAACTCCACAAACAACACACCTTTCTGATCCAAAAAAGCATTAGCCATGTCCTTCTGGTTGCTGAAAGTTTGTTTGAAGGTTTTGGATTTTTGCATCCATTGTTTGAATTTTTCTTTAGATTTTGGATTGTCATAAAGATACCACGTTTCATCCCCTGTCACAATGGAGCTCAATAACTCTTCCCCATCATAGCAAAATGTGAGAGAAATGATAAGGTGCACCGTGCTCTGTGGTCGTCATACAGCCTTTTGGGAATCCAGTGAGCACAAAGTCTTCGGTAGCCTAGGTGTTCTATAATAATCATGAACAGAGCTGATCTTGAAATGGAAAATCCACAGAAACTCACTGATGGTAAACATCCGTTTCTGTCCAACCACTTGATGAACTTACTGAACAAGGTTGTTACTAGGTACAAACTTTCATCTTTGTTCACCATCATGAACATAAGTTTGGCCTTCTTAAAATTTCTTGCACCATTTACAAACAACTTCCTCACTCATACAGTATGCACCATAAAGACAGCTCATTTTTTGATGAATTTCTGCTGTATTTCTGCTTTTGCCTGGAGAAAACAAATGGCATTTTTCAACCCAAACTTGGTGGGAGAAACAGTGATGGTGGCCATGTTATAGTGCTTTTAGCTCGGCTACAACTAACATACTTGTTTTGGCTGTGGTGGATATTATGGTGGGATACTTGCACAGTACAGAGTGCAGTTGTGTCTCCTTATGCTGGTCAGGCAGTAGAGCAACCAGAGGTTGAAAAACAAATAACCCTCACATACTGTTGTATGGCTTGTAGGTGGTTTATTCTCTAATATGATAAACTTATAGAACTATTACATTATTTTAAACTGCTGTTCCTGTAAATCTTACTGCTAATTCCTTCTTTCTCCCTTTCTTTCTCACTCTCTTTCTCAAAATTAGACCAACAAACTTTGGGAGCTGATAGATAACATTGTTTTAAACACTTTTTGCTAAGGAAAGTTTCTTGCTGTGGAGCTTCTTTAAGCACTAGAGGACTTAATGTCCATTGCAATTAAACAAAGAGTGCATTGGTATGCCATATTCTGCCATGCTCTCATAATGGCACCACCATTTCTCCTTTAATAGATGAGCAGAAGGTCAAGGATGACCACATTCTAATAGGACTGTTGAGAACAATCCTCCAGCTAGTACTCGCACCATCGCTCGACAATTACACTTAAATCATAGCACTGTGGGAAGCATTCTGTAGGAAATGCTTTCGCATCCTTTTCACCTTGAAAAGGTTCACACAATGAGGCCTGGAGACTATCTTCTCCAACAGCAATTTTGTTAGTGGTATCTGGATAAAATTGAAAATGTTGTTTGCATCCCATGCCATGTTCACAGATGAAGCAACTTTCACACATGAGCAGTTATTCAACTGTTAAAATTCACATGTTTGGGCCTTCAAAAATCTGCATGCTACATTTCAGAGGTCACATTAACTGAGATCTGCTGTTAATGTGTGGACCAGTATTGTGGATAACTTCTTAATAGGACCGTACAGTTTGCCGGCCTGACTCAATGCTTACAATTTCTATTATTTCTGCAACAAGTTTTGCTTGATCTAATGGAAACAGTTCCCCTTCATATCACTCAGCATATGTGGTTTTAAATGATGAGGCACCAGCTCACTTTGGTATTGAAGTATATCATCATCTTATGGCTATCACTGGATGGCCAGCATGCTCCCATGATCTTACTCCACTTGACTTCTTTTCGTGGGAATACATGAGAACTGTAGTGTATGAAACATCTGTTCAGTCTGAAGAGGACCTGGTGGCACGAATAACCTACACAGCTGGCAAAATTAGAGAAATGGCTGGTCTTTGCAAGAGTATAGCAGAATATGGTACGGCCACGCCGTGGCTCAGTGGTTAGACCACTTGGCTCTCACCAAGGTGGCTCGGGATCAATCCCAGGTGACTGCAAAGTGAGATTTGTCGTGGACAACATGGCGTTGGAGTGGGTTTTCTCCGGGACCTCCGGTTTCCCCCGCCATCTCATTCCACCGGTGCTCCATCTTCATCTCGTGTATCATCAGTGTCACCGCCTGTGGTGCCATATGTAGTAAAAGCGGGCGTTAAACACTACATACAGAATATGGTACACCAATGCACTCTTTGTGTTAATCGCAATGAGCGTGTGTTCCAACACTTGTCACTATGAGCTCCTAAAGTCTGTTGGTCTAATTTTAGGACAACCAGGTTGTTTCGAAATGACACCGATCGAATATAGCTGTTTCATAGTTTATAACTTAACTAGTCCAAATTTCGGTGTCGCAGCTTCGAAATTCTCTTAGGTATAATCTTATGCAGCATTAAATATTACATTATTTTGTGATTAGGCAGTGCAGGAGCCACTGGTGTGCGAACCTCTAAAGTTGCTACTGGGCGCACTGGCCACAAAAACAAAAGCATTGCTCCTTGCTCTTTAACAGTGACCCTAGCCTTGCTTTCAGGTAATGGGGCAAAGGGCAGTTACTTGTGAAAAAGTCAACTAATGACTTGGACAGTTCCAAGGTTCCTCATTTTGCTATGATCTTAATTGTACAGTGATTTCAACCAGTTACTGCAAAATCAAAAGCTACCTTTTACACATGCTTTATTTAGTATTATTGAACAGTAAAATAAAATGCTTGTCTCATTGCATAAGACATTTAGTTTTGGTTAACTTTATCTACAATTCTTTGATATTGTACTCTGTCCTTTTTATCATTTAATACTTCCATCCTCAATCTCACTAACATTAACTTCCCTCTAAAAGGTTTAAGTTGCATATGTCCACCAGCTTATTTGCTGTCGTCGACTGTTACACCAGAGCATTGAAACACATTAAACAGCCATAAACAAATAACTAAAGAATAGCTTCTTTATTGCGGTTTCATATGCCAAAGAAATTTTAATAGTACCAAGCTATTGTGGAGTATGTCGGTAAAAAATATAGAACTTCAAAAGACAATTTATTACAGTCAAATCTACCAACACATAACTTATGGAATAATAGTATGGGGTCGCAGTACAAAGAAAAATTTAGAACGAATATTTATACTACAAAAATGAGCAATTAGATTAATTTTAGATCTAAAATACAGGGAATCATGCAAAGAAAGTTTCAAAGCATTAAATATGCTCACGCTATACTCCCTGTACGTATACAAAACAATAATATACCTAAAAATAAAATTTCCACCACAAAAACAAATCAACAAATTCATTACCATAACACACGAAGAAAAAATAATTACCATATACAGGCACATGCGTTACATCTATACAATATGAAACCTACGGCAGCAGCAACCAAGCTTTACAATAAATTACCTGAATATATTGAAAATATAAAAGAAATAGACCGATTTAAAAGGGAACTAAAAGAATTCTGCATAACATCTTTCTATTCGCTTGAGGAATATCTAAATATATAGTAATATTTATTGTTGTAGAATAGTGTATAAACTAAAATGTTACTATGTAACTATCATATGTAAAGTAACTACATAGAAAATTATTATTATCATCATCATCGTCATCGTCGTCGTCTTCGTCTTCATCATCATCATCATCATCATCATCATCATCATCATCATCATCATCATCATCATCATCATCATCATCATCATCATCATCATCATCATCACTATCACTATCATTATTGTTATTGTTGTTATTGTAACTGTGATTCTCCTTCTCCTTCTCCTTCTCCCTCTCCCTCTCCCTCTCCTTCTCCTCCTCCTCATCCTGCTCCTCCTCCTTCTCCTCCTCCTGCTCCTCCTCCTTCTCCTCCTGCTCCTCCTCCTCCTTCTCTTTCTCCTGCTCCTGCTCCTCCTCCTGCTCCTGCTCCTCCTCCTTCTCCTTCTCCTTCTCCTGCTCCTCCTGCTCCTCCTCCTCCTTCTCCTTCTCATTATCATTATCATTATCATTATCATTATCATTATCATTATCATTATGATTATTATTATTATTATTATTATTATTATTATTATTATTATTATTATTATTATTATTATTATTATTATTATTATTATTATTATTATTATTATTATTATTATTATTATTATTATTATTATTATTATTATTATTATTATTATTATTATTATTATTATTATTATTATTATTATTATTATTATTATTATTATTATTATTATTATTATTATTATTATTATTATTATTATTATTATTATTATTATTATTATTATTATTATTATTATTATTATTATTATTATTATTATTATTATTATTATTATTATTATTATTATTATTATTATTATTATTATTATTATTATTATTATTATTATTATTATTATTATTATTATTATTATTATTATTATTATTATTATTATTATTATTATTATTATTATTATTATTATTATTATTATTATTATTATTATTATTATTATTATTATTATTATTATTATTATTATTATTATTAATGTGAAATGTTATATAATTATGTAATATTGTATTTTTTTTAATATGTAATATAAATTTAACTGATGTATCCAAAAAAACATGTATTGTTATAAAAGGATGAAAATAAATAAATAAATAAATAAATAAATAAATATGTTTACAAATAGCTACAGCAGACGGCATGTTGTGTCACCTACCTGTGAGCTTTGATAGCATGACGCACATGACATTGTTCCTGTAACTGCCTAGTCCACACTCATTCTGGAGTATTTTTTATGCGGCTCTGTTGGCGGTACAAACTATATGTGTCAGATAGAAGCTGAGCAACTACTATATATTCATACAGTGTCATTTCAAAACAGCCTGTTGCAGCCTGGAAGTTGCATTTATTCTAAGGCATAGTTGGGACAGTGGATGGATCCAAGAACTTAAGTGCTGAGTGGCATGTCATTATGCCTGTGTCCATTGAAAGTCATTATAAACCATATGCTAAGCTTTATCTGAGGACTTAGGAGTTCATTCCTCTTTTGCATGACATATAGATGGGATGATTTATAAACCCAGTTTTGTTTTGTATATTGGGGCTTTATGCTGGTTGGTGCTACTCGAACCTGCGTCACTTAGAGATCAGAACATTTTCAAATTTGCATGTGCCAACTATTTTCAAGATGTCTCTGACATCTAAGATAAGCAGTCACACTAAGTTATATTGAAATATATATTTGTAAATGTGGAAGGTTTGAGGTATTCTTGGAAAAGTGTTAAACTCAGTCTAATCAAAGTTAAAGTAATATTTTATTTTAGTCATGGACATAACGATAGCTACCTATCTTTCATCCCTCTTGCCAAGCGAGTGGATATGCTTGACCTTATCCTAAAGGATTCTGATATCTAACAACTCTCCCCATACAAAGGAGGTCCATTACAATATTACCTTCATAAATTACACAAAAGATGAAGCAATCCCAACATATGGAATAAGCACCCTTGACTTCCATGACCAATTAACAGTCTACATATTAAAATATATTATATTTGCATCTGCATTAGATATTTCTGTTGTTGAATAGAATTTCCATTGAACATGTATCATGCATGTTTCCAATAAATGTAATAAAATGTTAATTGGAACTAGAAAAAGATGAACAAACCTCTTATGAATAGTATACAGAATAAATGTAAAAATAAATTATACTACATATAGAAAGTTGTATGATTATAACACATCTAATTGTTTTTATTATTTTCTTTTTAAAAGACCATAATTTTGTAGTTGATTTTATTGCCTTTTAAACTCCACTCTGTACATCATCTGCTTATTAGATGGTGTGAATAAAGTTGAGTCGAGACTCAAAACTCTCATTTGACTCAATCTGATGTGAATAAAAACATGTAACCAGAGTTATGACTTGGTGCACATAAGTTGAAGATAATATTCCCTTGATCAGAAAGAGGAAGTTGGCAACTCCTGTGAATAAAAGGCAACTCGAGTTGCTTCTTGAAGTGAGAGCGGAGTTTTTCTAATGATTCTGGTTGTGAGCAGAATGGCACAGATAAACCAAGAGTGGACAAAACTATGTAAATTAAGTACAGAAAGTCTAAATAGTTTTACAGGTTTAATGAAGAAAATTTGAATGGATAACAAATCATTTCAATAGTGAATATCAAGAAAAACCTGATGGTACGCTTTCTATTTATTCTTGTGCAACTATTTAATTCTTTTATCTAGTTCATATAAATAGAGATTAATGTTATAAAAATGCTTTTATTTCATACTTTATAAGTACAAATTGAAATGGACTTTTTATTTATGGGCGCTCTTTAACTGCTCTAGTTCTCAGCTTCCCATCCATATTGGACATGAAAGACTGCTTATTTTGCTCAGAGTCCTCTTAATCATGCTTCAGGTTCCTTTATATGCTGTAAATCTATGACCCGGGACCACCAGGTTTACTTCCTTTCTGAAGGAAGCTTGTTAAAGATTTTTATGCCTGAAGAAATCCATTGCCATCCATCAGGTTTGAACCCATGAGCTCAGGAACCAGAGGCTAGCATGTTACCCACCCCTAGATCACGGAGGACAACTTTATAAATATAATAAGAATCGGACAATACAGTAGTGTTATGCAAAACTTAGATCTTTTGAGGATTTGTCACTATGTGGTAGCTTTGAAATTCTGTTCTCTTTGCATGTTCGAGAGCATAAAAAATGAATAACAACTTCCTATAGAAGAAAAATATAAGTCTTTGAAAATTCAGACCAGTATGAAAGAACATTTTGAAAATAGTAAACTCCACACAAAAAGCAGATGTAAATTGCATAGTTTAACAAGGTGAACATTTTCTGTACAGTAAGATTTTGCCTATCTCTTACAGTTTGGCACCATACAAGTCATTGAGAACGAAGAGCATTTTAGAGGCTATTCCTAGAAAATTCAGGGTATACATATATTTGTCAAGAACCTACCTATAATTTGCTAGAAACATCCAAAATTTTTGAAAAATATTCTATGTAAAGAGTAGTTTAGAATGGGGGATTTTCTTGAATATGTTTGTTTCACATTCTTGAAAGCTTCTGAACTTAAATATCATATTTGGTTGGAAAAAACTATTTCTAATCAGCTTTCAACACTCCATCACTTACATTTTAATATTATTGCAATTAAAGAATTTTGCTGAAAAAATGTAAATACATCCTTTGGATTAATTCTGAGTTGACACCAACCTTAAGAAGAAAAAGACTAAGTACATACCCATTTCTAATGAGACAAGCTTGCCAAGTGGTTGTAATTTTGCTCGTAAGGCATCACCTATTTGGCGAACTATTTCCCCTCTTCTTGGTGCTGGTAAATCTGCCCATGTCTCCCATGCTCGTTGAGCTGCTACAACACAGCTGTCATAATCAGCTTTTGTTGCAGTGCGTATTTTTGCAATTGGCTTTTCATTTGCTGGACAGATGGATGTAATTGTCTAATAAATAGGAAAAAAGGAAAAAGGCATGAGAAACACTCAGACAACTGTCTCATCAGTCCACATGAATCTACCACATGAATAATCTACCATTCATAAAAACTATTCTTGTTATATTGTTATTATAATAAATGTTATATTATTTACAATAAATGCTTACAGAAATGGTTTCAGTTATTGAATAGATTGAATTACATGCAAAATTTGAGTGTTTTCAAATATTTATATTATAAATGATTTGATTTTTCTTACCATGAACCTGAAGCTATGAAAAAGTTAAGATAAGGATCTTAAGGAGTTGCATATTTTGTTATCTCTTATGGCAGTACATTGAGATTAACCAATTCTACGAATATCAGTATTTGATGGATTGGTTAATAAATTATTTGAATATGCTTTATATGCATTTGTTTGAATTTAATGTAAATTGCTGTTCATTTGTTTTTTGATTACATGTTTTACATATGCATGGAACAAAATTTAAAAATACAAATTAGAATATCAAATGTAAAACTTACATAACATTAACTAAGCTTTCTAAATTTAGCACCATTGAGAAATACATTTTCTACCAAATGTAATTGGAAGTGTAGTTCATTTAGCCAAGGGCCGGAGCAAGATAAGCACCCGAAGAGTGAAATGCTTTACCCCTACAGTCACCCTTTCCTTTTTCCTTCTACATGGTATGTAAACAAACAGGTGACATGTAGCACAGTGGTGTCATTCGAGTTTTGGATGAAAGGTCTTATGGGGCATAATCAAATGCATACCTTTGAATGCAAGGTTCGGCTAGGTTAGCAAAACAGGCTTAATGACATTAGAGAACATGAGTAAAGGACTTTACAGCATTGCTAGACAACTCATATTGACATTATGTGAGAAACTGTCCTCTCACCACTATAATGACTTTAGCCAAACCTTAAGCTGAAAAATCAGTTCTGTAGAATTAACATGTTTATTATATTTGTTTTGTTTTGTTATCCAACAGTTGTATGCAATATTAATTATTTCTCTTATGCTTCTAAAGATATTTAAATGGTTTTTATATTATATAATCAAAAATAAACCACACAGTTTATCTGAAAAGAGCATTGAAATTGTCTACAATGTATATTGATAGACAGTGACATACTCATGATGATAGTTCCTTAATTTACACAATTACTATCCTTGCTGGATTCTTTTTAAATATTAGTGTTTCAATGTTTGGCTGCAAATAAAGCTTAGAACAGATTGAAGATGTTCATCTGAAATGCTACTCCATATATAAAATTACGCTCAGAATACTTCTAATGAGTCCTTTAATACAGTGATCTATTTTTGTTTTGTATTATGCAGTAAATCTTTCTCAGTCTTTTTTAAAGATGTAAAATGGAATAGTTTGTTGTGTTCTGTTTGGCTTTGCCACATTTTTAATTTCTCCATAAATGCTTTCAAACAATCTGTTAAACATATAAATATACTGTGTTTAGTTGGATAGAGTCAACATGAAAAATTCAATGCCATGGCCGGGATTTGAACCACAGATCTCCTGGTTTCCATCCAGTCGCTCTTAACCTTTGAGCTACCATGGCCAACGTGCCGTCCTGACATTAAATTCTCCATTTGACTCATATAATTCCCTGGTAGACCACTAGGGGCTCTCGCATCCGAGATACACCATTTGTGGCGATTTACTATTGTAAGTACTTGAATCCCAGGCTTCATCATTTAAATTTTATTATTATTTTAGTTAATTGATGGAAATTAATCATTTCTCCACAGGACGGCATGTTGGCCATGGTAGCTCAAAGGTTAAGAGCGACTGGACGGAAACCAGGAGATCCGTGGTTCAAATCCTGGCCATGGCATTGAATTTTTCATGTTGACTCTATCCATCAAAAGCCTTAGCCTATAAACGGCTAGTGTGGAGAAATGATTAATTTCCATCAATTAACTAAAATATTGTGTTTATTTTGTAAACTAAGGTTAAATTCGATGAGGTGAAAAGTCAAATCGCCTAGAAAAAGTAAATCACAAATAAGAAATTTCATTTTTAAGTTCCAGAATGGTAATCTTTTTGTTGTTATGAAAATGTGAATTTCTTTCTGCCTCTCCAGTATTCCATGCAACACTTTGCCTCTGTTTAGTCATCTTACCTGGCAGTAGTGTGGTAAATCTAAATATTTCGAGTCTCAGATTGTAAGAGAAGTTTTGAAACAGTGCATGCGCTGTAATTAGATTTACAGTTTTAACACAGCTAGACAATTTTATTCACAGTGAATGATTTCACACAGAGTGCTTCTCGCTGAAAAATGCTCTGAAAATTGTCTTCGCTATAGGCTTCAGCATGAGGTGCATTGAATGACTCCTTAGGGAGAAGCTCATAATGTATTCAATATTAGTAGGATATATCAAATACTGTGCTTTATGATAATGAAGAACGAAAAAAATGTTTGTTCTACCAGCCCCGATCAAACATTCATTGCTTGCTCATGTTACACAAAGAATCCACCACTGATAAGATGGCATGCAACTATAACTGGTTTAGTTGGTTCAGTCTAGATTTATCTAGAAAGTAGTGGGGACGAGAGGAAGGGTAAATTCACACCCAGAGTGCCTTTCTTTCTTTTTGAGCAGGTTCCTAATGAGATCAGGGTTGAATCCATTTTCCTTTGCCACTCCTAATATATACGCTCGTTCTTATGGGACACTGTATAAACCCTGGATCAAGCTTCTGAAGACTGCCAGTTGATGTGAAATTGGGTTGCAACCATTCCTCTTAATGTAATTGTCCACATGTGTGGATTTTCTATGTATTCCGAAATAGATCAAAATAGCTTAACCAGTTAGGAGTTACCTGACATTCATCTTTAAGGACAAAGGAAAACCCTGAGAAAAAACCTAATCCAGATAACTTGTCCTGATCAAGATTTGAACTCAGGAAGTCTTGAATGTGAGGCAGAGAAGCTATTTATTTATTTATTTACAAGCTATTTAGCACCCTATTCACAATACCTGGCCCCATGTGACTTTTTCCTGTTCCCAAAGGCAAAGGAAAACTCCGTGGGCAGTTTTTTCATCCATTGAAGAGAATATTGCAGCATACAACAGTGCTCTAAGTGACATATCTAAAGAAGCTTGGACTGAGACATTTTCTAAGTGGTTTCAAAGGATGAGAAAGTGTATCAATTCTCATGGAGAGTATTTTGAAAAGTTATAACAGTTAGTTTGTGAATAAAATTTGTTTTTGAATCTCTGCTAAAAACTTCCGGCATAACCCTCATACCATCTCCATGTCACATCTAAACAAATTAGAAAAGATATGTTATAACCTTTTCATTTGCAAAGAATACTAAGTGAGCTTGCCCTGTTTCCTAGGATACATTTGTTATTTTGTTTGTAAAAGTCAACAGTTATTTATTTACCTTTTTAGAAAAAGTTTAGTTTCAAATCAAGGGAGATGAAATGGGCTGGTTATCCGTAGCCAACTCTGTAGCTTTAAATGTTGAAGTCCCAAATTTGACAGGAATTTGTACTGTGAGTTTGTTACAATACAATATATAAAAATAAATGAAGAAAGGCATCCTTTAGTCTAACACAATAATTAACACCATTCCTTGCTGCTGAAGTTTAAAGTTATGATATGGCCACAGAAGTTAATAGGAATGTTTAAAAATAACATTAAAAGAATTACTCTACCTCTAATAACTTCTTTAAATCAATTTCTCAACTAGTTTTTTGTTTAGAATTAAAATGCAATTTTAAAATCAAGATCTTGGGATCATAAAGCTTATTTTTTGTTATCAAACTAAAAGAAAAAAAAAAGTGCTAAGTCACAGGTAAATAGCTTCCAATGTTAAAATTGTATGTAAATTGTAACGATCCTAAACTTATCAACTGGACAACTAATGGTTTAACAGTGCAGTAACTCTATGAAAAGAAGTTTTTGAAATACCCATTTACTGTGCAACACATCTTAGGTGGTTCTCGGGAAAGCATTCAAATGATGCACTAATTTCCTCAATTATTTCCTGTTACATTTCTTTCTTGTTACTTAGGTTTAACTTTTAGCAATCCTAAGTTCTAAACTTATCAACTAGACTTCTAATGGTTTCTCTACCCAAAAATACGAGTACTTGTAAGTATTTTCTTCCAAAATTGTCTACATGATTCATTTTTTACACAAGTATCATACATAAAATTCTTTGTTCAAGCTGAATTTTTGGGTAGGCATTTCAGTGGTCTAATAATCTAATGTAATTCTTTTAAAACAGAGATGTCTTAAATAAATTTTCACTTTTAGAACCAAAATGAACTAACTCTAGTTTTATAACTCTAACTAAAGGCAGTAACTGACAAAGAATAAAACTGCTGATAAACATAGCCTTGAGTAAGTCACTCACTAACAGTACACTGCACAAAAATAGAGGTCATCATACTGAAAGCAAACTATACACATAAATGGAGTAAATACCATAAGAAATAGTAGAGATAAACATGAAAATATACTAACCTTGCCGCTAGCAATCCATGACCCATTGTATACACCGTTGTTTTCTTCTTGCAAATCTAGTTCATCTTTGAGGAAAGCATATTTGGGGTCATTGACAAGCATTGTACTGGACATACGACAGCTGTTACAGTGAGACTGAAACCAACCTAAGGGACACATGCACCATTATCAGCATAATGTTTTATAAATTAAATATGACTTGTGAGAAAAAGTATAGTGACACTTTGCCAGTTAAAAAAGAAGAAATAAATTTTCATAAAAAAGCATTTACCATATTTTCGAAGTGTAGATTGGACTGAAAAATTCAATGGCAAGGCCGGGATTTGAACTATAGGTCTCCCAGTCTCTGTATGGTTGCTCTTAACCTTGCACTATGCCTGCCTTGGTAACATAGATGGTAGTGTGTCTGCCTCATGTTCAAGAGGTTCCGAGTTTTAATTTTTGTCAGTGGGAGTTACCTGGATGATATTTTTTCCAGGGTTTTCCCTTATCCTGAAAGATGAATGTCAGATAACTCTAAGCTCTATGGATCCTGGGCTCGTTTGAGCATCATTTCATCCATTTCATTCGTCTGATATGACTTAACTTTGGAGGATGTAAATTAAAAGAATAAAAGACCCTTGCACTACCATAGCAACATGCCAGCAGACATTAAATTCTCCAACTGATTCCTACTTTCCCGGTAAATCACTTGGAGTTCTCATATACATTAAGATACATACCTTTGGTAGCAGCATACTATGCCGTAAGTACTAAGTCTGAAGATTCATAGTTAATTCAATTAGGTTAATTGATTGAAATTAATTGTTCTTCCACACTTATCATGTATAGGACAAGGTTTTCGAAGGGTAGAGTCAGATTTAATATTGATTTTTTATCAAATGATGATGTAGTGGCACAATTTAGGACTCTAATACACTCATTCAATATGATTGATATTATTAATAGCCCCACTCGAATAGGAATAACATCAAAAACATGTCTAGATCAAATAATTATTGACAGTAATATCAACCCATACAAAAAAGGTAACTGTAACTATGGAATATCAGATCATAATGCAGTATCATTACAGCTAAACCTTGCAGTCAAGAGCATGCATCAGAAATTTCAAAACAGTATACAAAAACGTGTGCTAAATAATGAAAATATTGAATATTTAATGTACTTATTAAAGAAAGAAAATTGGTTAGATGTAATAAGCAGTAAAGATGTAGATGATAAATCTGAATTATTTGTGAATACTGTATCTCACTATCTGAATATGGCGTGCCCAGAGGTAAAAATGAGAATATCACTCAACTCAAAAAATAAAATATGGTTAACTAAAGGCATCCTAACATCCTGTAAAAACAAGAGAACTTTGTACAAGCAATGCCAGATTTCTAATAATTTACAACTCAAGACTTATTATAAAATCTACTGTAAAGTTTTAAAAGAAGTAATATGTAAAGCAAAGCAACAATTCAATAAGGATTACATACTTAAATCTGAAAACAGGGGTAGGGCTATATGGAATATTGTAAAACAGGAAACGGGTAAAACAAATTCAAATAATAATAGAATTGAGGAGATTTTAATTAATCAAAACATGGTAACAAATCCCCAAAAAATAGCTGAAGCATTTAGTGAACATTTTGTAAAAGTAACGCCATCATCAACATCACAGTATATAACACAGAAAACAAACTTAAGTAACCAAACCTTTAATCCCAATACAATCTTTCTCACTCCAGTAACGGAGAAAGAGGTTGATGGTATAATTAAAGGCATGAAAAGCAAATTATCGTGTGGTCCAGATGGAATCCCAGATTTGATCGTAAAACGGTGCTCATCTTTGATTGTAACCCCTATCACAGATATATGTAACTCTTCATTAGCGGAGGGGAAATTTCCTAAAATATTTAAATTAGCAAAAATCCATCCAATATATAAGAAAGGTGAAAAGGAAAACATTGGAAATTATAGGCCAGTTTCTCTGCTATCGGCTTTTTCAAAAATTATTGAAAGGGTAATGTTTAATAGAATAACACAATTCCTAGAATCTAACAAAATACTATATAATGCCCAGTTTGGGTTTCAAAAGAAAAAATGTATAAATGATGCACTGTACTCACTTGTAGAAGCAATAATGAAACTAAAAGATGAACGAAATCAGACATATGGCTTATTTTTGGATCTTAGTAAGGCATTTGATATGGTGGACCACGACATTCTACTAAGAAAATTACATCACTATGGGATAAGAGGGCAAGCAGAAAACTGGTTTGAATCCTACTTGAAGGAAAGGGAGCAACTGGTGGAAATAGGAAATATAAAATCCACACGGAAAAAGATAAACAGAGGAGTTCCTCAAGGCTCTATTCTGGGCCCAGTGTTGTTTTTAGTTTATATAAATGATCTTCCCTTGAATTTAAGACATGCAAACACAGTATTATTCGCAGATGACATCAATATGGTAATTGGTAATAAAAGTTCTGTTGATCTGCAAGCAATGGTAAACGAGACAATGATAGAAATTCAACAGTGGCTTATAAATAATAAATTAGTAGCAAATACAGATAAAACTGTCTCCATTAACTTTAGTCAAAAAACTCGGTATGACCCCATCCAGTTTCCCATAAACAGCTCCTTTGTAACAGAAACTCAGATTACAAAATTTTTAGGAATATGGATTGATTCCAGTCTAAATTGGGAGCATCATATAAAGCAATTAGGTGAAAAGCTAAGTCGACTGTGCTACGCGTTCCGAATTCTAACAAAGGTACTAAACATTGAGGTATTAAAAACAATATATTTTGGATATATACAACCTATAATTACATATGGAATTATTCTGTGGGGGTCCACATCCAAGTCCTCGTGTATATATAAGATGCAAAAAAGAATATTAAAAATAATTAAAAAGGTTCCCTTAAGAACAGAAAGCAAGCCAATATTTCAAGAATTTAACATCTTACCTGTTCAATGTATTTATATTTATGAAGTAGTTTATTTTATACATAGGAATAGATCACTATTTACAAGTAATTCAGATTGTCACACATACAATACAAGGATCAGTAAAAATATACATCTAAATCATCATCGTCTCAGTCTGAGTCTAGATTTCATCTCTCACAAAGGAATCATTCTATATAATAAACTCCCAGCTAAGATAAAAAATCTAAATAATAAAAATTTCAGAAAATCTGTAAAAAATATCCTAATAAAAATAATGCCACAGACAATAGATGAGTTTTTGAGAAGTAGAATTGAATAATAAAGTAAATATTGTTTTTTTTTTGGTAAAAGTTATGTCTATTACAGTCTAGTTTTTGGAAGTGTAATACATTAAAAATTGTGTGACCTAAGTTGCATTATTCTTAATTACTATTGTATTATTATTCTGTCAATTACTATTGTATTATTTAACTACTATTGTATTGTTTAATTACTAGTGCATTATTAATTACTATTGTATTCATAATGTTATTGCTCAAAAGAATTGTATTATTCCTACGGGCACAAATTTGACGAAGCCATGAATATTGTATGTTCTTACGGTGAATAAAACTTACTTACTGAAAAGTTCAATGACATAGTCGGGACTAATAGGTACCAAATGTATAATAATCTTCAAAAGCATGTAAGGGGCATGATAGTTGGAATTCTAATGAACTGTTATATAGTTTTGTTGCCTTTCTCACACATATTACTTTCTCCAGGTTGAGGAAGTATTGTATTCCACCCAAAAAATTTGTATTGAAAATTCCTGGATATGTGTTTTTAATTCCCTGAATAATTAAATAAATAAGAGCATTTTTAGAACAGGATACATGTAATATGCATGCGTGTGTGTATAAACATAATTCAAACACAAAATGTTGGGTAAATATAAATTGTAGTCAGTTTTTCACACTCTGTCACTTATATTTTTATTTTTTGAGGAACTAGTTTCAGGAGCTGTTGCTAAATTCCACCAAACACGCCTAATAAAGTTGATTTTTATTATAACAGGGAACTGCTGTTTCACTGTAGCTGCAACAATTATAACCATTATCCAAAAAATAACTGTCATATCCCTAGTAGATAATCCCTTAAAAATCATCATGTTTTGAGCAAAGAATTTGTTTGTAGATTTCAGATAGAAAGCTGAACTTTCAGACTACTCCTTGGCAAATATGTTTATTTAACTATAGATATTTTAATTAGATATTTGCATGACAAGTATAATTCATATATTAAATTTTTGGGAAGGTTCTCTTGGCTATTTTGGAATTTTTTACCCTATCTTGTTAAATGATGAACAAATGAAAGAGGTGAAATAATGCTAAAAGAGCATGATATCCGAAGGGTTTAAGAGTTACCTGACATTTCCCTTTAGAAGGTTAGGAAAACCCTGCGGGGAAGGTTTAAGGTTGAATCAGGCCAAATTCCAATGCCACATCTGGACTTGAACCATATAACTTAAGTAGCTGTGCCAATGCTTTACCAGTGAACTACCATAGTAAGATGTCTGAATAAGCATTTAAGTTTTTTTTCTGATTCATGTACTTTAGTATACCTTAAATCAATCTCAAACATAACATCAAACCTCCAAGGAAACTTGAAATGCTGCAAATACTTTTTAATTTGTGTTAATGCAGATTCATAAATTCTTTTTCATACTGCCTTGTATAGGTTAAGTCAAATGCCAAATGGAATCCCTGAAATAGGAGTTGGATACAAGGAATTGGTGTTCACAAGCCACATAAAAGTTTATGAAACAGAAGTTGATCTAAATTATAAGTTTTCTGCATAGCTGCTCCATTTCATCACTATTTAGCATCTTTCCTTTGTGTAAACAATAATTTACAATAATTTACTGGAAGAGGTGTACAGTGAAGCACAAATGATAATACTAATTCACAATGCAAGTTAAATCTACATTTATTTATCCAGATCTATACATAATACAGGATGTCATAAACATAAAATGTACATCATTTTCACAAGTTTCATTTCAATATGAAATAAGTATAGGGCATCTGATCTAAGACAGTACATCAAAAGTTAGTGCATAGCACTGCAAATCATCTCTAAAAATTATTTAAAAACTATTTTAAATAAACAAAATTACAATAATCAGTCCTGTGCACCAAATGTTATAAAGAAATTTTGTATTCAAAATATTGCATTTTTATTATGAGTGGTTTATTGTGTTAACAAATAACAATGCAGTTAAAATTAAAATAATGTACATCTACCTCCAAATATTTATAGCTCATTTAAGCTTTGTTAATTTATTTCCAAGACTTAACAACTTGCAGTTTTACACACCTATATTTTATATTACCAGTCAGATGTAATAATAATTTACACAGCCTTTTGCTCTACTTTTCCTGTTGACCATTCATATGCACTTCTGGCTTTGTAAAGAAATTGCCCTAGTTTATTATATATAGTATTCCTTGAACATGACATTAAATGTAGTTCTCTAGTTTGTTATGGGATGTCCTTTAAATACCATCTGATCATGGTACAGGATATGGTAATGACTATTTTATTATCTGCTCCATGACACATAAACTCATTTACTGAATAAAATATATGTTGTAATAGAAAGGCTTTAATCTCTCTATTAAATTGTTTTATATTTTGTATTTCTTTTAGTTCAGTTGGTAAATTATTATTAAAGAATTTGATGCCTATATTTGTAAGCTTGCTTTTTAGATTGTTTGTCTTACTCATCTGAACATGGAGATCATGTTTTTTTGTGTGTTATGGTTGTGAATATCAACATTTGTATCTATTTTTGCCTGTTACCTTCTGATACAGTCTAGTATTTCTCCAGCAACAAGATAGACTTATGGTAGTGCATTATGCTTCCTAAAGTATGGCCTGCAAGATATAGTCATTTATCCCATTTATAATTCTTATTACCCTCTTCTGGATCTAAAATACACTATCACATTTTTCACCCCAGACTTTGGAAGAGGGCAAAATATACCTTTTTAAGTCCCAGTGGAGTTGGTGTACTTTTTAGACATTTGATCATGTAACATAATGAATTAAGCTTGGTTGGTTGCTACATAATTTATATTGGTATCCCAGGTTAGATTCTCATTCAATTTTCTTCTTCTTCCTCCCTTTTTTTTTGCTCTTATATTCAAAATATTTCCATAAAAATTAATTGAGTTTTTATCAAATTTTTACAC
Source organism: Mantis religiosa (assembly GCA_030765055.1). Lineage (NCBI taxonomy): Eukaryota > Metazoa > Arthropoda > Insecta > Mantodea > Mantidae > Mantis > Mantis religiosa. Next base: position 194,395,041 of record CM060947.1, read on the forward strand.
TGACATGTGAAAAATCATTTCTGTAGTATTTTCCTTGTTTATAATTAGTTGATTTGTTTGAAACCATACAGGACTTCTATTACTCCTTTTTAATTTGTATAGTAATTCACTTTCATTTTCTCCTGTAACTACAGTGTTTGAACCAGCAACAAAAAGTAGTATATCTCTATGGTAAATTTTAATTGTAGGTCATTTATATATAGTAGGAACAACATAAGCCTGAAAACTAATCTTTAAGGAACACCTCTCATAACTCCTTTTGTATTACATTGGTATTCATTTAATTTTGATAGTTCTTCATATTGCAGTTTAACAACTTGTTTGCTATCCATTAAATCTGATGTGATCCAGTTAGAAATGTTTATCTAATTCCATATTTATACAATTTGGATACAATTTATACAATTTTCATTTGAGTTAGTAGTTATCATTTTTATTAAGGACACTTTTTTATGATATGGCAATTGCTACATCCTTTATTAAGCATAAAGGAATGCTCCTGCCAGTCAGGAGGTTCAATTTCTTAACCACTGGCCTTTTTACACATTATAAATCTCAGCTTATCGACGTTAGCTGAGGATTAGGAAGGTCCAAACAAAATATGTTCCAGGTAAATACTAGCAATATATGGATCAAGCATATGTAGCTTTCCTCTCTTTTAGCCTAAATATGAATATTTGTAATTTTATCATAAAAATTGTTATTGTTCTTTTTCTTTCTAATCCTGATTAATAACTTACTTTCTTTTTTAGCATTTCCTCTTGTATTCCATTGCATATTCGTAATATGCATAGTAAATTGATTCCTCTGTAATTTATCCATTAAATAGTAAATTTCCCTTAAATATTGGCACTATAATTACTGTTCCCTATCCTTTTGGGATCATAACCTCTTCAAATATCACATTAAATACTGCAGAAACATAATCATTCTGCTTTCCTTAAAGCTCCATGCCCTCCAGAATGTCTTTTGTGCCATCATTTGCCATTAGCTGTATTTCCTTTTAGCCTTATTGTTTGCTCTTTTATTTCATTAAAGTTGACCTGTCTAATTGTTAGAACATTTACTAGAGTCCTAGTGAAACCCTATTGTAGTTAAGAGCTCTTTTGGCTGCATAGAGCTTCAAAATACTTACAGAATTCTTATACCCCAATATTAGCGTCAGCTACATGTTTCCTACACATACTCCAACTACTGACTACATTATGTTGCTATAGTTTAATCTCATGTCCTTTTGTAATATTACTGTTTATCAATTTCTTCTCCTTATTCTCTGCTTTTCCTTCTTCCAATAGAATTTAAATCTCCATCTTTCAATAAAAAAAGATATTCTCTTTCTGTTGCTCTCTTGTATGCCTTTTTCTTATAGGGGTCGCACCATGGCTGAGTGGTTAGACTGCTCGACTCTCACCAAGGCAGCGTGGGTTCAATACCAGGCAATCACAAAGTGAGATTTGTGGTGGACAACACAATGCTGGAACAGGTTTTTTCCGGGATCTCTCGTTTCCCCTGCCATCTCATTCCACCGGTGCTCCATCTTCATCTCATGCCTGCGGTGTGTTATGTAGTAAAAGCAGGCATTACACAATACTTTTTTTTTTCCTTTTCTTAACATCTTTCTGCTCTATTTTCAGTCTGCCTCTGTAGTAGTGGTAGTGTGTTTCAAATTCAAGAGGTTCTGTGTTCGAATCTTGATCAGGGTGAGTTATATGGATAAGGGTTTTTCTGGGATTTTCCTTATCTTAAAGATGAATGTTGCATAACTCTAAGTTCTATGGACGTGAGCTCATTTGAGCATCATTACATACATTTCATTCATCATCTGAAAGGACTTAATGTTGGTACTTTCAGCAACCCATTGTTCCTAATCAAACCATCCCCTATCACTCTTCTTGCTATCTCCCCTCATTGCATAATTCTTCACCCTCATCCCCTTAACTGTTTTATTGCAATTTCTTTCCCTTATCATTCTTTATAACATGCACTTCTCACAAGTGATTCTAATGCCCGTCTCACCATCTATATCTTACTGTCTTACATCCACTGTTTTCAAGTATTCTTCCTTTCATACTGCTTGCCTTTTGAAGCATTTCCTTTAATGAAAAATGGTTACTGGAACCTAAACTACCAATCAATTCAGAAGTTGCCAAACAGTAATCAAGCTCATAATTATGCATATATCTTATATATGGATGTTGTAATCAAAATCACTATGAGATATTTTTGAAAAATAAAAAATAACTAACATTTTTCCATGTTAGTTTAGTGTGGGAAATATTCCTGAAAACTTAGTGTTACTCCTTGGAAAATGCTGAACTTAAATATGAACTTTGGTATTTATCAATATGTCAATTTTAAAGTATAAACTTGAAAGAAGCGTAGGGACAGTGAAGCACAAATTAGTACAAAAGTGAATCGAGAAGATATTGACACAATGCTTCACTCACACTGTTTATTCACAAGACATGTTTCAAGAGCTCTTGCTCCTATCATCAGCTGATACTCGATTAGTGTAAGTTGTAGTGGTTTCCTCTTTCTCCGTATTGTCAATAGATGGCGTGATGTACTTGTCAAAGATGTCCGGTGGTGGAGTTTCAAAATTCATGACTTTATGACGATTTATTCAAAAAATGAAAAGCCACTGCTGATTTTTCTGTTTCACCATTTTTAATGTTTCTCATATGTTCTTTAGTTCTGATGTTAATATTTCTTTTTGTTTTTCCTATATAAATTTTAGGGCAAGTTTCACATTTGATCTCATAGATTCCTGGTTTTTCTTTGGTAGTGATTGAATTTTTGGGAGGGCCTTTTAACAAATTTCTGATATTAAACCTATTTTGAGGTGCAAGAGTTATGTTGTGTTTTGAGAAGATTTTTTGGAATTTGTTATAGGCTGATGGGTGAAAGGTGAATTTTTTAAAAAGTTTTTTCTCTTTTTCTCCTGTAGGTTCTAGGGTGGTGGTTTCTTTTATTTTCTTAGCTTTGTTGAGTCTGTTAACTGTTTTGTCTACTAAATTTGGGTTGAAACCGTTGGATATAGCTACTTTTTTTATGTGTAGGTATTCTTCTTGATAATCTTCTCTGTTTAGTGGAAAGTTGATCATCCAAAAGATTAAACTGTTGAAAATGGCATGTTGGTGTTGTTTTGGGTTGAAACTGTTGTTCTTAATGTAATTATCTGTGTGTGTCGGTTTCCTGTAAATACCAAAAGTGAGTTTGTTGTTCATTTTTTTGATCTTGATGTCCAAAAAGGGAAGTACACCATCCTCTTCTGTTTCCAATTTAAATTTTATAGCTGGATTTTGTATATTCAAAAGTCTAAGACCATCTTGTATGAGTTTTTTAGGTACTATTGCAAAAATGTCGTCAACATAGCAATACCACACTTTGAAATAATTTGGAAAAGTTTTTGTGATATGTGTTTCAAAAGCACTCATGAATAAATCTGCCAAGAAGGGAGACAATGTGTTGCCCGTAGCTAGGCCCGTTTTTTGTTTATAGATCTGTCCATTAAAGCTGAAAAAAATTTGATTGATACACATTTCTGTAAGTTGTGAAAGTTCTTCTATTTCTTCAGATGTTATTTGTATTGATTCCAGCCATTTTTTGAGAAGTGGAATAAGCTCATTGGTAGGTATACTTGGATATAAAGAAATGACGTCAAAGGAAACTAAAGCATCTGTAGAGTTGATCTTTGTGTCCTTCAGGAGATTTAACAATTCAAACGAGTTTTTGATACTTAAATTTTCAAATTTTGTGAAGGATCTAAAGATTTGATAGTTGGTCGATTCACTTTTGTACTATGTCATTTTTAGTTACTGTACACACACAGTATAATCTAAAATTGTGTTTTAGTTCAGGGTATCACAAAATATGATGAAATCTTCAGTATCAAATGTTTGGATATAATTCAGTTCTTCCTCTAGCTACTCTTAGTAGATATTTAACCTATTTATAGATGATATACTAGAAAAATTGAGGGAGAAGAACTCACACTGTCCAGTAATAAAGTATAAAGAAATACCAGGTCTACTATATGTGGATGATTAAATGGTAAGAACAATTATAATAATAGGTTTACAGAAAGAAATTAATGGAGTGTAGGAGTTTTGTGAGGAATGGAGTATTAAAGTAAACATAAACAAGTCAAAGGTAATGGTATTTAAAAGAGGGAATAAATTAAGAAAAGATGAAAAATGAAACCTAGCAGGAGTAGAGTTGGGGTTGTCAATGAATATGATTAACTTGGGATGAGATTGAGCAGTAATGGTGAATGGTCGACACATGATAGGAAGATGGTGGCTAAAAGAAAGGCAGCAATGACAGGTGTTAGAGTGTGTAAATATAATTTAGAAATGTCAACTAAATGGCTTGAGAGAGTATACCAGCCAGTAGTGGAATCTAAAATGCTATATGCAACAAAAATATGGGGTGGAATGGATTTGAAGAGAAAGATCAGAGGCAAAGGATATTCAGTAAAAAGGTATTAGGACTACCACGCTCAGTACCAGGGGAAGTTGCTTTAGTTGAGTTAGGCAGGCCAAAAAGGAAAGGAATAATAATGGAAAAAGTCTTGACATTTTGTTATAGATGTCTGGTAAAAAAGGAAAAGGAAATATTATAGTTATGCATCGACTAGCATAAAGGTATGAAAAGTAAGAGCAGTTAGTGGATAGGGGTAGAAGAAAAAATGAGAGAAATGGAAATGAGAGATATTTGGGAGAAGAGAGGGAGAAATGGAGAAGGATTTTGGAAGATGAGAGATGTGATGAAATGAGAGATATTTGGGAGAAGAGAGGGAGAAATGGAGAAGGATTTTGGAAGATGAGAGATGTGATGGAGGACATAGGAAGACAAGTAATGTGGGAGAGCTTAGAAAGTAAAAAATCACTGGGTGTCTATCAAACAAAAAAAGGGGAATGGAGAAGAGAGGAATACGTGGATTGTTGCAATAAGGGAGTAAGAGAAGGGCCTAAGGGGGAGATAAAAGTGGTGTGTGAGCTATGTCGGGGAGAAGAGAGCATGGAGCATTATATGATAGAGTGCAGGGGAATAGTGGAGTGGAGAAATAAGATATAAAAGCAAAACTGAGATAAAATGGACCAAAAAATAGTTGCCATGAGAATGATGTCAGGAAAAGGGGAAAAGAATAACATGGGAGAGTTTTTAAAGATGAAAGAGAAGTGGAGTAGAAAAAAAAAGAGGAGCAAATGAGATTAGAGAAGGGAGAGAGAAGAGACGAAATAGAGGGAGGTGAGCCAAAGGCCAGGGAACCAGGCTACCAAGGGGAAAATGAATGGCTAGACTATAATTTGTACTTAGGATAAGGTAGGCAATAGAACTACCGTGAAATATTAAAAATGATTTAAAACAGAAAATAAAGATACATTCATTCATAGTAGATGCTACAGAAAGTACAAATTGGGATTACTGAAATGCATCTGTATTATTTAGCATCTAAACTAAGAGCTAAAAACTTATTACATACCTAAAATACGATGCTTAGAAGAAAATGTTCGCACTAAAGTAACTGTAGACATCTCCTTAAATTTTAGAGGAGATCTAAAGCATTTCTTTCAAGCAGAAAGTCAGTACTCAACCATAATTTTGCCCAGCATATAACATGAAGTACTGAGCCACAACTGAGCACTGAATGATCTCAATTCTACTCCCAACAGTATGGAAACCCTTGAACTCTGAAAGAGATAACCTTGTTATCATGTTCATCAGATAACAGCTGCTTCAGTTTTGTTGCCAAGACAATGAGTACTCATATTTGATATTTCATTCTGTAAATGCTGAAAATAATGTGCTAATTAATCAATTAGAGCTAAAAAAAATTTGCTCTCATCTCTTTCTGCATTTATTTTATATTCAGTCATGTAAAATACCACATTCATCTGTTTGATTTTGAAATATTGGCTAACTCAGCATATACTAATGATATACAACTCTTGTTTGAATGCAAATCTTCTACCTATAGAAAACTGAAATGAGCTGGGTACTCCATTTGAGGCTCTCAAATTAATTTTGACAATACTATGAGTTCCTTATAACAGCTATTCTATAGTATTTTACCTTGTTGCAGTACCTACTATGTACCTTTATTTCCATTTTATATAATTTACAATATTTCACAATATTTCTATATTTTGGTATAGATGTCTGATGAAATAAGAGGAGATATTAAGGTTATGCATGGACCAGAAAAACCATGAAAAGTAAGAGCAGTTGGTGGATAAGGGTAGAGTAGTAATGGGAGACATCTGGAAGAAGGGAGGGGGAAATGGAGAAGGAATGTGGAAGATGGTGAGAGATAGGATAAGGGATATAGCAAGACAAGAGATATGGGGAAGCTCAGAAAGTAAAAAATCACTGGGATTTTAAAGGGAGTGGGAAGAGAGGAATACATGGATCATTGCAATAAGGGTGAAAGAGAAGGGCTGGCATGGATGAGAACAGGAACACTGTTTCTGAGGAGAGAAGGGGAGGGATAAAGGAGGTGTGTGAGCTATGTGGCGAAGAAGAGAGCAAAAGAAGCAGGGGGAATAGCAATAGGCTATGCGGATGACACCACGATTTTAGTAACAGGAAAAACAGAAATAGAAGTAAAAAATAGGGCAAATACTCTACTACTAAAAGTAAACAGATATTTAGAAAACTTAGGCATGAAGAGTGGATACAAATCAGTCTTAATAACAAAAAACAGACAAATATAAAGTTAACAATAGGAAACAAAGAAATTCAACAGGTAAATGAAACAAACTTCTTAGGATTAGTAATAGACAACAGATTGAAATGGAATGGACATGTTACAAAAGTAATAAAAAAAGTTAATTCAGGTATACATATCTTAAAACAAACAATACAAATAATAGATAAAAAATGTATTAAACAAACATACTATGCATTCATTCACTCTCACTTGAGCTATGGGATTGTATTATGGGGTACAGTACAAAAAACTTTAGCTTTAAGACTATTTAGATTAAAAAAAGAACAATAGTTTGATGGTAGGAATACAGAAAAGAGACACATGTAGAAATGCATTTAAAAAACTAAATATTTTAACATTACCTTCATTATATATATGAATGTATCAAACTTGCATTAAAAAGTTATGATCAAAACAAAAATAGTAACATCCACAAACATAACACCAGAACAAAAGATAATTATTTTAGAAACAGACTTACTGGTATCCTAAATAATAAATGCAAGGAAAATAGCATCAAAGATTTGTATAACCATCAAAACTTATTTATTACAGAAAGTATTTTACTCTGGGGAAGAATATAAACAGATTAGGTAGAATATGCTATTTACACTTCTAAACTTTGTATAATCATGTCTGGAAATCTTCTGTTCCATCCAATTGGAAAAAAGCTATTATTATTCCAATACTCAAACCCGGCAAATCAGCAGCTGATATAAACAACTATAGACCTATATCATTAACCAGTGTTTTAGCAAAAATTATGGAAAGAATGATTTCAGCTAGATTAAATTGGTATCTTGAACAACATAATCTTCTATCACCCTGCCAAGCCGGATTCCGGAAAAACCATACAACCAGTGAACAAGTAATTAAACTCAGTCAAGAAATTAAAGAGGGATTTAATAGAAAAGAAGACACCTTAGCGGTATTTGTTGATCTGAAATCTGCATATGATACTGTATGGAGATGTAATCTTATCAAGAAACTACAACAGATGGGAATTTAAGATAATATGCTTCACTGGATATCAGAATTTGTCTCAGAAAGATATTGCGCAACTTCTTATGCTTCATCATTATCAAGATTCAAAAAAATCCATCTAGGTTTACCTCAAGGAGCAGTACTTAGCACTACTCTATTCAATATCTATATAAATGATCTGCCCAAACAACTTCAACAAACAGGCATCACTGCATTGTATGCAGATGACTTAGTAATTTGGAAATCAGGCAAACTTGAAATTCTAAAGACAAATATTCAAAATTCTTTGAATACCCTTAAACGATGGTGTTCTAAAAACCTCATGGAAGTAAACACTGTGAAAAGTAACTATCAGCTCTTCTCTCTAAGAAAGAAACAACCCAGTATTACCTTAAGTTATGATAATATCAAATTAACCAAAACAGAAAATGCTCAATATCTTGGAATATTGTTTGACAAAAAATTAACTTGGAAAAAACATATTGAAAAAATTAGAGATAAAGCAATTAACCGTTTTAAGATATTAAAAAGACTTGCAGGAACTAAATGGGGTTGTTCAGGATCTACATTAAATACTACATACAATACATATATAAAGCCAGTTCTTAATTACTGTGGAGAAGTACTGATAACATCATCACCTTCAACTTCCATGATACTGGAGCGAACACAAAATCAAGCTCTTAGGTTAATTACTGGAGCTATAAAAAACTACTTCTATAATAACCTTACAAGCATTTACATGTAACAGACCCATAATGACAGATTTAGAAATGCAAGCCCTTTTAACATATGAAAAGCTCTTAAGAATTCCAGAGAATAATAAATGGGTAAAACAACACACATCCACCTTCAGTTTGAAAACTCAATTAGGCTTCATACAGAAAGTTCAACAACTAAGAAATAAACTAAATTACCCATCCAAAATAGAACCTTTCATGTCTCTTAATAACCCACTGAACATCATTGAATTAGAATACTACCTAGATTTACTTGCAGATTTTAAAAAGAAGCAATACTCATCTACAGAAGCTAAAGCATATCCCTTGAAACCATAAATGTAAGATATCCAGTTGACAAATGGACACACATCTATACAGATGGCTCTCTTTACAATGAAAAAGATGGAGCAGGAGCAGGAGGTACCTGTAAATTCTTTTCTTTCTATAAGCATGTTGGAATTTACTTAACAAGTTTTGATGGAGAAATTGATGCAATTTATTCTTCCTTACAAAATCTATTTGCCTGGACAAATAAGCTTTCCAACATAGTTTTATTAACAGATTCTAAAGCAGCTATTCAGGCTATTATTTCAAATGACAGCCCAAAAACCGAAAAGATAAATGAAATTCATAATATGATTAAACTCTTCAAAATTTAAATATACGTATAGTTTTCCAATGTATACCATCTCACTGTGGAATTTCTGGCAATGAGCAAGCAGATATGTTGGCCAAGAAGGGTTCCAAAATATCTCAAACAACGAAACAAAATATCCCCTATGAAACAGTTAAAAGATTCACCAAAAACATCTTCACAAAACTATATAACAACTATCTAGTTTCCTCTGAAAAACTTAATTGGAAAGATCTCCAAAACAAACTAAAGACAATTCCAGAACTACCTCGAAAATCTTCAGTAGCAATGTTCAGATTAATCACAGGCCACGATTGTTTGAATGGACATTTATTCAAGGTTGGATTAACAACTTCTCCACAGTGCTGTTTATGTGGTAAAGACAATTTAATGAACATCGATCATCTAACTATATGTGAAACTCTCCAAAATCAAGATCTAGTCTCCAAATATTGGGAAGCAAAAAGAAAAATGATTTTATTATCAAATTCTGAGCATTAAATACACACACACGCGCACGCACGCACGCGTGTTAATATTATTGTATTAGTTTTATGTATATACAAATTGACGATCCATGTAAAAAGCTTTACAGTTGGAGATAAACATCAATCAATATAACAGAGTGCACGGAAATAGCAGAGTGGAGAAATAAGATATGGTAGGAAAGATGGGATAAAATGGACAAAAAAGTAGTAGTCATGAAAATGCTGACAGGAAAAGGGGAAAAATAAGAGCATGGGGGAGTCTTTAAAAAAGATGAAAGAGAAAAGGAATAGGAGAAAAAAAAAGGAGAAGCAGATGAGAATAGAGAATGGAGGAGAGAAGAAAGGGAGAGATTATAGATCAAGCAGATAGGGCACCCCGAGGTGAGCCACAGGTCAGGGAGCCAGGTAACCAGGGCACCAAGGAGATAATAAATGGCTAGATTACAATTTGTACTTAGGATAAGGTAGTATAGTATAGTATAGATATTTATGAGGTAACGCTTATTGCATTAGGAAGTGAAAATCTATTTCTGAAACATACTGCCCATTTTTCCCACTTCTATCTACCATGTGATACAGTAAATATTGATTCCACCCAAAAATCTGATGTAGTGATTTCACCTCAAATACATGTTTTGAGGTTCCAAAAGTGTAAGTAAAAGCATGCATGTACAGGCACTTTTATTTTCACAAAGTGACTCAAACAATTCTGATTCACATACTATGTTATGATACTTAACATAAATAACATGTGTATCTTAAATTTTCTCTGAACACATTATGAAGTCCCTTTCTTAGAAGTGTTGAAAACAGTGTTGTTATAATAAATGAAATTTAAAGGGAGTTGATTAATAACACTAAGTGTTGTTTAGTGTCATTAATCGACTCCCTTTAAATTTCACATTATGAAGTACTCATTTGGAATGAATTTTGTATGATTTTGTAAACTGATAAATCATAAGAAATGGACAAAAACTTGGTGAAAATGTAGATGTCCCACAAATAATTTTGCTCAATGTTACATTGAGTTTTAATTCACTACCATCTACATACAGAATGTACTGCATTTCAGCTAAAACTCTGATACTGAGATACCAGCATAACTACATGTTTTGAGGCCCCTGATTCTAAAAGCAGTATTTTTAGATAAAGGTTCTTGTATGAGTAGGAGCACAGAATAACTCAAAATGAAAACTTCAGTGACTTCACAAGGTGCAACATGAAGATTTCAATAATGGCTCTAACAATTCTGATTAAAATACCATATATCAAATATATTTACATTACAAATAAACTGCATTATCTTGAATTTTCTGGAAATAGTCTGTGCAGACCTCTGGAATTTTGTATACTTAGGCATAAACTGAGCAGGATGGCTCAGGCAGTTTCATCTGCCGCATTCGGGAGGCCTGAGTTCAATTCCTGTGGCTGACCTACCTCACCCATGGGCTTTTTTGGGGTTTTCCTGGGTCGCCAGGTGAATGCTGGGTAGGTTAATTACAACCCCCCAATTTCCTGTCCCTCCGTTTCATCTCCATCATCATTTCACATCATCTCTCATCTGGTGGTCTCTTTCAGGGTAGAAATGTTGGCAGTTGTCTCAGCATTGCATGGTAGGATGATATGCTTCTGTAAACACTTCCTCCTTTGGTAGGACGGTCTCTGGTCTATGGGTCGACCTGGTGGATCATTTCTGGACCATGGCGGGAGGGATGCTCGCTATGCTGGCCTGCTGAGGGAGTTTCCAATTGATAAATAGTAGGCACCCTGTCCTTTGCACTGTCTTGGCTCCTTGGATCGGCTGCCCTCTGTCTCCTCTTGTCTCATCCTTCCTCCCCAGGATGCCCCACTTGGAGCATAGGTACAATAGATCATAATTTTAACTGTTAAAATCTTTAAGTACACCCATAGAATTGGATATTTGGGAAAAAATTTTCATAAACAAAAACCGTGATAAAGTTATAAATTTTGAAATCCCGGCATTAAATGAAGTATTAAAACTTAGTGCCACTAACACCAGATGGCAGAGTGATCGGAGCTCCGTAGCAGTGGAAGAAGAAGGAGGTTCATTTAGTCACCAAACAGCTGATGATGAGATCGAATGATCTTGAAAACGTTTCAATTATACAACAACAAGTAAGTGAAGACTGAGTGTAAACATAGTGACTCATAAATCAAACTTAAATATGAAGAATACTTCACTGTTAATATTGCTTCTGCTTTTAATATTTATGCATACTAGATATATCATGTGTCGGAAACTGAAAAGTATCTTGTCTTTGATATTAAAATTATTCTACATACCAGATAAGTCACGTGTTACAAAATTACAACAATACCTTGTCCTATATAATAAAAGTTTGCATACAACTTAAATCCCTTCACTCATCTAGAAATTCCTGTAAACTGTAAAAGCTGCTCCTAGAGCCATTTATGTAATATGTCTTTAAATCTACTCATACTAGTGTGAGCATCTGAGTGGGCAGACTATTAAATAGTTGCAAACCTATACTCAATCTATCAAAAACCTTAGCCTATATATGGCTAGTATGAGGAAATTATTAATTTCCATCAGTTAAATAAAATAATAAGAGTTAAATGATGAAGCCTGGGACTCAAGTCGCCACAAATGGTGTATCTCGAATGCGAGAGCCCCTAGTGGTTTACTGGGAAATATACGAGTCAAATGGAGAATTTAATGTCAGGATGGCACATTGGCCATGGTAGCTCAATAGGTTAGAGCGACTGGACGGAAATCAGGAGATCCGTGGTTCAAATCCCGGCCATGGCATTGAATTTTTCATGTTGACTCAATCTATCAAAGTTTCACTTGTTGCCTATCTGTATTAACCAATTGAGCAAATAATTCAAGATCCTTATTTATATGAAGAAGGGTTGTGTTATCTGCATACATCACCATATGGGAGAAAGTAAATTTCTGAACGTCATTTACTGTTACCAGGAATAAAACTGGCCCTAGTACCAAACCTTGAGGTACACCAATGTCTACTTATACAACTCTTGACTACATTTATACAAAGTTTATCTGGATTAATTGGAAGAAGACAGAAGAACAAGCCCGCCTCGGTTGCATGGTGGTAGTGTGTCTGCCTCAGTTCAAGAGGTCCGGAGTTCAAATCTCGGTCAAGGTGAGTTACCTGAATAAGGTTTTTACAGGGTTTACACTTATCCTGAAAGACAAATGTCAGGTAACTCTAAGCTCTATGGACCCTGGGCTCATTCGACCATCATTTCACCATTTCATTCATCATCTTATATGAGTATGTAAATTAGAAAAAAACCTTGAATGACAAACCAAAATACTAGATATTGTATTTTTCACTCTACTTAAGTCGTCCTTCACAGTTTAGGGTAATATCTGGTTCCCAATGTTGCACGTACTAACCTGGTGGAGAGAAATGGACTTTTTTCAGGCATAAAAATCCTTAGCATGACTTCCTTTAAAAGAGAAGTGGTCCCATGCCACAGATTAAAGGCATGTAAAAGAATCTCAAGTCTGGTGTTAGAGGAGGTATTTGTGTATAAGGTATTACTTGGTGTGCTTGCATCAATTTTAAAATTGCCATTATAATTTTGCTGCTTTTTATGCATTGAAAGTACATTTTTAATAAAGAAAGTATATAAAAAAAATTATTTCATAAAAGAGACTCATAATCACTTTACAAAAAAATAAAAAGTAAACAAGCAAGTATACATATTAATTTTTAGATGAGTCATATTTATTACACATCTGCTTCACTTTCGTACCTATTTTGGGGACATGTTTCGCAAATCATCGTTTGCATCTTCTGCTCTTATGCGACTAAAGCTTGATCCAGTGGTGTGGTGGGTGTGGGTAATTCTGGAGTTGCTGCTACCATCTGTTGGTTTAGTGATGAACTTAAATGTGGGATTCTCTTCTGGCGGGATTTCAAAGTTCATTAGTTGGTTTTTATGCTTTTCTATGTATATTCTCTCCCATATGACGAGTTCACTATGTTCTTGTACGTATTTTAGTAATTCTGTGCTATCTTCAATTTCATGATTTTCAGACCAGAAATGAGCTGCTATTGCGGACTTATCAATATTTTTGTATCTTAAGTGCCTGAAGTGTTCTTTCTTTCTAGTGCCTATGTTTCTTTTTGTCCTCCCTATGTAAATTTTTTCACAGTCTTTACACTTAATCTTGTAAATGCCTGACTTTTCCTCTGGTTTTATCTTATCAGTATTATTACTGTGAAGTAGGTTTTTAATGTTGTAATTGTTTTTTGGTGCCAATGTTATATTGTATTTCTTGAATATTTTTTGGAACTTTTTTGTGGCCCAGGGGTGGTAAGTAAATTAAGCAAATCTAATTTCTTGTTTTATTGGTGTGAGAGCTATGATCTGTTTTAATCTCTTTTGAAGTTTGAATGATTTTAGTTTTTTATCTACAAGGCTTTTCCATATCCATTTTTAATTGCAGTTTTTAAGATTTGATTGTATTCGTTTTGATATTCTTGCTGGCTGAGGGGTAGATTTACTAATCTGTGTGTGAGACTGTTGATGGTGGCATGTTTGTGTGGAATTGGGTTGAAACTATTTGCTTTGATGTAATTATCTGTGTGTGAGAATCCCACATTTAAGTTCATCACTAAATCAACAGATGGCAGCAGCAACTCCAGAATTACCCACACCCACCACACCACTGGATCAAACTTTAGTCGCATAAGAGCAGAAGATGCAAACGATGATTTGCGAAACATGTCCTCAAAAAGTGAAGCAGATGTGTAATAAATATGACTCATCTAAAACTTAATATTTATTTCGCTTCACTGTGGTGTTCCAATACAGTTAAATCTCGATATATAAGCAAGTATAAAATGATATTAGTTTCAAATTTTATTTTTATTTATATTCTTTGGTGGAATATTTTCTAAAATTCTCTATTTTACAATGTAAACTTTTGTAAAATTTGAACTTTTTAACCCTGCAGCGCTCGCGTGGCATTTTGAGACATAGAAGCTCGCGCGGCGACTGAGAGACACCACTCAATTTTCTCATTATTTAGCTACATTTATGTAGCCTGAACAGTACATTTTTACTATAGGGGGTAATCATGGTTTATTTAAAATTCCTGAACATATTTTGCATATATTTCTCAATTAATAAGATGTGTATTAAAGCAACTTTAATTACAATTACATTTAAGTGTACTTATTTTGGATAAATTCAACATAAACATAGTTGATTTAAATGAAATTAACAATTAAACAATGTTGTTGCGTATTTTAACCATTTTTGATTATTCACAAATGTTAGTGTCCTAAGATTGTGCATAAAAACTTTTATCACCATTTTCTAGTCTTTTCTAACACAATATTATGCTCAACGTCAAACCTTTATGAATGTTCTACAGCTTATTTTCCACAATGCTTCTGTATTTACACTATGTACAGTCTGAACAGATTTGCTGGGCGTGTTCGAGACAAATATACTGTCCACAAGACCTGCATGTATATCTTGTGGCTCTGTTTTTCAAACGACCACATTTGTAACACCTTTTTCTCTTCGCACTCGTATCACTTTCTTTTGTCATCTGTGTTTCGTCTGTGTTAGTATATAGGTTAGAAATGTCCCGTTTGAGGGCTACTGGTAGGGAAGAACATTGTGAGCGAACCCTCAGGTAGTCATCTGCAAGATCACGAGCCAAATTTTTCAGAAAGCGACTGCGTTTCTTCACATCACTTTTATTGTTACTCTGGAAAATAATTTGACAATTTATGCCTGCTACATTCAGCATGCTGAAAAACACCACCATTGGCCACCTGTTTGTCTTCCTGGACACATTATATGTGCTACACAACTGATCTACAGTGTCAACACCTGATTTTGTTGTGTTGTAGAAAGTTATTATTTCTGGCTTTCTTTTTTCTCCAGTTGTAATATCAATAGCAGCGTCATGGTGCATTGTAGAGAGGGCCAATACAACTTTATTCCGTTTGGGTACATATGAAACTAATGTGGAATTCTTCTGGAAGCCAAACAAAGATGAGCCTACCTCTCGGGATTTTGCTGTGACAAATTCAGGGGGAATTTGTGGTTTGTTTTTCCATTACAGTTCCAACAATAGTAATGTTGCGTTCATACAGATAATTTGCAATTTCGATACTTGTAAACCAATTGTCTATATTGAGGTTCCTTCCTGTACCTGAAATAACTGAGGTTAGACGTTTCACTACATCACTAGCACTGTTACTTATTTTAAATGGTCCTTCTAGCTGTTTTCCAGGATATATTTCAAGATTTACTGTGTAATACATTCGAGCATCGACCAAGGCATATATTTTTATGTTGTACTATCTTGGTTTGCTCGGAATGTATTGCCTGAACTGACAATTTCCCCTAAAACCTTCTAATTTTTCATCTAATGTGCAGTATTCCCCAATTGAATATGCATTCTGGCAGTTTTGCACAAATGAAGTGAAAATGGCTCGAACTGGAGCCAGATTGTCAAGTGTTTTCCTCTCCATTCTTGTATCCCTGTCGTCAAACCTGAGGCAGTAGAGAAGAAATCTAAAACGTGTTTCAGACGTTATAAGTCTGCAGAACTCTATACCCATCTTATCTTTTGCCCATATATCCTTTGTGTGAGTGTGGTTATCTTTTCTAGCAGCACACAGGTATAGTATTCCAAAGAGAGCCTTTATTTCAAGCATATCTGTAGGTCTTGCATCTCTCTCCCTACTATAATTAGTTTGGACCTCCTCAATTTTTTTATTTGTGCATGTCACTATGTTAGATGTCACATTGTCATCAAAAAATATCTCCCAACATTCTTTTGTCGATTTTGCTTGTTTCGCACACGCTTTCACACCAGGCAAATGTGTAACAATGTTCTACCGCCGAGTACGAACATTTTTTGGCAGATTAGCTTTATTCCATTTACAAACTTTATTTCACCCTAAGAAATATTTTTCACTCTCACTATAATTGTTACTATCATCTGCTT
The DNA here is from genome assembly GCA_030765055.1 of Mantis religiosa. NCBI lineage: Eukaryota > Metazoa > Arthropoda > Insecta > Mantodea > Mantidae > Mantis > Mantis religiosa. The sequence continues at coordinate 194,411,575 of CM060947.1, forward strand.
CTTGTTCTGTGTCTGTAGATTCACTTCTTTGCTCCACAATATCTTCCTTGGCATCGCTATTCGAATCAAGTTCAAAATCATCATCTACTTCTTCTAACAAACTTTGCACGATCTTCCAATCATCTGGATCAGAGGGATTGTATTTCCTCTGTTTTCCACTCATTGCAAACCTAAAAATATATCAAAACCATTCCCTTCAGGAAAAAAAATTGATACTGACAGCTTCTGATCACGACTTTCCGCAACAAATATGTTTTAAACCGGTATCTTACCTTGCAACAGTAAAGCTCGCGTGGTGTCTGACAGACGCCATCTACACATTCACAACTATAACTTCACTCCACCCTTGTTAGGCGAAAACTGGTGGGTTGTCGCTTAGATATATTGGTTAAGAGTTGCTAAGGGAAAGGTAGATGGCAGCTCAGCACAATGACCTCATCGGTATTGAAGAGATGGCGAAATGATTCTAGGCTGGCGTCTGTGAGACACCACGCGAGCACTGCAGGGTTAATAAAAAAGCCCATATGTGGGAAAGGTAAAGGTGGGGTCCTTGCTACCTGAGCAGAGCACCACTTGTAGGCTGTGTTTCTACTATGACCCCTGGGAAGGAAGGAGAAGGAAAGAGACCTGAAAGATGCAGATGATGACAGGCCAAGCATAGAATACCTCCAAAGTTGCCTTTACTCTACCTGGAGGCCTTCTCCCTTCCCCTTAGGAAGGACTCAATTGGAGATGAGCCCATACTGACCCCACATAGAAACCTTTACAAGCACAAGCTACCACTGAGCCATAATCCACTGCATAGGTTGTCTAGTCCTTCAACCCTGAAAAGGATGTGCAAGGAAATAATGGGAACAAGAAAGTTGCAGATCAGCATCCCTGCACTTGCCTAAATGACTTGGGGCAAACCTTGGAAAACCCAAATCAGAATGCATGGTTAGTGGGGATCAAACTCACAATCTCCCAAACGTAAATTACAGGTGCTACTGCCTGGCCACTTTTTGTTGTTGTTAATTTACGTCCTCCAACATTGAGTCATATTGGACGATGAATGGAATGGATGACATGAAGTTCAAATGAGCCGAGGGTCTACAGAGCTTAGAGTTACCGACATTCATCTTTCAGGATAAGGGAAAACCCTGGAAAAAACCTTATCCGGGTAACTCACCCTGACCGAGATTCGAACTCGGGACCTCTTGAACATGAGGCAGACACAATACCATCTATGCTACAGAGGCGGGCTCCAGCCAAATTGCTTGGTGACCTTATTTATTGGTATAACTTTCTTTTCTGCATTAAACCATTCACAATGATTACATATAAAATGGATTGTAAACATAAGAATTAGTTAAATCTTACATCACCCAAATACAGGATATATCAGAACTTCAGGAGTGAGTTTTTTACACCTCAAGAAGGAGAAAAGTTCATATGAATGTATGTCCCATAGTTCTTTGTTTTCATGATCAAAAGTATAATTACACTATTGTAGTGTAAACTAACTAATGTTTCAACTAAACCATAGGGTAAATCTCCCAGATGCCCTCGATCAGCTCTTGAAATGTATCAGTTTTTCCTCCATTCGCAGTCTTGGAACCGTAGGTACTATGCTAAACGTACATCCATTTGATTCTGTCAGATATCAGCCTTTGAGAGGCGATACCAGAGAGATCCAGTGCAACTCATTGTTGTTAGTGTGGACATTTGTTTTTGTGTCCACGAAATGCAGGCTGTTATTTGTAGTTAGGTGAGCTACAAAACCTTTAGATATTAAGCTATTGTATTCACCCCAGCAGTTGGTGTAGATTGTGCTGGCAAACCCCACATGTTCCTCAGTTAAAGCAAAGAAGGAGGCACCATCTCTTCAATTATTGGGGCATAATGTCATCTGTACTTCATTAGCAACCATGTCGAACAGCATGAGGATCTGATTTCCTTCCATGAAGAGATCATGATGATACTTCCTCCTTTCAATTTTACATTCACCGATGTGTACGAATGGGTACGAATGGTCGGCATTGCCTCATTTGCTTCTGCTGTTTTATTTGTTGTCCACTGAGGATATGCACACCTGCCAAAAATAGCCAAAACAATCAGATATTTTTAAGGGGCATAAAAATCCTTTGGAAGGAAGTAAAACTGGTGGTTACTTAATGTATTATTAAAATATTTCCAAAATATAATTAAGTTAAAGCAAGAGGACCCTAAATTAAAAGAAATATTTAGGACAGCTATTGACATAAAATCTAGACTTAATTTAAGATAGGGAAATTTAATGCAAACTTATTTAAACTACATGGGAGAGACATACACAAATTGATAATATTAGTCCCAGTTCATACAAAAATAAAATTATTTTTGTGTTCCTCCATTTGATCACATATTCATGAAGTGAAAAAAAAAAAAAGGGCTCAGCTATTAGTGAAATACTTTAAGCAAGCATTTATGAAAAGAGATGAGAAAGTTAGTTTGTAGTTGTAAATTATGCCAAAACACAAAGCCAATGAATACAAAATATGATATATGACAATAAATTATAACAACAAAAACAACAATTCATGAACATGGACAGTTTCCAATAAGAAAGAATGGCTGCAAATATATTTTTGAAATGCCTGACATTTTCATAAAATTTGTAAAAATATGCCCTGTAAAGAGTATAAGGAATAGAACTTCCATAAATATGATTATTATTAAAGATTACATTCCAAAATATGGAAAAATGAGGCCATATCAGTTAATAATGCTACCATGCATGAAAGCAAACTATTTCAGAATACTTAACAGGAAATGCAAATCAAACTGTATGTATTTCACATCAGCGTGCTATCCCCAAGAAAAAAAAAAATAATAATAATAATAATAATAATAATGTAAAGAACTGAAGCTGCTGACCGGTTTCAAAGCAAAACATCTACTTCATCCTCAACCATTAAGCTTGACACTCACCCACTAACTGACTGACAGACTGACCTTGACCACTACCGGACAGACAGAGAAATCGGCAGTGGCTGAATATTTTTGGTCATATAATCATGAAGTTAGTTAGTTAGTTACTAACACTCCCCACATGGCAACCTTGGCCTTCGGGGTAACCTCACCCCACCAAGTGATGACCGGACCCATTTCTCAGGTGGAGGCACCCAGAGGGCGGTGTCCATTACCTCCGATGATAGGGTGATAGTGAAGATGGCGGTGAGGTGAGAGGACCTACAGTTTTTACCGTGGACTCCGAACCACGTTGGGCATAGGGGATACTTCACGTGTGCTAGACAGAGGTGAAGGCGTGGATAGGGCCGACTTAAAATCGCCAACCCCAGAGCCGGGAATCGAACTCGGGACCCTTAGAACGGGAGCCGCGAACGAAACCACCGCGCTACCCCGGCGCCCTATAATCATGAAGTAAATCCAGAAATTAAATTATTGAAACAATTGAAGGAACCGATAGATTTAATGGTTTGACAGAAGATATTTATTTTGAAAAATAAGGATCACGTAATGAATTTTGATATCCCTCCAATAGATGTCATCAATAAGTTTATGTTGTCCCTGGTTG